>JBBMOE010000045.1:3889396-4181896 GCA_037975065.1 Chaetodon trifasciatus
AAAAAAAAAAAAAAAACTGATTCACTTACAACAGACAAGGCAGAACTTGGCACACTTATTATTAAGACACCCTACTTCTTGTTCCCATCACTACCATTGTTCCACATTGTCAACGTAATCCTCCACAGTGCTGTTCTCGTCCAGATCCCACCACTCTGGGAGTAGCATTTCTGACTCCACACTGTCTCCATCAGCCTTCCCCTTGTGCTGCTCCTCAGTTACTACCGAGTGTCTGTCAGGCTGACGGGGTGTTTCTGTGGGCTTCAGCTGCCTCCCTTGCTTTGTTGTGAGCCTTCCACGGAGCCGCCTCCTCTCCTGCTGCCGCCTCTCCCTGGCCTGCCTGCGCTCCTGCTGCCTCGCCACCTGGAAACGCTGCAGGAAAAGGTCACGGGCATACTCATACAGCTCTACGTCCCATCGGTTTAGCTGGAGGATTCTGTGTTGCGTCTCGGGAGGGACCTCAACACTGGAGGCACGTGTGCCGTTGAGCTGTGTGAAGGGTGCAATGAACTCCAAGTTGAAGGTACGCTCAAAGAGATACTGGGTCTTGCGCTGGTATTCAGTCAGCCCGAAGAAGGCCATACCGCGTAGGTTACGCTTGGCGCTCTCCAGGAGTACTGCCCAGCGCTCTTCCTCACTCATGGCAGAGACGTTGTAGCAACCCACGAGGCTGAGATCAGCCAGCATGCGGGTCTGCCGGTTGTTGGCCAGATTGTAGGGGCAGTCCATGAACTCCTGCAGGGAGCAACCTGACCAGTCGTCTCCAGAGTAACAGCTTGGCAGCTCGGACAGCGTTGGTGAACGTCCATCACACACGTGTAAGGAGGCCTTCCATGTAGCACCACGTTGCACATGCCGCCACTCGCTTAGGTAACGTGACACTGGGTCTCTTAAGATGGTTATATAATAATAGTTCCTACTGGAGAGAAAAGGTGGACATTAGTTCTAACTCAAATAGCCTCAAGATGCCACTTCTACTCAATTGTATTAATTTTTCATTATGAATTAATCTGTTGATTATTATTATTGTTCCAGGAAGGATTTGTTTTATAAATTGTTAGTCACACTACAAAATATCTATCCCAATGCTTGGAGAATAGACTGGTTGGATTTGTTTGGTAGGCTATGCAGAGAATAAAATGTTCAACGCAAGAAATCATAATTTATATTCAGTTGCATAATGCATAATTTCTGCATTGATAAAATTGGAAAAAGAAACTGAGGGGTCCTGCAGTCATTTGGTCTGTGTGTCTAAGTCACATTTTTCAAAATCTTCCTACTTGGTGAAAAAGCAAAGATCATCTTAGAACCAGACTTTGAGGAACTGCTTGCAGTGTTAAAAGTTCCTTCAAGGGTCACATTCACACTCAAAATGAAGGTGAACAAAAAATAGCTATGACAGCTTAAAATGGGTCAAGTGATCCATTACCTGTGTATGTAGCTGTTAGCTTGTATGATTTAGCACTTTATTACATCCCTGCAGTGTATAACTGTTAGCAGCACTGAAGATACTTTGTTAAACAATATGTTGCTATTAGGAGTTATTAATCATTATTAAGAGCAATGTATAGTGATTGTTTGATTCCCACCCCAAGCATCCTCCTCACCCACCTGGGCAGGTTCTCGGGAACCTCTCGTGAGTCCATGCGTGACGGGACGCAGCTGGTCAGCTCAGTCCAGTCTGCATGAAGCCCGCAGCTCCAGCCGGTGGAGAAACGGGAAAAGAGCCAGGTCTCTTTTTTACCTGGCCGGTAACAGGTACATTTCTTCTGACCTGCGTGACACTCGCAGGGCCTCTCCAGCTGAATATTCCGCACCAAATGTCGACCAAACGTGGTGCCACCCGTTTTCTGAATGTGCAGAAAAACTATAACATCATCTCCTTTGATGTTGAAGTCCACAACACGATTTAAATCGGCTTTGGTGAAGTTGAAGCGAGGGACAAAGCGGACAAGAGCGCCGTCTTCAGCGATGTACGGGTCCCTTTGAAGACCGTCTTGGATTTCATTGCCCCTGCCCCGTGAACCAGTTGCACCGCCGTCCTTAAACCAAGATCCCAGCTGGTGTAGCATCTGGCACTCAGACTTGCTCGGGCAAACATACTGGATCATAATGACACCAAAGAGCAACACCATGAGCAGGACGAGCAGGAGCCGGTGGCTGCTGCTGCTGCTGCTGGACTTCTCATCCATCTTCCCGGGACGGACAGAAAAACATCACTCAGGCAGTCCGGACCCCTGCCTCGGCTGGGGAAGCTCGGGGAATGGTGTTTATAAGGTCACCAAATGAAGCGAAAACAATAACAATGCAGCCGCTAGCCAGCTAACGGCTGCTAGCCTGAGTGTCGACTGAGTCTCAGGAAAACGGACGATACCTTATTATAATTGTAATTGTATTGTAGGCGGGAAAGCGTACGTATGTCATTTGAAAAAATAAGTACTTTTGCTAGTGGTATTAGTTCGTTCTACAAAGCGATAACAGTTAATCTTTAACGCAGCAGTAAATCCCTGTCTTCCGCGGCCATCGATTCTTGACCTTTCTTCCCAGCAGCCTCTGCGCTGAATATGGGCGTGAAAATTACGTCACCGTTTTTAAGGCGCTACAGGTCCAGAGCCATGGAGACAGAAAGTTAACCTATTCACTGATTGAAGCATTTTCGCAAAGTGATGCCTAATTATTGATATACAAGCAATGAGTCGACAGTCTTCCTCAGTGTAACATTCTATAAATTTGGTACACGGGACATAGAAGTTCTGTCGCCGAAATAGCTCAGTTGGGAGAGCGTTAGACTGAAGATCTAAAGGTCCCTGGTTCGATCCCGGGTTTCGGCATTTTGATGCAGTGACACATGCTGTTGTGGAGGAGTTAAAGCAAACTCAACCATGTCTCAGTGGCAGGAGAGGTTATGAAGGCATTTCTGTAACAAGAAGAATGCACTAATTTTGAAATGAATATAGGTGCTACGTGATACCGTAACAGACCCAGAGGTAATGCCCCTGACATTATGGGTCTCTTGAAAAACCACTTATTGTCCTAAAATTAGTCAAGTGTTAGGTCAAAAAGAATGAAGAGGATTTTTGGTACGCCATCATGGAGAGAAGCACTGTTTGTAATGAATATGCAATGGGTTAACAGCACTCTGTTAACCCATTAACTCATTATTGTGTAATACCAGAAACCATCCATGAAAAACATATCATAAACATAAACATAAATTACCTACTTATGTGCATATTTATTTACAAATGCAAGTCATGTATTGTTAGCCTATCATCACATAATGTTATCTATTAAAAAATTAAAATAATTAACCATTTATTAACTGTCAGTTTAAACCATCTTCTCCTTAACTAAATTACATATAACTGAGTGGAATGTATACTGTTCTTGTCTGTATGACAGCCTGTCTATACAACAGCCTTATGAGACTCACAGTGTTCCACTTTTGTTAAGTGTCCTCATGTTCATTCAATTCTGTGGTAATTCACTCTGGAAAATGTGGTTTCCAGCAAGTATTTCATTAAATGCTCAGAAACCTGATGGTGACCCTTGACTTGTTGGTTCATCAATTTGCCCTCTTTTTTCATATTTCATGACTGATATATTCATGATTTTCAGAATTTTTCCATGAAATGTGATTTGTATGAACAAGGCTATATATTAGAGCCAGCAATAGGCCTCTCACCAATCACCTCTGGTCTGCTTACACTAGTTTGAATCATCCCTGAAGAATACATGTTATTACAACTGGGATTTATTAAGCATGCAAAGACATATGTCATGTTCCCTTTATGTAATTCGCCTGCTGTATTGTGCATTCATGGGTGTTGACATATTTTTTGTGTGGTAGCTTCACTGGTTTATCAGTAGGATGGGGGCTGGTAGGTGGATGCCAATGTCTGTCCCACAGAGAAGAATTTCACCCCTGCTCCACCCTACATTCCTATCTATGGCATTCGATACAGACCCCTCTGGGGCAATTAAAAGGACTTACAGTGCAGTTTGGAATGATAAATTCTCTCTAGTGCTCGCTGGTTAATAGTTGTCCTGTAAACCCAGAGCACTGCTGCTTCTCTGCGCTACCATCTTATATAACCATAACTTAATTGTAAAGATTTATAATTTGCAGTTTAGTTTTAAATGTTTGTAGTCACGTCCAAAAGCTGATATTTAAGAACATTTGGGAAAGTGTTTATTTTATTTTATTTTATTTTATTTTATTTTATTTTTTAAGTAAGGTTCCTGTGCTACGAAATTGGGATAAAATAAGATAAAATAAAATAAATACCCAGCCACACTTTCCACCAAGTGTCGCCAGGCGTGAAATGTCTGCTGATTAGCGCCATTGATCAAACCCTTCATCAGTGAGATCACGCAGGTGATCAGTCTGCTGCTGCAGGGGATTAAATCATGATAGAAAGAGGCCAGATGACGAACAGACGTCAGGCCGCCGCGCCTACGTCACTACTGGAGGAATTTGTAGTACCGATGATCGTTTGTGTGGAGTGATGTATCACTCTGCTCTCAGTCTAAAACAAAAAAAACCAAAACGAGTTGTCCTCTCGACACTTAAAGCGTTCAAACAATGATCAGAGGCGTCGACTGGATTTGTTTATAGTGAAGATTAATGGTTTTAGAGCACGTTTTCCAATGGATACATAATAATGTAAGGATGCTTTCTTTTTTTTGTCTCCGTTTGTCTTCTTGTTGGTAGGGTGTCTTAAAAATGCGTTGGCAAGTTAAAAAGAGACCTTAGCCATGATCTCATTTATTTGTTTGTTTGTTTGTTTGTTTGTTTGTTTGTTTGTTTGTTTGTTTGTTTATCTGTTTATCTGTTTATTTATTTTGGTTCTGGTCCAGTAGAATATATTTTGGCTCGTAACTGAGACATAGAAACACAATTATCTTCCTTGACACCAATTAATATGTTATTGCACGCCGATGTCTTTATCTATTTTATACAGAAATCTCGTTATGTAACTACTGCCGATAATACAACTTATTTTGACAATAATGGCTCTGATTCGTCTTCTTGTCTTTGTGGTACGCGGACTTTGCGGCAGAGTGAGACGTCTGTGCCTCCTCCTCCTCTCTGTCGCCACGGAGTGAAGACCCGGGCCCCGCCCTGCCTTCTTTAAATACCCACCACCAGAGAGAACCGTTACGAGACAGATAAACGGGGATGTGCTGATATTACTCGCCATTTTGTCTGCATTGTTTCGTGCTTTGTGTTTTGTTTGATTTCAAACATGGAGCTGGACCGGCGGTTGTTGCTCGCTCACTGTGCGGCTCACGCGCTGTCTATGGTGATGGGCTTGCTGGTGGTCGTCCCCATGGCTCTCAACGGCTCCGCTTTCAAAGGCCGTTGCGCACTCTTCTCCACAGGCTACTGGAGGACAGAGAACCGGGTCGAGCTGACGGGGCAGCCGGGAGACATCTCTCACCTGGTGGTCCAGCAGTGGGGCCCACCGGCAGCCTGCCAGTTCGCCACGTTTGTCGGTATTTTCACGGTGCTGTACGGGGCAGCACAGGGCTGGAGGAGCCTTTTCTATCTGCACGGACGACATGATGAGTGAGTCCAGAACTGACACACTTCAACAAACTACTGACCTGACATTGTGGGTTCAGCTTCCCAGCAGTTTATACGTAAAACTGGCTGCAGTATTAAAGTACATATTACTACACCAGAAATTATAACCCAGTAATATAATGTACTGTATTATTCTGAAATGGGCCATTCTGCATTAACAGTGCTTTTACATGTGGTACTTTTAGTATATTATGATGCTAATAATTATTTACTTTTACAGGATTAAGAATGAAGGACTTTTATTCATAACATCGTATTTTTACACTGTAGTACTTCTATTTTTACTTTACTGCTACTATTAATAAAACATTTGACTGAACAGTGCCTTTAATCATAAAATATCAGCAATTAAATCATATTATATAGTGTAATGGTAGGTGATGAGGTATAAACTACAATTTAAAATATATTTTAGAGACTGGAAATAATTTTCTATGCTGTAATACCAGCCCATGTCAGCAGGTGCATAATGTGCATCTCTAATCATTATTAATATGTCTATAGGCTTGTCTAACATAGTCCAAGATGTTTTTATCTAAAGCACCACTTGTCTTATGTGTGTATCGTGTGTTTCTGCTCACTCAGCACCCTGTTCTCGTCCTTCCTGACGGTGGTGCTGAGTGTGTGCGTGCTCTTCCTGTCTGGGGGGGCCAGTGTCATCCTGTCTCTGGGACTGGGCTCCTGGTGCGACACCGTGACTGATAACAACTCTCGGCCATACAGGTACGCTGTGCGATGACGAACCTTTAGGGTGTCATGGTGGACGGTCGTGTATGTGGATGTTACATGTTGATTTCTTAGTCAAGAGTCCCTCTAAAACCGGACCCCTGGAGGAGTCTCCTGTCCTGAACACTGTCACTGTCACAGTGCAAGTTCAATTTTCAATGATGGGATGTCAGCCGTGGTATAATCCACCAAATTAAAATACCTGATCTGATCTCCAAATGCATAATCCATCCACAGATTGAAAAGGGATCTGTGCCTTGATATAAACAGTGTGGAAACATTTCTCATCTTTAAAATGTGACAGCAGACAGATGGGAAAGTGTGTTTCTCAACCCGGCATGTCCGTTTGTGTTCAGCTGTGCAGAGTCTCAGTCTGTCCCTCTTTACCTGGACGTGGACACCTCCTCCTTCTACACAGAGCTCAACCTGGCACAGGTAAGAGCGCTCAGACGTGGACACTTGCAACATGTTTCATGAAGACTTATTAATATTTTAGGTATCCAGACCTGTAAAAACATCTGGCAGGTTAATTCCTACAGAAGGACGGATTGAAGCCTTTTTTATCTTATCTTACAGTAATGAATAGAAGGCACAGTGATGCGTCTTTTCACTCACACATAGTTTTTGGCTGCAGAGAGCACATTCACCACAGAACAGACAAACTTTTCATTTTAGCTGTTATTGAATTTCCTGTAATTAGCTGCAGCTGATCTGATCTGGCCTGACAGTCAGACTGAATTCGTTTATTCAGCCGGACGGTGTTTTACCTGGAAGACGATTTTGGTGCCACAGATGGTCAGCAGCAACGTTTCCTTCCCACAGTCATTTTGTTGGTTGACATGGAAGCTGTTGCCAGGAAAATTTAACTCAAACAAACAAACAAATCAAACAAATATATAAGAGTCTGCACACTCACACACATACACACTGATGTTTTCATTATGTAAGTGTGACTATAAGCTTAATTAATCACGCACCGTGTCCTCAGGCGTCTCTGTGGTGTGTGACAGCTCTGTGGCTCGCTCAGTCCATCCTGGCCTTCCTGCGGCTCTACCACTCCCACAGCCAGAACATCAGCGGGCCGTGTCGTCCCCGAGAGAAGGAGCTGCTGCTGGGACACAGTCCCTCTGACAGCGGCTCGCCTTCCCCTCCTCCAGCGACACCCACCCTCTTGGTCTAAGGGAGTGTGTGGCGTAGTGATTTAGGATGATACACTTAACTCTACATGTAGTTTCAAACCTCATTTGTCTCACTCTACAGTTCTTATGTAAGTATGGTTTAAGACATGCTTTTATTTTGATACTAGTAATAGTTCATTGTCTTATATAATAGAGCCGGACTGTTAAAAAATGTTTATGTCAGCTGATAAATTAGCAAGAAATTTCAGCATATAAATGCCAAAGATATTTTTCTGGTCATTTAGTGTCAACAGTATCTCCATTATGTAGTTCTGACATGGTCATTTTCACACTGAAAAACCTGTCACAAGTCACAATTCTTTAAGAACCAAATAATCTGGTTGTTATCTCTTCACACTAAAAAGTATTTGGCAATATGACATTATCAGATTTTTCAAATCTCAAATATTGGTATCCAGTATCGGTCAGGCTGTATTATATATATATATGATGTTTGAGCAGGGCCAGCATCACTTACATTACGCTGCCTCAGCACTTGTCACCTCACAGTGACACCATCATTTAACCCTGGCTTGTGCCTCTTATTACATTTACACAGAACTAAGCATCTATTTTTCTGAATGATAAATACCGATTCATCTTACACAAACAAACAAACAAAAAAACAGTTTACAAAATCCTCAAAGACATGATTTCTCATGGAGATGGCTGGAAAGTTTGCAGCATTCATGTCAGCCTCTGAGTGGTAATTCTGTGGTGGATATATTGTGCAATGATGGTGACGATAAAAAGAACTACAGGTTTGACTACAAGCTGTGTATGAAATCATAAAATGACACCACTGTAGACAGATATAATTGATTCTAAAGCTTTTTAATTTTGGTGTATGGACGTACAAATTTGGGAAGGACATTTGTCATTTCCAGCTACAGTTTTTGTTTGGATCAGGAGATCGAGATCAAACTTAGAAAACTGGTTAAACATCTTTTTTTTAATCATGCAGACTGACTATTACTATTAAAAGCTCTGCAGGGGTTCAGTTTTCAGAAAAAACTGAGGCTGAGCTCTGTGACTGTAATAGTGTGCACTAAGTGGGACTAACCTCAACTCTGCCTTTGGACAAAAGGGATTTTACAGAAGACAAAAGGAAACAGTTTCAGAGGAAGTATTCAGTGTTATTCAGGAGCTTTTGCAAAGACTATTCATTTGGCCCCAGAGGGTGCTCTTCCTCCAGCCTGTTTTGAATATATTTAGTATGCATGGTTGTTTACATTTCAGATGGAGTCTGACATTTTGCACAGTCTGTCCTCATCAGGGAGAAAACATGTTTGCTGACTGCTCTGAGCGTAATATTCAGATGTAGCACTGAGGTGCTTTTATTGTGAAGCATGTGGTGAGTGTGCGACTGAGCCACCATGTACGACAAACAGGCTCACTGTGTGAGCATGACCTGAATGTTCTGTTGTGTAACGGAAAAAAATGACTGCTGACCTTCTCTCTTCTTTTGACGATTGTTGTTATGATGCTGTTTGTGCGGACATGACCACTCTGGCGTTAATGAAGCAGTCAAATCTTCTCAGATGACACTTGTAGAGTGTGTAGAGTGTAATCAGAAGGTAAACCTTCAAGGATCTGGGATAGTTTTCACGTGGAGGGAGATTTGTGCGGAGCCCAGCAGAGTCAGTGAAGAGGAGATGAGTTTTTAAAACAAATGATTCAAAGTTGCTTCTGCACTTCTCTCCTCTTATCATGGACTCAAGTGGTTGTAATGAAACACAAACAGTGGATAAATTAATCTGAAGTAAAGAGAGATGAGACAGTCACGTCAATGAATTGTAATATGTGAAATGTTTTTGTATTATAGCTGACAATGGTCTTGCTTTTTACCTCTTATACTTGTTTGTGCTCTTTCGCATTCATGTTTTTTGCATTTGTCTTGTTTGTTGAATAAAAAGCTTTCCATTCGGAAAGAGTCATGTCTCAACATACACAAACTAAAACTAAAAAAACTAAAAATGTACATCCATATACATCAGTACTGGCTTTTTGAGTCAGAATCTGAATCAGAAAAAGCTTTATTGCCAAGTACGATTTAACACATACGAGGAATTTGCTTTGGTGAGGTTGGTGCATGACACATCTACTAAAAATAAGCTATTAAAAAGTAAAAAATATAACAATATATGTACACAAGTCTGTTTTGTTTTTTTGTTTTTTTCCAGAAGCACACAAAGTTAAGGATTCAATTCCACTACAGGCAGGCGGTGACATGCTTTATTTCTCTTGCCTTTAATAAGGGAACATGACCGACACATTAAAACACAACAAAAGCAGATCAACATAAACAGATCGGATTAGGTCAACATTGTATGTAATGTAATGGGTGATATGTAAGTTCATACATAATGAGAGCAGGTTTGCTGTATGGGAAGGGTTACTTTCTTAATGCTCCCAGAAAAACTGATACTTGTATTAGTAAATGGAACTATTAGATGGATAAAGTCTAAAAAATATGGATCATCTATGCGTCAACACCAGATGTAGTACCATTTTTAGCCGTTTGGTGGCAGTGAAGATACCTGCTGATGTCTAATCTGCCAAAATTTATGAGGAAGAAGGAGTAAAGAGCCAATCACAAAGCAGGGCACCATATTGAACCGATGTTTTGATCCGAAGTGCTGCTCTATCCCAACAGTTTACTTTGGGTCTGTTTTTATTCAAGAAGCCGCCACTTGAAAAAGAAGAATTTATACTCACGCGGTGACAATGAAGCTAACGGACATCAAAAAGTTAAAAGTGCCCGAGCTGCGGTCCAGACTAACAGAACTCGGGCTGGACATCAAGGGACTGAAGGCTGAGCTGGTAGGCAGGTTGTGGTCTGCTCTCGAGGCAGGACAAAGTGGAGTAGACGGCGAGGAAGAGCCAGAACTACAAAGTGTACCTACGGTACCGACGGAGACCGTGGACGTCCGCACTCAGTCCTCATCACCACCGACAGAAGCTGGTGTTACTGCGCGCACGATAGAGTTGACAAACTCCGCCACACAGACAGAGACCGACACCGGTCTGCCAGGACCACAGCGAGGCTCTGAGCTTATTCCAGAGAGGGTACCGGAGTATCAAGCTGAGCAGAGACATGCAGAGGGTCCCCGAGAGGACAGGAGAGCTCAGTCATTAGAGGACATGGCCAGAGGCAGAGCTTTCTACGAGTTCAAAGAGGAGATACGATACAAGAGGTAATGCAAGATAGACAGTACTTAAAGGTTTATTGTGCACCCCCACCATTTCCCAAACAGAAGGAAGTAGAGAAGGTTTGAAGTTTTAAGGAGAAGGTTTAAAAAGTTAGACTTTAAAAATCTCTTAAGGAACTTTTTAAATATAGGATCTCATGAAAAAGAGTGTTATAAAGCACCATGCGATCCAATCTTTTCTCAACCAGAGCCAAACCACCACAACCTGCAGTGAACAGGGAGGAGGCACAAGAGGAAGAGGAAGATGAAGTCAGATTAAATCCATGTAAGTCTACAAGACAACACTTTCTTGTGCATAGACATGAAAGGACTCTGATTTAGTTCATATTTTAAACTAAGATTAACTAATTTTGTCAAGAAAATAGTCCCAAGAGTCATATGTGAAGTCATTAGAGCAGCATAGAGGCACTTTAAATCCCTGATCTTCCTCGTTGTTTGCACAGATGACAGTCACCTCCACTTTGAGGTGGGTCCTGACTGTGGATGTGGTCAGCCGCGGTTCTGGGCTCAATGCCCCTCCCTGTGGTCAGGCTGCAGGCTCACCCACGGGGTGCTGCAGGGCAGGGTGGGCTTTGAGGTGAGGCTGGAGAGGAAGTTGTTGACGACACAGCTGGAAGAACAAGAAGACATGGATCCTTACGGCCTGAGAGTGGGCTGGTCGACGGCCGACGCCTCTCTGCTGCTGGGTAAGGATAACGTTCATCATTAGGCTCACTTCACCTTTTTGACCCAGGACAGTTTATTTGAACATCTGTCTTCTGTCTGTCTTATATCAGGTGATGACAAATTCTCTTTTGCTTATGATGGCCGTGGTAAAAAAGTGTCAGGTGGGACGGAGGAAGTGTTTGGTGAACCTTTCTCAGAGGGGGACATCATTGGCTGTTACGCTGTGAGGAACACTTTTCTATTGACATCCTCCTCTGCTCACGCTCTTTGAAACTTTACTGTCTTGTTGTTCTCTTGTCAGATAGAGTTGAGGACATTTCTTATTTTAATCACAGTCGTGTGTTTGTGTGACAGTCTTTCTCCACAGACGCTACCGTTGAGCTCTCATTCCAGAAGAACGGCCGTTTCATGGGTGTGGCCTTTTCCCTGAATGCCTCTGTGCTGCCGGGTTGTCCTCTGTTCCCTCATGTCCTCTGTAAGAGCTGTTCAGTCAGATTCCAGCTGGACCCCACAGCTCCTCCATGGTACCCCGGCCCTCCAGGCTTTACATCGCTGGCAGCTCTTTCTGCAGGCCAGAGGGTTCGTTCTACATCAGCGCCTTCCTCCAGAGCACAGTGTGAGGTGAGACAGTGTCGCTCAGAGTATTTAAAAGTGAATAGTATCTCTGTATACCTCCTGCTAGCGTGGCTAAAAAGAACAACTAATGGTTGTTTTCAGACTGAATATAAAAAGTCACTACAAGTTGTTATGTTTGAACCTCTCTCTCCCTCCCTCCAGGTGTTGTTGATGGTTGGTCTTCCTGGTTCGGGGAAGAGCCACTGGGCCAGGACTCACATGAAGCAGCATCCAGAGAAACAGTACAGACTGCTGGGCACAGAGGAGCTGCTTGCCTGTATGATTGTCAGTCCAACCTCCAGTCTTTACTCTCATGTTTTATATCATATGTACATAAATAGAGTTAAAGATGATGTTCAGTTTCTGACCTACTGATCCACCAATGTTCAACCTGTGTGTGTGTGTGTGTGTGTGTGTGTGTGTGTGTGTGTGTGTGTGTGTGTGTGTGTGTGTGTGTGTGTGTGTGTGTGTGTGTTCAGAGCGGTGGACACAGGGAAAGCAGGCTGCAGCAGGCCTCTCAGTGTCTGACTGAGTTGATCAAGACGGCTGCTCAGACTCCTGCCAACTATATCCTCGACCAGGTAACTCTTCACATATAGCATATAGCACATATTGTGAAACTTATGTAAAGTGTTATCACTTTGCTTATTATCACAGTTTTACATGGGACGCAATTTCAACTACAGTCCCAGATTAATGTCAAAAGTGTTTTAGTTACACTGACACATGCTTGGAGGTATCAGTACTTGGACACGGTCTTCCACATCCTCAGTTCTCTTACCGTATTCTGCTTGCCATCTCGCTGTTGTCCAGTGCAACGTCCTCTTCTCTGCACGGCGTTACAAGCTGCAGCTGTTTACGGGCTTCAGGCGGCGAGTGGTGGTTGTCTTTCCCTCAGCAGACGAGTGGAAAAGACGACTGTTCCAGCATCAGACGAGTGACGGGAAGCAGATCCCTGAGACCGCCCTCCTCAAGCTCCAAGGTCTGACTTACATCTCAGGGATTAATAAAAGGATGCTTCAGTGCTTTATTGGGCACACACAACTGAAACCTCCCTCCTCTCCTGCAGTGAGCTGCAGTCTTCCAGAGCAGCAGAGTGGCCTGCTGGAGGAGCTGCAGTATGTCGAGCTGCCTCAGGAACAGGCACAAACGCTCCTTCAGGAGTATAAAGATGAGGCTCGCAGACTGCTGCCCCCCGTCCCCAAACAGGACAAGAAGAAACCCAGACCTTACAAGAAAAGACCCCACCCTCACGGCCCTCCACCCTCACGTAGGATGCAATGGACTGCACTTAATGGTCAGTGTGAGAAATGAAGGGCTGTTTTGAATGAGTTGATATTTTCAGACATTAGTTGATTTTATTATTATCTTTGCAGGGTGGACCGACGCAAGACTCAACATGCAGTCATGGAGGCAGCAGCAGCCAAGATATGTGAGTGAATCAAACTAAAACTGCTGCATCTCTTTGTTATCTTCTTCTTCTATCTTCTTTTGTAGAAATCACATCGATGCCACTAGAGGTCAAATCTGAGATTGAACTTGTACCAGCTGTACACATGATAAAGGGAGGTTTCACAGAGTAAAAGAATCTGATTTTGTATTATTTACTTTTCAGTGGAGCATGGCTTATCAGGACCAGGGCTACTACTACAGAGACTTTGGTGACAGCGGTTATGAAGGTCACTGGTGAAGAATCCTGGAGCAACAAGAAACAGAAGCCGCTGACTGTGTTTACAAGGACAGTCATTTTACTGATGACATTTAATTTGGAAAAAAGAGAGCTGACCATGACAGGAAGTCACATTACTCAGAGAACTACACACCACAGCATGTGCTGCACTCACTGCTTTGGCCAATTAGAGATAATCAGTGTTGTAGTATTTAATCATTTTAACAATGAAAACCAGGTCACTTTTTAGCATTTTTATTCAAAATACTTTTTGAAATGTATCATTTTACTGTACAAGGTACAAATGGTAAAAATATACAGTATTTTTGCACAGTTGTAATACCAGTATTGGTCAGAGGGCTTAAAGTCAAAGAGCAATAACTCCCTGAACTTTAGAAAAGTTTCTTGTGTGTGTACATTTGATCATCTGGATGCCTCCTCTGATGCCATCAGCTGAGTTTCCTGTCGCCTGCTGTGGCCTCGCTCTCCGTCAGGCTTCACTGTCTGATAAAGTAGCACAGCTCCTTTAGCTGAAGGACACAGCTCCGTCCACAGAGGGCGGCTTCTGTCCAGCTGCAACACCTCCTACAGGGAGGGGTAACGAAACGCAGTCTTAACAGTATTTCACAAGTTTTGGTGCTTTTAGATGTTGATTAGACGTGATTGTTATGTACTGCACTTTCCTCCTAATGCAGCTGCCAAAACAAGAAAGCTCTGGAGTTACTATGCACACAATTAGAAATCTCCAGTTATACACAACTCACTGTTTTGCTGAGGAAGACGATATCTGTGGACTCGTGGGCCTCTGCTCCTCCTTTCCAGTACAGCTCTCTGACTTCATCAGATGTCAGTGAGCAACTGAGGATCACACAGAGATAACTGACTCTACATGACATCTTTATGAAGCAGTTCGAAGCAAACCTTCGTCATATCTCTGAAAATAATAACAAAAACCAAAACATCTTGCAAAAGATGTCATGATCTCAGATCACGGCAAATACACCTGGTGTCAGTCCCCAGTGGACCCATGTTTAATACTGGTTTTTATTGTCTGCAACTTCTGCTGCCCAGGTCTCTCTTGTGAAGTTAACATACCTGGTTAAATAAAGATTTTATATATATTTCTATATATAAGACAATGAAGAAATGAGCACCTGACATAGAACTCAGCACTCGGTCTGCCAGCGCTGGTGTGATTCAGAGCGACGCCCATCAGGACAGGATGTCCCAGAGAGCTCAGAGGAATATTCACCTGTGGATGGACAGACGTGAGGTGGGATGACCGACAAGAGAGATTAAATTAAAAGAATTTCTAAAGTGGATATTACAGATTTTAGACTGGTTCTCTATCGTTGCTAAAAAGCTGAACTCTGACTAATGATCACCAGGATGAACTAAATAACGAAAAAGCTTTCTGATTATTCTGAAACACGTTTCAATCGAGTGTTATTCTATACATGGAAGTTTAAGTGCCGTCACCAGAGATCATGCAGTTATTGTCAGTTGATTTATTGCTCTTTAAACAAGAGTCTTATGTAGTTAGTTTATCACTGAAAGTGAGTCTGACTTTTAACCTTTAAAACTAGTCCTGAAACAATTAAGTCAATTAAGACAAAATGAATCGTCTAATTAATTTCTTAACAAGATAAGAGTAAAAATATTTGGTTCCAGCTTCCCAAATGTGAGATTTTGATGGTTCTCTTTGTCTCAAAATCTGGGTTTTGGACAGTTGGACAAAACAAGCGATTTGAAGACAACTCTGAACCTTCAACTGACATTTTTAACTGTTCTCACATTTTATAGACTAAATGACCAGTTCCAATCACTATGGGAGAGGAAAGGAGGAACTTGGGTTCATTTATTTACCAACAGATCCTGAGGAAATAAAAGAACATACATTTCTGCACTTTATGCCAAAATGGAAACGTAGCCTTTTGTTTTCATTAGGTCAAGTCACTAAACACGTCAGTTAGCAGAGGAACCAACCTCGTCTCTGATCTCAGCACACACAGACGAGAACAGCTCTGAGACGACGAGCCCCTGCTGCATCATGTCCACACTGATCTGCTCCTCACGCACCGCCCGGCCCAGACGCTCACACACCACCTGAGGAGGACAGTGACGGTATAAACAGCACAGCGAGCTTATTGGTGACACTTCATTCACTTCCTTTCTCCTCACCTTGGGCTCTGGATGACCGCCAGGGATGTCTAGGAGCCCCCCCGCCTCTGCCACCCTCTGGCTCCTCCTGATCAACACCACCTCACCATCATCTGTGCACAAGATGGCGCCCACACCCAGAGGCTGAGCCAGCAGCGCCAGAGCATCACCGAACTCCACTTCTCCCAGCTGACGGAGCTCTGCCACTCGACACGACCAGTTTGTTCCCAAGTAGTCCTTGTAGCAAGTCAGGCCTAGTCTCAGAGTGAGGAGCGGCCCAGTCTCTTGATCATCTGTGTTTTCTGTATCTTCTTCCTGATTCACAGGCGTGTTTCCTCTGTCCAGACCGTTCTGAGCAGTGTCATGCTGAGAATCGCAGGGACACGGATTCTCCTCCATACTTTTCCTGCCATTTAATTCCCCTTCCTGATCCTCTGCATGGTCTGACACGGGGACGTGGGGCGAAAGAGTGCAGGGTAGGTGTTTAGGAGAAATGGAGGAGGAGATGATGCTCGCAGGAGAAACCAAACAGAAGGAGTGCAGTCTGAATTTGGACCCGTTGAAAAGCCACGGCTCTTTGGACACCCGCTCGGTCCACACCTCCTCTATTTGACGCTCCAGAGTGGGATCAGTCTGCCTGTTAAATCTGAGAAGAAGGAGAGGAGTTAAAACTTTTCAGGTTACTACAATGACATTTTTCCCATTGTAAAAGTACTACATTAAAGGATGAGGCAGGTGTTATTCTATATATTTTGACATTTATTCATGTACTGTACATCACACACAGTGTCAATGGTGATCAAAGGGACTTTTTTCAACACCTCGGGTGAGTTAGACCACAAGATAACCCAGTATCTTTATCACGCGTTTGAGCCACTGTGTTGCTCAGCAGAAAAGCCTTTTAAGTAGATATCTATGGTTTGAAGCCATTTTAGAGCTCTGATTTATGTTCCTACCTTTCAGAGAGCTCCACTTGTACCTGAGACTCCAGCAGCCCCCTCCATGCTGCACAGTGCAGCAGTACAGACACCTCGGAGTCCATCATGTCTCACTGTGTCTTATCATTTGAGTGTTTCTCTTCTCTTCACTCACACTGTTGTAGTCCAGTAATCCTTGCATGAAAATATGCCAGGTGTTTTAGCCGTTCTGTTAAGGAAACAAAATGCACAGGACAGACACAGGAGCCGTAAACGTGTTGTAAAGAGCCAAATCTAAACTTTTTTTTAAATGCAGCAAATAACTGTGTCCACGTCAGGAAGTACTGACGTGGACACTGACTTCCCCCTTATTGCTCAAACACAAACAGACACGCCAACAACACACACATTCAGAGTGCGTTTATATCGAGCCAGCCAGTCACTGCAAACGTGTCAAAACCTGCCGACACTGCACTTCACATTGGCAAGCATTTTGTTTGCAGTAACCTAAACTCCTGAATTTAATTACAGGTGTTTGGTTAAGCTCAATAAATATCTGGTCAAGGTAAGAATTAAAGCAAAACAAACACAAACCACATATGTCCACATTTACCAGTTTTCACAAGCAGTCACATATTTAGCCTTTTTATGTGCACAAAGGGACTTCTGCAGAACTCACACAGGTCTTTGGACTTGATCTACCTGATCACACAACTGCTTCTGGTGTGTTCAAAATGTACTCGGTTGACATCTTCAATCCCTTGTCCCCTTTGTTTCTCATTTGTAACAGTGTGACAGCATACACCTTTATCACAGTAACTGGCACATGAAGCTTGGTGACATCATGTAATTACCAGCATAAATCAAAGCAGATGCTGAATCAGAATAAGTGAAAACACCTCTGTGTGTGTGTGTGTGTGTGTGTGTGTGTGTGTGTGTGTGTGTGTGTGTGTGTGTGTGTTGGTAAAAATTATCTGGCCAACACAGTTCAGAAGTGATGAACTGGTAGGAAGTTGCTGTTCTCTGTGAGTTGAATCTGGCAAGGAAAATATGCTTTTGGTCACACCCCGTGTTGTGACGTCACAGCAGGTGTTTCTCCCTCTTGACAGGTGAAAATCACCTGCAGTGACATCACCAGCTGGGGCTGTGGCCAGAAGAGCAACACGTGGAAAGTGCAACTGTTCATTTTACCTTTAAGAAAACCCTGAATAGATCATAAAGCTGTATGAGAATTGATATAATTTTAATGTATAATGCTGATACAAACTGGTACAGGAGCCGAAATGAGGCCAAATCCACGTGAGCTTCAGTTCTAGATGACAGTTTTTTTTTGTCCCATAGATCCCACAGATTTGGCTTTGCTAACGCTATTTGTTAGAAAAACTCGAGTTAACTTCACTGTTGTAAACTGTTCCGACTTTAACAGGTCAAACTAACTGACAACTTCAGCTTCAGTTCATCCTGCATCTGAACACATGCAGAAGGACCGTAAACTAACGCAAAACACAGATTAAAAACGATAAAATCAGTATTTTGCAACGTGTAGCATTACTACAGTAGCTTGTACAACTATGAGAATGTGTTAAATTCGGGCTCAAACGGTGTAGTTTTATCTTACCTTCCTTTGCCAAAACGTATACAACACAGCAGTGCGTAGTGTCTTCCTCTTTATTTGACAGATGGCAAATGTGTTCATTATCACCACCCAGCGGAGAGACTCCGAACTGCAGGGAGATCTGTCATCGTTACAATACTGACATACAGTTGCACAAAATTTAAATAATTGCGCATATTTACAACATGTGAATGTGATATGTTCAAGATGTATTGACAGTCCTCGACCTCGCCCTACAGTCGATATGAACCATGGTCGTTCAAATACCGTGTAGAAGTGATTGAAAACGGAAATTGCGTTTTATTTTGAAGAGAAACACCCCCGTTTTCCGGTTTTAGTTTAGCGTACTTGACTCAGCTGAGTTTATGTAATAGCCCACAGCACAGCTCATGTTATGAAACTGAGCTTTCCCGGTATGTCACTTTATTTGTTCGAGTGTTGGCTTTATGCGTGTTCAGTTTTGTACCATTGTTAAATATTTGTTCTTCCGCTTTCACAGAACGTCGCTAGCTAAATTAGATCATTATTACCTTTGCAGGCAAACAGAAGCACAGAATGGCTGTTGGTCACTTAAAGCTAACTCCGGCTAGCTTTAGCTGTACTGCTCAGGTAGCAGAACACAATGTTTCTATTGGAAACTCATAGGTACTCTCTGCTTTGTATTTGACAGTTTATTTTTATATAATGAATGATGTGCAATCCCAGCATTTACTCTGTAGCTGGTGGTGTAGCTAATGAAAGTAACTCAACGTCAGGTTTAATTCAAAGTAGAACTAACTTCGATCGCACAGGGTCAACAAACCCCAATAACAAAGCTACACGATGTCAACGTGAATGACAAGTTTGAGATCTCAGGACCAGCTGGTAGGGTTGGTTGGATCGTGTTAAAGTTCTCCTTTCAACGCATTTCACTCACCTCGTCCCCTGTTGTTGTCCTCAGTCAGGTCACGTGTCCACAGATGAGGGGACAGCTGCTGACGCCATCAGTTTTAATGGAAACACACTGAAAGGTAAAGAAAGGAAAACTGACCAATAGCAATGTTTGTTACTTTTCCCACCAACTATATATATGTCTTTACTAAAACAAATTGTCTCAATATGTTTTAAAGCCAAATGGTTTGGTTGACATTGAACACAAATTATGTCCTTGCAACACAAATAGATTTGTATAGTGCAACATGAACATATTGATAATGCTGTTAGGCTTTTGTCTGGACTCTTCCCACTTAGTCATCATTATTTTGGTTTCAAATGTCTCCCTGCTTCCCCTGTAACAGCCATTTTTTTGTACGGTTCCTGATGTTAACATCTGTCCTCTCTGCACAGGTTGTCTGTGTGGAACTTCAGAAATTAACCATCATGCAGTTAGAGGCTCAGCTGCGTCTTTGTCAGAGTTGTCTTTGGTGCTGCAAGAGTGGGCTGCGCCTGCTCTCCCAAAGCTATGCACACAGGTAGAGTGTGTGTGTGTGTGTGTGTGTGTGTGTGTGTGTGTGTGTGTGTGTGTGTGTGTGTGTGTGTTGAATTTAATCAGAGTGACTGAAAACAGCTTGGTGATTGTGTGCAGGTACTCAGGTTTGCACATGTCTGAGTGTGTCTTTGGTTTTGAGTCCTTTTTTTTCCTCGCCACAGAAAAGCTGTGAACTACTATGATCTCCTGGGAGTCAAATCTGACGCCAGCTCAGCAGAAATAAAAAATGCATTTTTTGACAAATCTAAGAAGGTAGGGTGCTCATTTTTTGACAAGCTACACATAAAGACATACACATAAGAATTTCACAAAGCATGGCACGTGCACTGTGCATGATGTTGTGTGTGTGTGATCAAATAAAGTATGTTTCTTTCTTCTTTCTATAAAAAGAAAATGTCTGGCCACACGAGGGCAGCCTTTCACAGCCTAGCTTCTACTTTATAACTGTTCCCACAGTGGACTTCCTGACTGTTTGTTTTCATGTTGTGATTCCCAGTGTAAATAAGGATGTGCATGTGTATTTACCTTGTGGTTTTGGCATAATTGAGGGGTGACACGGCTTACCCTTTAGAGAAAAAAGCATGAATGCGAATACAGAACATACATATGCATGCATTTGTTTAAAAGAGAAAGTACAACGTAGCATGTCGACATAAGCACATGCCTGCACCAGAACAGCCCTTGGTTCATTGGTCGGTCATGACTCATTACTGTAACTGACCCACTCATCATGCAGCTGCACCCAGACAGCAACCCAGCCGACCCAGCTCTGCACAGCCAGTTTGTGGAGCTGAACGAGGCCTACCGAGTGCTGAGCAAGGACCAGAGCAGGAAGGAGTACGACTTCAAAATCAGACGTCCATACAGTGGGGGCCAGGCCTTCAGCTCCAGTCACACCAGCTACAGAGCCAGGTGAAGACACACACAGTCAGTCAGTTTGTGCTTATTAGACAGGTGATCTGAACATCATCCAGACTCTTAAACACTGTTAGTGTGGGGAAAAAAGACAATATTCTGACTACTTCAGACTGGCCTCATTAATGCCTCAGTTTAGTTTATTTTTAACATTTGTACCATCTGTCCCACCTTTGTTTTTGATGTCGCCTATCATGATGCATCTTCAAATATTTCACCATCAGTAGGGACGCCCAGGAGAACACGCGTTACTGGGAGCAGTTTCGTCAGTCTCACGCACAGGACATGATGTCAGAGGACTGGCAGAGGAGGAGGAAGAAGAGGAACTTCCAGCTGTTGGGCTACTGCATCATTGCCATGGTGCTCAGCATGGGAGCCCACGCAGTCTTCTTCAAGTGAGAAAAGGGCATTGTGTGTTTTTTGTTTCGTTTGTCTTGATATTTGAACTCCATTTCGTGCTTTCCTGTCGTGAGCTTGCCTCTGCAGTCCATCCGTCTTGTTTCCTGAATTCATGCTTTCTTTGCTCCACACTCACATCCAGATGAATGGGATTGTTTGTGGACATGTCTCTCTGCCATGTGTCCTGGCACCGCCTCATGGCTTGTGGCCTTGTATTTGTTTTCACACATTGACTCTGTGCCACTTGTGTTTGCGGAGATTCACTTCTTTGTGATCTGAAGGGCTTTTCTAACAGCTGCACAAACTCATAAACACAACTAAGCATACAGAGCGCCTGCTGAGCAACATGTTTTCAGGTTAAGCAAAGTTATTCTGTGAAGGGCGTCTTAAGGGTTTCTCCAACTCTTTCAGGATACTGGAACAGGTTCACAATGACTTCATGGACGAGAAAGATCGAATCATCACAGAAATTTACAATGAATGCAAAGAGAGGGCCAGGTGAGTGCTTTAAATTAATTTGTGTCTTTCTTCAGTTTGATGGCACCTCTGGCTGATAACAGGAAATCTGTGTGGGTTTGCTGATGTTTGAATGTGATGCTGGACCTGATGGTGTCTTCTGTGCTGTTTCACAGGGTCAACGGTTTTAAGAAACAGACCGAAATCCTGCGGCAGAAACATGCTGAGTTTCAGGAGAAATACAAAATCCCCAGAGATGGAAATGACAAGTAGGAGAGTCTCCAGCTGTGCTCAGTGGTGATGGAGTTTGAACTGCCAGCGGGAGGAAGGCGGCAGAGTGACTGTGGGACAAGTTTTAGGATTTTTCAAGTTTTTGTCAACATTTATCCTCACACAAGAGCGAGCGTAGGTGTGATGTGGGAGGGTTTCATCTGGTCATAGAAGTGTTTCTTCATGAAGAAGCTGAACTGTATATCAGACCGTTAAAGCATTTGCAGTTGGTGAAATATTTGAAGTGATGCAACAGTGAAAAGGATCCAGCTGCAGTGTGCACACGAACCTCACAGAGCCGCCATGAACACTGGTAAACTGCCTCGAGTGAACTCAAAGCAACATGTTATTGATTGTTCTCAGCCTTGTTTCTGTGTTAGTGGCGCACAGCATGCTGGGCTCACAGACAACAGTGATCTGAGTTGATCAAGTCAAGACGAGAAAGACTATTATCATGCCAACATGTTTCCAGCGGAAAGAAACTGGCATGATTGATTGCCATCACATTTCGGGTTATGCACAAGAGGGACACTCTGTAATGTTCTCACAGGTTTAATGAGCCTATTCGTGGGAGGGTGTTTGAAGAGGGTGCAGTATAATTCGTGCAGAGTTAAAATTTTCCAGCATAATGGTTTTCCAAACAAAGTATTCACAGTTCTGGATCTTAACTCCTCATTGTTCCCTCTGCTGAGCTTGTGTGTTACTGTAGAAATGTAACGTCGTCATTTCTGGGTTGACATTTATTGTTAAATACTGTAATAATGTTGAGACAATGGAAATGTGTAAATTTAATGGAAAGGTGGTTATAATTACAGATAAAAGTTCCTCCAGAGCCAACCTATATCATATGGCCTCTCAGTTTGTAGGACTTTAGAGATTGTTCTCATCGTCTTTCACTGCCTTACCTCTTTGACTGAGGGGATGTAAAAGAGAAATCATTAAAAGATCAACTTTTCTCTCATCAATCATTACTTCCCTTTTGTTTCGCCTCTCATTCACACACGCTTTGGTTCTGGTTTTGTAACACAGAACAGGCTACAGATGACAGCTTTTCAAAAATTCACAATTCCTTGCTTATGGTTTTTCTTAAATGCTGCGAATACAGTTAAGATTATTTTGTAAAAAAAAAAAAAAAAAAAAAAACACCCGTTAAAAGTTTACTACCATTTTATTTGTATCTTTCTACAGTGAAATTTGTTTTACACTTATTGGCTGAGTTAGTAAGAGGCTTAGACATCCAGATGTAGTTTAATAAGCAACCATACAGACAACTCAGTCTTGTTTTAATTAGATAATTATTTCTCTGTCCTGTTTCAGAACTCAGAAGTTTGTTTTCTGTTGTCTCAGTGATCAGACTTGAATTTAAGCTGCTCTTTTAACCTGTAATCTCATGTGGAGCCACAGATGTGATTAAAAAACAGATTTTACAGATGCAGCACATAGCATGTTTATTTTGCACATCAACATTCACATGAAAGTTATGAAACAGTTCCGAAGAACATCCTGAGCACAGAACGTCTGTTTACTGTTGACATCATGGAAAAGGGGCCAGGTTTCTAGGTTTGGCTTTTTTTTTTTAAGATTACTTGCATAAGTACGAATTGAACTTTCATGGAATTGTGTTTTAAGAAAAGTTATTGCCTTGTTCCTTCTCTGCCTTCTTGTCACCCCCCCGTCCTGAGACTTCAGCAGGAGATAACACATCCCTGCATAGCTTACAGACACCCTCACCCTCATGTGGCATGCGAGTGCCGTGTCATAACCCAAACACACCATAATGACTGAGATGCCGGTGTCGGCATGCCTCCACACACACACACTGATGGAAGACAAGCCTTGTAAGAGAGGCCACTGCGGTATTACACAGGAAAAACAGCCATGAAGAGTTTTAATTGACTTTTATCTCTGGTTTAATGAGCTACAAAGGAAAAGTGTGTCAAGTCATGCACTGAAATAACTGTCTGTGCGTCTGACATGTGCTATCTGATGTATTACTTTGCAAAACAATAGTGATACTGAGGAAAATCATTAATAACAAACTAATTTTCAGACTTAAAATCTATCTTTATTTGGATTTTTCATGTTTTAATTCTCAGATAGCTTTACACGCCTTATTTTCAGGGACCATTTTACGAACACTTTCCAAGGAAGTTCACAGATGTTACAGTAGGAAAAGCACCAGTGTAATTAATAAAATGAATTATGGCCAAATTCCATTTAGCTGCTTCAGTTTTAGGGTCCTGGCATCGTGCATGCTGGCTCACTGTCACACTGTCATGACTTACTGGAACACCCAAATACAACAGAACCATTGTTCATGTCATTATCTGGTTATTTGTGACACCTGCGCTTTCTCTGCTGTGACAATGAAAATGTGTGCAGTGAAAACAGGTCTACAGCGAGGAGGTTCATTTATCAAAGGGAGCTTTATTCTCCATATATGTTGAATTTTATGCCTGACTGGAGTTACATATCTGTGCACTGACTGAAAGACTATGCTACATCCACAGTTTAGCACATTTCTGAACTGATAGTATACTGATTCAAGTTTGACTGTAATCCAAAATCCCAACTGCAGTTTTCAAGGTGACATCTTCACATTGCTTGTTTTGTCCAACCAACAGCACAAAACCAAACATGCTCAGTTTACTGTTATAGAGGTATAAGAAAACCAGTGAATACTCACATTTGAGCTGTAGGAAGCACGATTAGACGATTAATCAGTCATCAGACTTTGTAGATGTCTGTCAGTTGATTTATTAATTAATGATCAATTGTTTCAGCTCTGTCCACACATAATCAATAGCAGCCTAGAATGGAAGCACGTGCACACAGCCTTACTGAAAACCCCAAGTTACCAGAAATAATATCGAGGACATGTCCTCAGCGGCGGTTACAGCTCGCTTCCCCACTTGAAAGGGGCCCCTGGTGGCCCCCAGACCCCACATTGTGGGACCAGTAGAGACGCTGCACCTGTATTCAGTGCGCCTGTCCTGTTTGGAAAAAGTTGGCAGCGCAATGGTTACGCTGCGTGCGTCTCAAGGGCAAAGGAAATGAGGAAACCGATCACAACAACTAATGAAGACTGCTACCTCCACAGACCTCTGGCTGTCTGCGGACTAACCTGCTGCTCCGCCGGCTCTGCTGTGGCTGTGCTGCCATGTCAGTACAGGATGTTATTCTAGTCATATTTATAAGAGGATAAGAAAAAAAACGGGAAGATGCGCCTGGAGGGGAAACGTCACATTTTCAAGGGGAGCGACAGTGTGGAGAGCCTGTGACCGAGCCGGGGAGCGGAATATGCGGCACCGTCCCTCTGCACGTCGGACCAAAGCGTCGGATCTTTAGCGGATAAACGTCCTATAGCCGGATGATGTGATTTATTTTTTAATTATTCTTTTGTCGCCGTGCGGAGGATTTTATGATCGCGCCACGTTTCAGCGGGAATCTGGGTGATCCTCCAGTCACGCCACCCCGGACCCCAAGACCGGCTCCATGGGATCAGGACCAATAGACTGACGGTGCCCTGAAATACATGTAGGGAGGCATCACTCAAAGTTTAAACAAGTCTCATTGAAATTTCAGGATTTCAAGGTTGTGATACCACTGTTAGGTGTTAAATTATTACTTTAGCATTTCACATTTTCTGTCTGTGTTTAATTTTATGGACAGAGCGTTATTTCCAACAGTAGCCTTCTCTAATTAAGGATATAACAAACTATCATTATAGTTGAGGTTGGGAACCGACTCTTGGTACAGCTTAGACAATCATTTGGTCCCAAATGCAACAAGATAAAGTTATTATTTCAACACTGAGGATGCCACCCTGGACGTCCTTTCAAGGAAGGGAGACTGGGGAATGAAAGCAGGATTTCTGCGTCTTTAATCGGACGATTGAGCCGGACGAGCCGCCTTCTTTCTCTTTTTTGGATTGGTCCAAAAATATTTTTTGCGTGCCCCTTGGACTCCTGCACAATGGGGATTATGCTTCAAGTTATTCTAGGAATGTTTCAATTCCTGCTGTTCACCAGAATACCGACGTCCCAAGCCAAGGTATGTATGTATTTGACCCTAAAAGCCTGTATGTCTGAGGTGGTCAGCCTGCCAGCAGCCATGAGCTTCTGCGGTTTATTTCCAGCCTATATTGCTCGTCTCTTGTTTGGAATAAAGTAATGTCCTTTTTGAATGAATTTGTTGTGGTGGAGAACATGTAGGACTTTAAGCTTTGTGGAGGTTATCCCCGAGGTCAATGACACCTGTCACTTCTGGTCCAGTGACAGGAAACTTCACTATAATATCTCTGTAGGATGTCGTGGTTTATCTGCTCAGTAATGACTTTATAGGTGTTTATTGTGTCCTCTCACTATCATAATTCTTTCTAGTAGGGCACCTTCTACAAAGAGTTTATACGTGGTGATGAATAATTTACTAAAGCTTTGTAGATTAGTAAGAACAACTTTTGGGTTGCCATGTTGTGGAAAATCCTCCTCCAGCATGGCACTTGCGTTGTCTTTTTAGCTAACGTTAGCTCATAATTCATGAAGAAGGAACCCTGCAATGGCCTTTTTGCTTACCTACCTTTTAAGTAAATGGACATTTGGACCAGATGTCAGCTCAACAATAACAGTACAATTAAAAGAATAGTTTGACATTTTGGGAAATATGCTTTTTCATATTCTTAGCAGGAGATTGATGAGAAGAAAGTACTTTGGTTAGCTTAGTTCAGCATAAAGACTGGGAATGGGAAAACAGCTAGCCTGGCTCTGTCCAAAGATGACAAAATCTGCGACTAGTACCTCCAAAGCTCACTAATTAACACGTTTATATCAGTTTAATCTGTACAAAAAACTAAATATATTTTTTGCAGGGATCAGTACCTTCCTGCTTCAGCGGTTGCCTGGCAACTAACTGGTCCTATCAAAAAAAAATTGTCCAGCAGAACCCCCATAACACTGCTAATCAACATTTTTTACACAGTTTTGTATGAGGTTCAGAAAAATAAGATATAATATGTTAATTTGTGAGCTTTAGAGGTGCCGGTAGGTCCAGACAGAGCCAAGCTAGCTATTTCCAATTTCTGTGGTAAGCTAAACTAAGCTAAGCTAAGCTAACTGGCTGCTGCCTGTAGCTAATTAGGATTAAAGAACAAGCATGAGAGTGGTGTCAATCTTCTCATCTAACTGAACTCAAAAGAAAATAAGTGGATTTCCCAAAATGTGAGGGGTCTCCCTGTTGAAGCTAAAAAGACAGCAGATGTGTCACACTGGAAACAGAATTTTCAGTGTTTTTGCTTGATAAATTACTTACCAATAAACCTTCTGCTGGCTGGCTAATAGATTAATCGACTAATCATTTGAACTCTAGAGCCATGAGCCAAGTCTGTATGGACTTGAGGTTTTGTGTCATTTAAAAACAGGGTTGTTATGGTTATCATTCATAAGAAATGATAAAATAATTGTACTGACATGATCCTCAGTGTGACATATGGGCTCATTTTCCACACACGCACACAGCAGCAGGCACACACACTCACACACACACACACACACACACACACACACACACACACACACACACAGACCTGCATGTACTGTTTTTTTATTTATGTCTGGTGACTTCTATCAGGAACAGGCAGTGCTCTGCAGCAGTGTGGGATCCAACCCTGACTTTGTAGGCTCTTTTACTCTGAATTTTAGTGGTGAATCATCCTAGACGCTACATTGCACACAGCAGTGTGCACCAAAAGGCCTCCTCACCTGCTCCGAGCTGCTGTCTCTCACCTGCTTCCACGCTGTCTGCTTCTCTGACAGCTTATTAGGAAAAAGGGGTCATCTTTTTCCTGCTATAGAAATGAAGTTCAGTGTGGGAAAGATGTGTGTAGTTGTAGAGCACACACAAAGATGCACTCACACACTTGGCCCATCTGTACAGCATGCTCTGGGAGTGGCTGGGAGTTAGACATGTTAGACAGTAGACAGACATCAATACCAGTGCAGATGGCACTGGGATGGCAGATAGGAGAGAGAGAGAGAGTGTGTGTGTGTGTGTGTGTGTGTGTGTGTGTGTGTGTGTGTGTGTGTGTGTGAGTGTGTGTGTGTGTGCCAACTCCCCCCAGATATGGCTGCCAAAAGGAAGTAATCTTATCCTAATCTCAAAGACTGATACAGAAAAGACACACTTTCTTAAGCTCACATCCTACCCGTCACAAAATGGCCTCGGTCCCAGCTTAACTCAGAATCAATGTGGGCCAAACCAGTTTGTGTGTGTGTGTGTGTGTGTGTGTGTGTGTGTGTGTGTGTGTGTGTGTGTGTAGAAGGAGGTGGAGCAGTTTAAGGGGGGCAAAGTGGGCAAAGTCTACATTCCCTTACGAGTGGCCTTGGTCTTCACACACACACACACACACACACACACACACACACACACACACACACACACACACACACACACACACACACAGATCCAGTGACGGCAGTGTGAGTACTACAGAGACAGAGAACTACATTGAGTTGCTCTCCCTGTGTGTTCTTTCAGAAGTATAATACATATTCAGATCCTTTATTTGTGTAAAATATCATTATAGCAATGTAAAAGTACTCCATTACAAGTTAAGGTCCTGTATTCAAAATCCTACCCAAGTAAAAGTACTATCAGCAAAATGCACCTAAAATTTTAAAATTCACAGGGCTCATTCTGCAGTAAAATGTCCTCTGTGACTGATGCTGTATTATATATGACATTGATAGACTGTTAATCCTAATCAGTGTGTAAGCAGCAGTTTTACCGTTGTAGTTGCTTGAGGAGGACTAACTTAGTTTTGACTATATACACAGTTTTTGTCCAGTGGTTCCCAGCTTGTGGGTCAGGCCCCTCCAAAGGGTCACAAGATAAATCTGAGGGCTCCTGAGATGATTAATAGAAGAGGGAAGAAGAAAAAACATAGCTCTGCTACATGAATTTGTTTTCATTTTTAAATCTTTTCTCAAATATTTGCTGTTATTTGTGAAATATGGGTTCATTTTGCCTCTTTGGGGCCCAAACAATGAATCCATCTGAGAAGTTTAGAAGGGGTTTGGTGGAGCTGCTAACAACTGGTAGACATCTGAAACATGACAAGAGGCCCCAGCTACACACTGCTTTTTATTTTCAAGGGGACACAGCCGAACAAGCAGGGAACCACTGGTTTAATATTTAATACTGCGTGGTATTTTCTAAGATTATTATATGGTTTTGAATATAAAATCTCATCTGAAAACGAGTATCTATATTGTAACTAGAAATAAATGTAGTGGAGTAAAAAGTACTTAAGTACTTTTACATAAACTTCTTTGCAGCTTGGTGTTTTTCCCTCCTAGAGGTGACTAAAGGAAACTGTATGTGAGAGTAAACCGCAAATGGACAACATGAGGTGACATAACAAGAAGTGACAGAGGTCAGCAAAATATATTACTGTCAGAGCAAAACACTGCAGGAGGTGGTCTCCCTTCAGCTCGTTTTGTAATAGGTGTCTTGTGCTTCAGCTCCCCGGACATAACCGTTCACTGTGGAGAAATCCAGTGGCAGATACTCTCACTATGAACCACTACTGAAAGTGTTTCAGACACCTCATTCAAAAACATTTTTCAATACATTTTCAGTTACAAGCTCAAACAGACCAATGGACCCATCTGCACAGGAAATATTTCATAGCAGAGCCTTAAATGAGCCATGTTTGATTTAGCTGTCATACTGCTGTTGACCTACTCTTACCCTGTTGCATGTGTATCTGTGTATCAAAGTTCAGTTTTCACTTTCCCCCTGCCTTCTACCACCGTGCAGTATTGAGCTTTTCATGTTCAGATGCCAGGTGTGAAGATTTGTGGTATTCATTAACAGGAAATACTTCGATGTGTTGATATGCAACAGCAGCTTTTTACAAATTTACAACAATGTCAAACGGGAGGTTGCATGCAGTAGCTCAATACTTCATTAATGGAAATATAACGGTTAGTTCAGAGAAAAGTTGACACATTGTTGAACATGTGTAAGATAAACCTGATTTTATTTATTAAAAAATATAAATATTGAACCTACTCTTCAGCATGTGAGGGCAATCTATGTACCTCATGTGTTTATGGCCTTTGCTCACTTTCTAATGCAACCTTTTCTCACAAAAAATGAACTTTAATTTGATTTTATATTATTTTAATTGAATATACTTTTCATGCTCTTATAGGCAGATGCTGTTACATTTTTGGTTTCATTTCAAAATATGTGGTGTAACATACACCCAGATACATTCAGGCTTAGTGTGCTTTTGGCATTAAAAAGGTTTTAGGTTGACGTGAGGATATAGTTCATAAAATCATAGTATAAATCACAGGAATCATTATCAAACATACTGAGGATATACAAGGATATTTTAGCTATAGAAAAGCCTTTTTTTTCATTCATGAAGCACTAATTTAGCCGCCTTTTTACTGAACACACATCTTTGTTTCACAAGTTTTTCCTGAGTTGAAATTAAACCAATCGCCATGATTCCAAAGTGTTGAATGTTATCTAACAGGTCAACTTGACCTGGAAACCCTAAACTTATTGAAATAGTGCTTTTATTAACTTTTTTGTTGCTTTTATGTCTCCTTCCAGCTTGCTCACTGGCGGCCGGCAGACTCCCCTAAATCCAGGGAGGGTCGAGAAGGTACGCTCCCTGTTTCTGCTCCTGCACCGCTTCATGGAGCTGATACAGAGAAATCAAACAATGACTGTACTGATTTGTCTCCACCAGTGCGGCGGTGGTTGGAGGTGTACTCGAGGAGTGGCTGTGAGCCTCGTGACACACTGGTGGAGGTTTGGCGGGAGTTGCCAGAGGAGACGCACCATCTCTTCATCCCATCCTGCGTGTCGGTGAGGCGATGCGGTGGCTGCTGTACTGACGAGGCCCTGGAGTGTGTTCCCTCGCTCACACACACACTCACCATGGAGGTATAGTCACAGACACACACTACATCCCCACCTGCGTCAGTGTAGAACAGTAGATGATTAATGAAAACAGTGACAGGATGTTTGCAGTTTAACGTGATTTTTTTCTGACCTGTGTGCAGCTGATGAGAACCTCCTTCATGAAACATGAGCTCATTGAGCTGCCCTTCGTCGAGCACAGCCAGTGTGAGTGCAGGTAATAAAGCACGCTGTCAGCGTCTGTAGATGTATGGTATACCTTCTGTTTCTTGACCTCACTGCACCTTCACACTGACACCATCTGTTTTATCTGTTTGCAGATTAAAAGATCAATTTCAGCCAACACCAACTATAAGGTAACACTTCATTCCTTCCAACTCTTACCATTGTGGATTTTAATCTCTCCTTGTCTTTCCACGCTAAATCATGTGTGAGTGAGCTGTAAAATCTCATGTTCCATCATCTCTAAGGACTTTATGAAACCCCATCTGTGTGGCCACTAATGATAACATTACAATTCTGCTGCTGATGTTATTGATGAGAAGGCAGCAGGCAGAGGAGGGATTCAGTCAGAAACAGTTCTGATGAAACCCAAGAAGCCATAAGTGGCTTAATAGTGTTGAAAAGAGGTTACAGTATCAGATATTGCTCTTGTATTCATTGTCTGAGGGCAGCATGCCTTGATCCATTTCATTTTGTCAGTCATTGATTGGACCATTTTGAAAACTCTTTTTTGCTCCAAAAGTTCAACATCTTTGGCCCATGTCTCAGTTTTTAAATGCAAGAAATTACCAGATCAAGCCATGAAACATGTCAGTGTTTGCTATCCGTCATTCTGATTAAGCATGGTGAAGAATCAACATCCTCACGCTGTTTTACTGGTGCTTTTAAACCGCAAAAGTCCAGAAATGAAATAGTTGGATACTGATTATAATTTGGTCTGTTAATTCAATACTTTTCTGAAGCAGATTGTAAAGTGCTTATAACGCAACATCACCAGAGTTTTGCCTTTGTGAGATGGCTGAAAATGTGAAGAGGTCATGTTATAAAGGTGGAATCAAACCAGGCACTTGTGGTTACATGGTGGGGTCTTATAAATTACCATAATGCAATTTTGTCTAAAATATTCAAGCTGATGAATTCACTGTGATAGTTTCCTTAGCTCAAGGCAAGCAAGTCTGACGTTTCAGTGGACTGAAACATGATAGAAAACTCGTATGGTTGATTGTTCTGAATTTAGGTCAACTTATATTTGCTAAAAGTGAAGAAACGTTCCTGTTCAGGCAGGAGACTCCATGCTGTTCAGGTTTGGTTGAGGGCCACTCAGGACTAACAGCTGTCCACTGTGAAAGAAACGTTTCTATTGGATCCCTGATGTTTGTTTGTGTACCTCATACTGGCAGGTCCAACCAGACAATCATATGATTGCATCTTTAATGTTTATGTCCCCCTGTTTCCTGTTAGGATGTGGACATAAATAAAAGGATTCCAATGTATGTGTGTGTGTGTGTGTGTGTGTGTGTGTGTGTGTGTGTGTGTGTGTGTGTGTGTGTGTGAGTGAGTGTGTGTACGATTTCTTTGGCCTTGTTCAGGCTTCATGTGTCTATACGACTGAATCTCTACATGTATTTGCACATGTGTACATTGCACATGTTTTACTATAACTGTGTGTGAAAGTTTTCATGCGTGTGTGGATGTTTGTTTCTGTGTGTTTATGTGTGTGTGCCCCTCAGTGAGTTAGCATCTGTGTGACTCTCTCTCAGCATCCCCTGGGACAGCCCGCATCCTGTTGTCACCATAGTGATGATTTTATCTTCGCTGCCATGTGCTCTCTCACAGACTCACAGACCAGAGTCACGCATCCATGCTAGTAAATTAGAGCTCCAAAGACAACAGCAGCAGCAGCAGCAGCAGCAGCAGCAGCACACACTGTTATTAATGTCAGAGCAAAGCTGGTAGACACTGTTCCCATAATTTGATGTAGTTCAACATAGTTTGGAGCAGATGGGATTAGAGCAGAGACAGAAGGAAGTTTAAGCATGAAAGCCAAAAAACAAAGCTGTGGGCCAGATGTACTTTGATATTGAGAGCACCAGCTTATATTAAAATTAAATATATTGTGCTCAACAGAGGCTGGGTACTTAAAATGATAATGAGGATACTGATCAGAGCTTGGTAAACTAGCATGGACATACCTCAAAACTACAAAGCCAACAAGCATTAAGTTTCCACAACAGTCTCTCTCTGTCCTGGCAGTCAATGATGTCACTGTTATGCCTTCGTCCATCTTTGTTCCTGTCAGGGAATTAAATAGTAATCAACTCATAATGGAGCCTTCTGCTCAGTGATCTGTTCTGCACATTGGTGGAAGAAGTATTCAGATGTTGTACTTCACTAAAAGAAGCAATACTACGCTGTAAAAATACCCCATTACAAGTATTCAAAATGTAACTTTTCAGAATTTTCAACTCAAGCTGGCAGACAAGCTGGCCAAAAAGTGGGTGGTTTTCCTCTGAAAAGTAGTGGAGCGGAAGTGAAGTTGCATGGAACTAAAATACTCAAGTAAAGTACAAGTACCTTAGAATTGTGCTTAAGTACAGCACTTGATTAAATGTAAGTAGTTAATTTGCACCATTTTCATCCTTAATTAGTATATTTTCTTGTCAGCTTCTGTCTCAGATACATTAAGTGATAATCACCCAAATGGTGCAACTAATATTAGTAAGAATATCACAGATGAACAATGGTAAAGTAAATACAACAGAACCTACGTTACTGTATGATATGACAAAGGAAAAATAACTCAAAGATCGATAAAGCGGCAAAATAAAATACCAATAACAGACAAAGATCAAAAGTTACTTTTTAAGAATTATTGTATTGATGTTGGAAATTATGCACAAGTGAATGTGTGTGAAGCTCCCTTGAAAGTCAGACTCTGGCTCTGCTGTGCGCTTCCTGTTTTGAGAAGGAGATTTATTGTGTTTTTTGAAGGCCTAAATGTTTGTGTAAGGGCACAACGAACAACGTTCTGAGATGAAATATATAAGGACTGGAGCAGGGTATTGTTTGACATTTTCAGATAACTAAGTGCAGATATGAAACCTGATATAAAGTTGTTTTCCTATGAACCCCTTTTATTACTGGACCAAAGAAGCTTCAAATGTTAAAAGCAGCTGTATAAGAACCTTGCCCAAATTGATTACAGACCAAATGATTTGAATCAGAAACTGTCTGATCAAAGAATAAGTTAGAAAACACAAATCTGAGCAAACATTCAGCTGGGACATGAAGAACATTGGGTTAATCGAAGAATACATTCAATATATTCACTCAGGGAGACCGATTTCAGTTTGGTTTTAATATGTGTGACATTTTGTGTGTCTCATATTCCCAGGCCCTATCCAAAGCCAACGAGAAAAGACAAGAAAAAAGAGAGGAGAAAGTCCAGACAGAAGACAACTGGAGCCATCACAGCTGCGTAGGTTGAATATTCAGTACACACATTTAGTTTTTTAGCTCGGTTACAAGAGTGAAGCTGACGTCAGCGCCAGTGTGACTGTTTGGATCAGGAAAAAGAAAACTAGGTTATCTGGTCTGCATTATTACTGAAGGACAATTTGTTTTACTGACACAGAAGTCAAGGTCTCACACACACCCACACACACACACACACACACACACACATNCACACACACACACACACACACACACACACACACACACACACACACACACACACACAGCATACACAGGAAATCCAGCTCACCTTCAGGACTCACCAGGAAGTTTTATGAAAACAACACAGTCCACAGTCGCTCTTCAGTCACGTTTAATATTTACTGTCATCAGTTTATGACATTTATTTATTGCACAACTCTCTTTACAAGCTGTAAAGATGGTCAGTAAATATTACAGGTCAAAAACAACATTTTTCCAAAGTGTTCTGGATTCTGTTTGTAGTCCATTTGTTTTCTGGGTGGTATTGACCAATCACATTTGAGCTTGCATGCAGGTAAACAGTCTGTGTGGAGAGCAAAAGAGGCAGAGCGCATTGGCTGAAGCACAATCTCAGAACTCATCGGCTATCCTTTGATGACGATTCAGATTTTTATTCTTTTTTTGAATTTGTCTGTAAATGTCTTCTGAGCAATGACAAAAAAAGACTACAGTGGAAGCCCCAGAAACATTGGCTGTTGCCCCGGTGGCTAAATTGTCATCAGATGATGGCGGATGGGTAATGAGATTGCTGCTTCATGTACCGTGATTCAGTCCTGAGCAGTGAAGGACAGCAGTTAGCACTCTTTTCTTCACCGCTCTTTTTCATCTGCTCCCCCTTCACTTCACCGACAGTCATTTCTGGGCTCCAGGGGCCAGAGGTGGCTCAGTTTGGGTGTGATGTCTCTCGGCGCCCATCCATCACTCAGAACTAGCTTTATTCAGACTCTGGCAGGGGTGAAATCTGTGTTTGCTCCCAAATGCCACCTCCTCTGTCTATGCCAGCGGCAGGCGTGGTCATCGGGATTTGAACAAAGATGGCCCCTCTCTGCCTCATTAAGTAGCTTCATTAAGACTGCCAGCCTCCCGGGAAGACTGAGGCAGAACCAGCTCCAGTTAATGGACCAACTGACATGGAGAACTTTCTCAGACTTAGAAAGTACAGAGAGTCTAGAAGGAAACTGAAGGCCTCATAGGCAACTGAGTGACGATAGCCATGGTAACGGACAGAAAGACAGACTGACCAGAAAGAGCAGAAAATTTGTTCACAGGAAAGGAAACAGTATCCCACATTAGTCACACATCTCCCACTCACTGCATTGTCGTGGGCTGGTTTCAGACTGGCACTGTAGACGTTTAAACAAGCTTTGCATTTTATTTTTAGCCATGCTAACGATGTGGCTTGAAATCAATAGCAAAATAGCAAAATCTTTTTGACCCTGCATTGATCCCATAATGTGGCTCCAGCTATAGCAAAGTCAGTCAGCGTATCGGCCCACTGCTTTGGTCCAGACTGAAATATCTCAACAACTACTCGATAGACATTCACGATCCCATCACAATGAAGCCTACACACTTACGTACACTTTCCCCACACGATGTTTCCCGTAGCATCACAAGCTGGACAATTGTAGTTTTTAAATGAAGTGTCTTAATAATTATGGTCTGGATTTTCATGAAGTTTGGCTCAGATGTTCATGTCCCCTGAAAATTAAAAACTTAATCAAAACTGGTGACATTTCCATCAGCCTCAGGTGAACTTTGTGTTTAGTGCTAAGTAGCAAATGTTAGCATGCTAACACACTGTTGGCAAACATAGTGAACATACCAGCTAATCATGTTAATGTTGTCATTGTGAGCATGTTAGCATGCTGACATTAGCATTTAGCTAACAGCCTCACAAAGCCGCTTGCATGGCTCTTAACTATTGTTAATCAATGAATCAGTAAATTCTGCAGATAATCAAACTGCTCTCACACCCCTGTTTCATGCAGGACCCATGCGCCCCCAACTCATCCTCCCTCATCCTCTCCTCCCGCTCCTTCACTTCCTCCCATCTCTCCCTCTCCATCACCATCTCCGAGGCCTCGTTGTCACCCCTGCAGAGGGAGGAGGTGGGCACTGGATGCTTCGTCTTGTCAGTGCCGCTGCACCATCAGAGCTGAGAGCTGCAGCCGGAAAGACCGAAGGCTCAACCCTCACCGCTGCAGGTCAGTCCACACGTAGCCAAAAAAATTCACTGTTTGCTGGTTTTGGAACATTTCAATATGTAAGTAAAACAACAATACACAGACAGAGTCTATAGTACTGAGAATAGAGCCCCAAAAATACAGCACTGTAGGAATCTAAATCAGGATTCATTTTATGGAGCGTATAAATGCCATTAATGAAGCATCTTGAGCTGCATAATACAAAGATCTATATGTATAGACCAGAGCATTTTCCCTAACCTAAAAAGGCAACCTAAAATCCATTTCCTATACAGATTTTAGAGAACAGTTGATCAGTTGCTTGAACTTTTGATGCAGTGAGAAAGCTTTGTGGGACAGGCTGTAGAATACGCTGACTCTTAGTTGTGTGGTCAGTGCCTCAACTGGACATGTGAAAATGTCCTTGAGCAAGATGCTGAACCCCAAATTGCTCTTAATGTGGTTCCAAAAGTTGTTTTGGACAAGGCCACCTGCCCAGAAAAAGTATGTGTACATGCTCACTTTATCACCAGACACATCCAGAATACATCTGAGAATCAGCTCTGTATCTGTCAAACAGGATTTCAAGCTCCAACCTTCCCCTCTCTGTTGTTTTATTGTTCCAGGTGTGATGCCATGAGGACTTGATGCGTCCACCCACTTTCTTTTCACCTCCTTATTTCCACCGGTCCCTGCTGATTCATCGCCCACTCTCAGTATCAGTGCCATGGAACATACAGACGCTCGGACATCCAGTACCTCAGCCTGAAGGAAACATTAGCAGAAGCACACACAAGAACCTGTAGTAGAGCTCCAGTTTAGCTACAAGTGCAGCATTACAGCCTAAATATAGATCTATGTGTATGTGTGTGTGCAGCCAAACATCTTAGCACCTCCTTGCTTCTGTGGCAAAGCTTTTGTCTGTCCACATGTACATGCGTGTACACATGTAGAATCACAAAACACATCCCATGAGTGGAGGGGTGAAATGGCAGCATGATGGCGACTGTGGTGCTTTGCTGTGGTTTGGAGGTTAGACTGCAAGAGATCAGTGGAACCACGAATGACCACACTATACAAGAACAACAGACATGAAGAGGATGGACCTTCTGCTGGTGTCCGACATGTTGACACTTCAGTGGAAGCTGTGATTTGTTGTTCGCAGGCAAACTGCACATGGAGACAGATTCTATGGTGAAGTCAAGGCCAATTTTTGTGAGGAGGATTGGAAAAACAATTTCAGCAGATTATACATCCACGCTCAGACATACCAGAAGGACATAGGACATGCACATGAACTGACGCCCCAGTGTGCGTGGACCTATAGTTGAGCTGAATGCTGGCATGGAGTGTATCTGTGTGGTCTCCCCACTGAAAGACCCAGGATGGGTTATCCCTGCAGCCGTTCTCTCTCATTCAAAGCGCATGACCACGGGCTGGCTCTCCAAGCCGCTTTCCAGCATTTGTTTAATTTGGGCCTTTTGTCTGCATCTTTCCTCAGCTCCTCGATTGAAAGCAGCCGCTTTGCCTCTCTTTGCCTCTCTTTTAGTCAGTGAGGAGAATGACAATCATGAGGCCTGGCGGCTGTCCACCGCTTCACACACAAACATTCACACTTATAATGCCAGGAACAGACAACACTACAAATGCAGACACACACGGTCTCACTTACTCTGTGCTGTAGCAGCCACACATACATGCATATTTACACACACATGCAATGTGAAATGAATGCAGGTAGCCATAAGCTTTTGTTTGTGCCACACCAAGTGTGAAAATATGACAGTTGTTTATATTTGCAATTTACTGCAAAGTCTTCATTTAATATTGTATCATATGCCTCTGTTTTATATTTTATTATAATTCTGTCCAGTTGATTGAAAAGATATTCTATATTGCAGAATGTGTTTTTGTTTTTGTCTGTTCATCTTTAATCCGTCTGCATAAAGAGTCACACTGGGTGGCCGGCTATGCACACTCGGCATCTAAACCCATACACAAATGTATAGAATTTAAACAGAGACGGCTCACACAGGGCACAGATGGGAGATTATATACATTATAATGTGTAATTCAAACAGTCAGTGGGACAGTGTTGTCCACAGCACACAGAAACCAAGCAAATAGCCGTTCCCAGCGCAGTGAAAGGAAAACATGGCTGTTTTTGTTGCATGTTACAGCCAGGATGGAAAGAGTATTATTCATTTGGAACATAACTTGTTTATATTCCGACTGAATCTCACGGTTTAACTCCATGTTAGTTCATGGCTGCTTGGCTGCTGGATGGGAACAGGGATTTGAACTGTGACTGTTTCAGAAAGGATGAGGTCTTGAGCAGCTTGTCAGTCAGCATGACGGACTAAAGCCAGAGCTCAGAGGACCCATAATGGTGGGTCATGGAGTGGTTTGTCCTGTGCTAAATTTTACCAAGAACATTTTGCCAGTGACATTTTAGCTCCATGATAAACAGTAGCTTTGAAACTACATGATTCATGTCTGTACTCTCTCCACAGTCCAGAGTCTGAATTATTTGTGTCAGCCTTGTGCAAAAGAACTTTGTTTCAGCGGCTGGTGTGATAAGCTCTGTATTTATACTCTCCTGAGATGAGATTATTTTTTTTCCTTGGTCGAGTCCATAGTTCAGTGTTTGCTATTATTGTCAATCAATGCTTCAATCACTACCTCTATATCATAACATATTAATGACCAAGTATTAGAGCATTGTTGTTACTTTGTCTGTGTTATTCAGACCTCTTTTATGATAAGGATGTTTTTTTATTTGCATTTAGCAATAAGCATAGTCTCCAGTGTAGAGATGTGGAGCTGCAGCAGATCTGTAGTGATTATCACTGGTTTAGAGGAACCTATAGGAGTTTTCTGTGTAGGTCTTAGTAATCTGAAGGGAAGAATTTTTCTTATGAGGCGAACTGAGCTGGTCCTCTAAGTACAGACCTAGACACTGTGTGATAATGTGGAACAGGAGATGGTTTCCCAAAGTGTTTGTAGCCTCAAAGTACTGGTGAGCATTTTTGGCTTTCAAGGAACATTTAGACATTTTGGGAAATACACACTGCTGAGAGTTAAATGAAAAGATTGATGCCGCTGTCATGTCTGTACAGTAAATATAAGGAGTCAGCTTAGCTTAGCATAAAGACTGCAAACAGGGGGAAACTGCTAGCGAGGCTCTGTCCAAAGTTAAAAACAAAAATCCATGTAGCAGCACCTCTGAAACTCACGAGTTAATCACTTTTCTTTGATACGCATTAAAATGGAAGTGTGACAAGTTGTGGTTTTGGGGGGGGGGGGGCGTGGGAAGGGGGGTTGGTGCAGCAAACTGTTTGTTGGCTCTTAACATTTGCGACCAACAGACGCTCCAGGAAGTCACATTTTTCAGCTAAGAAGAAGTCCAGCACATACAGTAAAACAATTTCACTTTTAGGTTTTCATATGGATTCAACAGGTGGGATGTAGTGAGATTTGCGGGTGCTGGTGGACAGATTTTACTGGTGGACAGAGCCAGACAGAGCTGTTTCCCCTTGTTTCTAGTGTTGAGCTATGCTAAGCTAACCAGCTGCTGACCTAATTCGGTATTTCCTGAACAGACATGAGAGTAGTATCAATCTAACTCTCAGCAAGACGTCAAATAAGTGTATTTCCCAAACGTTTCAACTATTCCTTTACAGTTTTCTCACTCACTTGCAGCCTTTTATGCTCATGCATTTATTATTATTATTATTTTATTTTTTATTTTTTTTACAATTGTTTTCCAATGTTCCAGCCTCCATTTCTTGATAATATCACATTTTCTGAAGAAGCAAACAAACATTTTGAGAAACCTATAAGTCCCTGAACCTCAGTACAGATTGCACTTGTGTTTGAGATTGCAAAGCACATTCTGTACATTAATCCACTGGAAAAATAATAACTTCTGTTGAAGGCAGAGGTGAAGGAGCAAATGGACTCAGACTGAAAAGCTCCACCCATGTAGACTGTATGACTTATCAAAAACATTCCACCTAAAAGAGTTGTGGTGCTCAGATGACTGTCTGAGGGCCTCTTGGGCTCCAGTTCTTACTTCTTGTTTCCTTTTTTTAAAGTACTAATTCTGAACAACAACAGCTAATTCCATCAGATAGCATTAGCACCATTTAGGCATCACGACTCCTTAAGATATACGTCTTGGACATATCAATAATCCTATTCAAATGTCCTGATCTTGTCTCAGTATCAAACATCAGTGTGCTTTGTATCTGCACAGTCTACATTGTACTGTAAAGGTAGCCCTGTTCTAGCCTCCAGTGTCTTAGCCTATAGAGACCCCTTACTAAACTATATAACATTTTATAATCTCTAATATCCAGCCGTGACCTTGTGTATGACGTAGTGCATACTTTAGAGATGTATTTGTAACTTCATTTTAGCTGTACTTTGCAATGAATCTCTTCTCTGCAAATACATTGTACTACTGTAGCCTATGTATAAAGAAAAAACCTACACTCTTTTGTTGCTGCTACACCATTTGTGCCCTATTATGATGTCTTTGTAGAAAACAATGCAGTTTTATGTTGTATTCGTATATAAATGCCAATTATTCGATTCAATGTCCACATAAAAGTGTATACCGCATTGTCAAATATATTGAAAATGATACCAGGATACAACCGTGATGTTACAGATGTTATTAAAGGAAATGTCTTATTTTTCGTATACACCTCTGGTTTTCTTCCTCTCACAGTTTATCCACACTGCTGTGCCCATCTGACGTCCCTCTGCTTTGTCCTCATCTCTTTGTTTTAATCTCTCATTTGCTGGTAATGAAAGGTAAACAGCCACTTTTGATTACAGTGACACCCTGGGAGTTGGGTACGGAGAAAGTGTGTGTGTGATGTGAGGTGGTGTTATGAGACATAATATTGTTCCCTGTCCTCCTCTCATTGGCACTGCTGAGTCAGAAGCTGGTCGAGTACAGAGGTGTGTAGCCCCACACTGTGTGATGGAAAATGACTGTTCATTTACTGAAGTACAGTTATGAGGCACTTGTACTTTACTTGAGTATATCCGTTTTATGATACTTTATACTTCTACTCAGAAGAAAATATTGTTCTTTTTACTTATTTTGAGATCTGCAGGTATTTGTTAATTTGCAAATTAAGATTTCACATAGAAAACATATGGGCAGTTCAACTTCATCTTTAGCTTTAACTTGACCTTTGTCTTGGGATGCTGTGTAAAACATAAGAAAAACCTAATCCAATAATTTGCCAATTCTTTCTGACCTATACTCAATTGAAAACAGTTCAAAGAGAACATATTTAATGTTTTACCTCATCAGCTTCATTGATTTTTGTAAATATCTGCTTATTCTGAATTGCATGCCAGTAGCATATTTCAAACAAGTTGGGAAAGGAGTCAACTAAAGACTGGGAAAGTTGTCGAATGTTCCAAAAACACCTGTTTGGATCATTCCACAGGTAAACGGGATAATTGGGGACATTCGTAGAACCGTTGTCGGTAAACACAGATCACTTACAAATGATTGCGTTTTGTTTTTCTATGAGTTTTACACAGTTTCCCAACTTTTCTTGGCATAATACATCAAATACAATGACATACAGTGAACATATCTTAAAACCCACTAGCACCCCCCTCTTAAAACCTTGAGTACATCCATCCATTATCATCCAACCTGATCATCAGTGGATGAGCATCATCAGCAGTTTCACTAGTTACACCAAACTGTCAGTTGTGGCCATAATGGCTGCTGTTCAACATAAGTTACAGTGTAATTTGTGTTTGTATTTTTGCAAGTGTGTGTGTGTCTGTAGATGTGTATTACTCATGTTGTAGGGACATAGATCATTTTACACAGTCACATTGTGGGGACTCACCTTCCTTATGGGGACAAAATACAAGCCCCATAATGTAAATCGTGGGTTAAGGTTAGGCAAGTAGTGGTTATGTGTATGGTTAGAGAAAGTCTCCAGGAAATGAATGTAAGTCTATGTAATGTCCCCAATAGTGATGGAAACATGACTCTGTGTGTGTGTGTGTGTGTGTGTGTGTGTGTGTGTGTGTGTGTGTGTGTGTGTGTGTGTGTGTGTGTGTGAGAGAGAGAGACAGAGCCTGGGAGGTGAGATATTGTCTTTTATTCTGTGTACACACAGTACTTGTCTGCACTGGTTTTGCTGAGCACTGGGCCTTTTATCCCTGTGGCATCAGTGATGATGAATATGACGATGACAACAGTGATGATGAAAGTTGCTGGCAATATGATGTCCAGTTCTCATTATCATCTCACATTACTGAGCAAACCTTAAACCAAAGGAGGGGTAATAAGTGAATGTCAGTATTATCAATGATGATTGATGGCATGTATATAAGAGGCAGTTTAATTTGGGCTTTGTTCGTCGTCACAGAGTGTGAAGGAGAGAAGAGAGGAGGGGATGAAAGAGCAGAGAAGCTAAATGCTGCTGCCAACTTATCTGTCTGGAAGGGCATTATGCCAGTACTAAATATAGCTGCAAGATTAGGGAGACAGAGAGAGAGAAAGGACAGAGTGAGTCATCCATCTCAATACAGAGAAGATGCTTTTACTCCAAAATAGTGTGGTTTTTTCAAAGCTCTGCACTCGTCAGAAACCCCCCAAAACATGTCATCATACTGGTGAATGATAATAATAGAGAGACAGAAACACTGTCTCTGTTCACACTTTCATGTGACCCTCTGACTGTTCCTCTGCGTGTTCTTAAGCAGTTCATGCATTCATTTGACCTCCCATGTGCATTTTCACCTATGGCGCACTGCACTGCTCACCTCATCCATCTCCCTCTGTCTCTCTCAGTCTTTGCACTTCTAACAGGACTTCCTGTATTTTTCCACCTTGCTTTCTCAGTGTTCAGAGTCGTGTTTTTCTAATAACTCCAGCCATGGTTTCCTCCCTGCTTTTGTAGCAGCAGCTGTGTTGAAGCAGGTACTGGACGCTATCTGGCCTGTAAATGTGTTTTGTTAGATGGTATCAGCACTCCTGTGTGTGTGTGTGTGTGTGTGTGTGTGTGTGTGTGTGTGTGTGTGTTAGTGAGAGAGACAGAGATAAAAAACTGAGGGTAAGAGAGAGATTGAGTTCAATATGTGCAGTGTAAAGAAGAGTCATGTGTGTTTGCTGGTTTCTGTTAAACTGACAGGAAAGTGAGTGTTTTTGAACGTCTGTTGTGAATACAAAGAACTTTTTATTTTATTTTACAGAACCAACACACTGAGTTATCTCCAACAGAAACATGGATCCACAGGTCTCGTCTGTCTCAGTCCACTGAAGGACATCACCCTTGATAAAAGATTTACTGTTCCTGTTACTACATGGGAAACAGTATCTGCGAAGTCAAAGGGTTGAGAATTTAGTGCAAACTTGACTTAATGAGGACGTTTATCCCGATTCAAAAGTTTTGTTGCCATGACATGACCACCAGGTTCATTTCTGTCAAAGCTTGTTCCAATGTTATGTTTTTAATGTAAGTGCAGACCTAATAATTCAGAGTGTAAAAATACCAACATGCATTACATGATTTAAAGCTGATCATTAACAAGAGTCTACAGCCATGCTATATGTAGCTGCTGTGTTACCACTAATGCACAGTGGTGCTTTGAGCTAAATAAAGTTACTACAATTCATCCTGAGGGGAATGAATGTCTGAAAACAATTTCATGACATTTCATTCAACAGCTGCTGAAACGTTTCACTCAAAAACACAAATGTCCTCATGGTGGCGCTAGATTAAAAGTCAGAGGACCACCAGGATCATTAGGATTTATTCTCTGTGCACCACGAATGCCACTTCAAAACTTCATGGCAATCCATCCAGCAATTGTTGACATATTTGATCTATACCACAGGACTAGACGACCAACCGACTGACATTGCCGTGGGGCCGGGCTAAAATATCAACAATATAAGAATGTATATGATTAAATGAGACACAGTTTAACAATTGAATGTAATTCATAGAAGAAAACAGATACAATCAAAATGAACAAGGAGGTTTTGAAGGAGAAACTCTTCTCTTCTGTCGTGGTGCGGGCAATTTTGTTCAGCAAAGCAGATGAAAACATGAAATAACGTGTGAAAGCATAAAGGGGAGTGTTTCAGAGGAAGAGATAAGTTTGGTGGATTATGGTGAGATACGAAAGGTGAGGGAGAGCATAGATGAGGTAGATGAGGGGTGAGGGGTGGTGCAGGGCATAGGGGGAGGGTGGAAGGCTGGGTTTTTTTGTGGTTAGGGGTCCAGCAGGTAAGTAGGCGAGGGCATACTTGTGGTCTAGGCATGCTCGATCCTGTCAGGAAGAGGATGCGGGTACCAGTAGGAGTGAGAGAAGATCAGAGAGCCTGCTGGATGTTATCTCTGTCCATACCGTACCTGCAGGTCGACTCACCTGAGGCAGCAGCCAATCATGCTCTCCGTCTGTCTGTCTGCTGATTCCTCCTCCTTCAGACTTACAGGTTCATTTCTCCTACACTGGCACAACTCCACTAATGACACATCACGTTTTGCTTGCAGCAAGCATCAGTCTGAAGTGACTAATTTTTATCTTAACAATATTATTTAGCAGGGTTCATATTCCATAACCTAACATTCATGAAGCCAATCATTTCACAATAGGCTGATAATAAACTGCTTGTATTGCTTGTTTGTTTTTTTTAATCCAAAGGAGACGACAGCAATAGTGATGTGGTCATTTTTTGTGACTACATCAGTGGCAAATCTTCATATGTTAGTATTTAGATTATGTTTAAGTATATTGAGAACGCTTGAAAACTGGAGTCAAATTCCTTATGGGCTCAAAACATATGCGGCAAACAAAGTTGATCCTACACTTATTCTATACTCTGTGGAAGACATTGTACCTTCCATCACTTCTCAAATAAGTTCAGCTAAATAATAATGTAACTGTTAATGTTGGCCTCTCCCATCACAGGGCGAAACAAAACTATAAACAGGAGATATGGCGACCCCTGGTGATGAATTCGTGTAACTGTGGGTTTTTTCCGCCACGGTAAAGGAGACGTGGCAGTGACGTCGTTACCGGAAATGACCCGGATCGGAACTTTAACTCCTGGGTTGATTAGTTTTAACCAGAAACGTCGAGGGCTCTCCGAATATGATGTAATATCGACTCAAGTAAGTTGGAACTGGTCGATTTTTGTCTTTTAAATACGTTTGAACCAAACACGGCCACTTTAGGTCGAATTGTATCAAGGTAAAGTAGGAGAAACCGTATGGAACCGCCGGTTAGCTTCCCGTAGCTAATGTTAGCCTGTGGTTAGCCGGTCAGGCCGTGATCAGCTGTGCGTCGTGATGGGCGGCCTGTACACACAGAGCTGGTCCAGACTTTAGATAATAATTGTTACCTAATGATACGTGCCTTAAGCTCACCTGTGGTCTTATTCGTGAGATGTGGCAGCTACTTACCGTATATTGTTTGGTTGTTGTGGTACAGTCGGACCTTGTTTGTGTCAGCGAATTGTGCCGTTAGCTAACGATACCAGCTGGCTTTTTCGCATCTAATCTAACCTACGCTATCAAGTATGTTTTGTCAGTTACATTTCAAACTGGCAGGCTGTGAACCTTAAAACTCTGACACGTATTCTTTCTGTCCCCGCAGACATGTGTGTATATATGTCAATGAAGGATACTCCACCTTGGATGTGACTGTGCCCACACACCGGGAGGTCTTCGTATTTCTCCACTACACAGAGCAGAGGATTAGGACCCGGCGGTCTCAGTTCTGGTCGAGAGCGGGCTGGTGACCATTAAAAAGGCGGCAGGATGACGTGCCGTGACCGGACCCTCGAGTTCCAGTCAGCCTGTAAATCTCTCCAGGGCAGACCGGTATGTTGGCACAACACACCTAATATCACCGCACAATAACAACGAAATCACACTATGTAAAATTAGGCATTTGGCCCAACTCTGTAGCATGTAGAATTACATGTACAATGACCTGTTTACACTGGAGGTTTTTTTTTTTTTGAAGCTCTGATAATTTTTTTTTTTTACTTTTGGTTTTGGTTCCCTGTTTACTCCAGTGTCTGCATCTACTTTTGGCTCCAGTCTGGTCAGCAACAGTCTGGTCAGATTTGTATTGGCTGACATTAGTTATCACAAAGGTGTCAGCGTATATGGTGGCTGATACTGTAGTACAAAAACACCAAGGATAGGTTTGAGGTCGTAAAAAAAACACTGTCTCAGTTATGTCATTTCTCTACCGGAGACCACTGACAAGTTCATGTCTCAGCTGTAAAATGTCCCATCTTGTGGTCACAGTTCTCTAAAAGACAAATGCACCCTTTTCATAAATGTTTGTTTATGTTATGTGTTAAAATGTCAGTATTGGACAGATACGTTGTTGTTATCTCTTATCCTTTTTTTAAATTTCATTTTATTTAGGAAAAAAAAAAAAAAAACGTCAAATACCATGAATTCTTTGGCCTCACCAATCTAGTATCAGGTGGACTCCAATCACAAGTTATCAGTTTTCAAAGTGACAACATAAAATGCTTGCCTAGATTGGCCGAAAGGCCAAATGGCCCGGTATTGATTTTAGAAAACAAATAATAAAACGATAAAAGAAAGCATTTGATCAGGACATATTTGGAATTTTTACTCAATTACTCTTGATAATAATATGATGTTAAGTAAATCAACAAAATGGGAACTGGTGACTTCTCTGTCACTTGACCAATTGATTTGTCCTGGATCAATGTTGAGGTGCTCTGCTCTGTCATATTGTCAGAGAATGCCCTCAGCCTCTTATTTTAAATTTATCTTTCCATCTCATACTTTCTGCTTTTGACTTCCCCTAGCAGAATGGAGTGCAGCCCAGTAAACCAGCTCTCAGTGCCCTCAGGCAGCGCAGTGACTTCACAGTTATGGCCAAGTAAGTTCTTCATGTCTTAAGTGTGTCGACAGCTCATACGTCTTTGCTGAGTGTACTTGTTCTTATGTTGATTTTGGGTGTTGCATTATTTGTATTCACCCATTATTATTCCCCTCGTCCATATCCTCATTGCACTTGTATAGCATACGTGAATAGATATCACGTCTATTGTCCTTTCATAAGTGAAACAAGAAGATTTATATGAGTTTTTAGTGGAGGGATTGGTCCAGGACATATTTGGCATAGCACAGCACAAAGACTGTAAGCCAGGAGACACAAAATTGATATAATCTAACCCCTGGTAAGAATGCAAACAAGCGTGTGTCCCAAAATGTTGGAGTACTCCTTCAGTACTGTTTATGCATGACAAAGAAAGCTACAATTTTGTGTGTTTGTTCCCTTGCAGGAGAATTGGAAAAGACTTGAGCAATACATTTGCCAAACTCGAGAAGCTCACTATTTGTAAGTGCGCCTTAAATGATATTTTAGCATAATATAAAATGTGCTTTGTGTGTCATAATGTCCAAAGTGCTGATTCTACATGCTGTCGTTTTGATGTTTCAGTGGCAAAAAGAAAATCTCTATTCGATGACAAGGCAGTGGAGATCGAGGAGCTAACGTACATCATTAAACAAGTGAGTTGGATTGCTAACATCCCATGAAGTGTGGTTTTGCAAACATACTGTATTTATGAACAGAGCAGCTCTCTGTAATTCCATAATTGTGTAGTAAGCTCTACCTCTCCTGTGTTTATGGTTTTAGGACATCAACAGTCTAAACAAACAGATAGCACAGCTGCAGGACTTGGTGAGGTCCCGCGGAGCTCCGGGTGGCCGACATATCCAAAGCCACTCCAACACTATAGTGGTGTCATTACAGGTGTGTTTAATATGGTCTGATTCACACTTGCATGGAATCCTGCACTTCAAATCCTGCTAAACTTTGCTTCTATTGCCAGTTTGGGAATTTTGAAATTGATCTGACAACATTTTAAATTTGAAATATTCTTCACTGTCAACATTTGTATAATTGTTTTCTTGAAGCTTTTGAATCATGTTGTGCTTTTGTTCATGTACAGTAAAATAAAGGAAAACATGTACTTTTAAAATTATGAACAATCATTTTTCATGAAAGTAGTTTTACATTCTTGATCACACATTGCTGGTGTGTAACAAATGTTCACAGCTCAGTTAAGCTGCACTCTGTTCAACTTTGCTGTATCTTTTGTTGTCCACAGTCAAAACTGGCTTCAATGTCCAATGACTTCAAATCAGTCCTAGAGGTCAGAACAGAGGTGAGAAACTTTTGATGTACTTTATCATTCACAGGCAGAAAATACTAAAACGAAAGGTTTGAAATGGTGCACAGGTTTCTTCTCAGTCACATTTACCTCCTCCATCATTTGTCCTCTTTTTCTGCAGAACCTGAAGCAGCAGCGCAGCAGGAGAGAGCAGTTCTCCCAGCCTCCTGTTTCATCTTCTCCTCTAATGGCCAACAACTTCAGTAAGTCTCACATCTCAGCTTCAGGCTTGTACCCACTATGATTTTTACATTTAAAGCACTGGCACCAAAAGGTAAACACAGCATGCTGCTGTAGCTTCATAAGGGTGTGTTCACTATTCATATATATTGTTTGCATCAGCCACATTTGGTGTTGCTTAAGTGCTTCACCCAGTTTGAAGTTTCTCCGCACCAAGAAGCAGCACTTATATCACTTTCAAATCACAACCTAAAATAATTCCCTGTTGCACAGGCAATGGTAAAAAGTAACCATCATAACACTTTGATGTCATTCTGCAGCGCAGACTCTGTCCTCACAAATTATATCCTAGTCATCCCCGCTTTAGAAATCAGTGGTTATCTGAAGCATTGCCTGCTCCTCATCTGTTCATCCAACATGAAGCATGTGCTGGCAGTTTAAAAAAGTGTAATAGAGTGAACACACCTTTATTATTTCTTTGTTTTGGCTTTGAGGCAATACTCGACATGTCTGGCTCCTGCTCTTTTCACCATTTTGCTAAACAAATAGATCGACGTTATGCTAAACAGGCTACTTACCAGAGACCCTTTAATTAGGGGAGGGAACTCAAATGCTTCCTGTGCAGACATTTACACTGCCAGTAAAATGTTTATGAACAGTCTATATTTCAGCCTTTTTGGTTAAATTTCAAACATTGTGCTCACTGATGATAACGTACAGTAAGATATAGGTAGAAAATTTGTATGTGAACCAAAAGCGTTGGCAATATTCCATTTTATTGGAAATAATCTATATCCCAATTGAAGATGACTTTAATTATCATAATTGTTATTAGGCCTCTGTAGCAGACAGCATAGGGTATAACTGCCTGTTAATTACTCAAGGATCGAAGTGTTAAGTTGAACGTCTTTGGCCACCTGTCTTCTCATGACAAAGAAAAGACAAGCTTGTTGTGTTTTATTACAATGATTAAACAAGAAGTTCTTTGGTTTTTAAAGTTCTGATATACCTGTTAGGTATTTTTCCTAATTTTAGCTTATTTACAATGAGCAAATTTGTTGAAATGTAGTCACAAAGGCCATAGATGTACAGAAACATTTGGACTGGCAGTGTACTTCTCAAACAGCTGTTGTAATAGGGAACTGCTCGAAATCCTTGTGAATATGATTATTACTGTATTTGGTCATCTATAATGCAAAAATTAAAAAATATTTTAGGGAGCCGCAAAAAAGGGGCCCAGGAGCCGCATGCAGCTCGTGAGCCGCGCTATGACTACCAGGGCAATACAACCTCAAATTTAAAAGGTATTTCCCTGGAACGTTTGACTCTCCCAGCGGGTTTAACTAGCTACTGTATGTGCCCGCTGTTCTTTCTGCTTTTCCCCCCTCTACCATTGAGGATTTCTGTCTGATCGTGATGAACATGTGCGTGTGTTTTGCTTGTTGTCTCCCTTCAGAGAGCTCGGTCCTGATGCAGGATGAGTCCAGGAGTCTGGGGGATGTAGCCATCGATATGGACTCTCAGACCAATCCCTTGCAGCTCCAGCTTATTGATGAGCAGGTAGACTGTTGATGTATATTTGTCAAAGTCAGACAGGTGGAGAGGAATGTGTGCGTTTAATTTGCTGCATTTATGTGTTCCAACATGGCCCTTTTTGAAATCTTGCTGTCTGTGCCATCGCAGGACTCGTACATCCAGAGCCGTGCAGACACCATGCAGAATATTGAGAGCACCATTGTGGAACTGGGCTCTATATTCCAGCAGCTGGCGCATATGGTCAAGGAGCAAGAAGAGACCATCCAGAGGTAAGATTGTGCTAAATGAAGAGAGGACTCTCAGAAACAGAGGAAATGAAGTGGTAGTTGGGAATAATTTGACATTTTGGGAAATATGGAAGTTTTCTTGCTTGTTGCATTAGAAGAGAGGATTGATATCACCCGTATCTGTAACAAAAACTTATGTATAAAAACTAAAAGAGCTGTGGGTTTATGGGGATTTGCATGCTGAAACCATTTCTTGGTCAGTCTTGGCATCACTTTGAGGTTGCAAGGCACCCAGGCTCAAACAGGTATAATACAACGTGTTAGTTAGTGAGCTTTAGGGGTGGTGGGGAGAAAATTTTGTTACTTTTGGACAGAACCAGGCTAGTTTTTTCCACCTGTTTCCAGGCTTTATGCTATGCTATGCTAAGCTAAGCTAACTGGCAGCTGCCTTGAGATTCACATCTACCATACAAGCATACACGTGACATCAATCTTCTTGTCTAACTCTCAGCAAGCAGGCTGATTGGAAAGAAAATTGATTACAGGTAACATAATTAGCATTTTTTAAAAGTCCTGTCTCACTAAGCTGCTTGTTGTGCGTCTCTCACAGGATCGACGCTAACGTGGAGGACACCCAGCTGAACGTGGAGGCCGCCCACACAGAGATCCTCAAATACTTTCAGTCAGTCTCCTCCAACCGCTGGCTGATGATCAAGATCTTTCTCGTCCTCATCGTCTTCTTCATCATCTTTGTCGTCTTCTTCGCTTAAAGAAAAGAGGAGCAGCGGAGGGGAGGGGAAAAGCACACCAAACGAGGCGAAGTGAACCTAAAGCTGGACTGAGACGACATGTCCAGGCAACACATTTGAAGGACAGACTTCTTTACAGGAGTGACAGTTTAACGGAGGCTTGGGAGACTTTTTCATTAACACAGACTTTTTGGTTAATTCCCAAGCTGCAGACTGTTGATCTTAATTCGACAATTCAGTGAAGAACGAAGATGTCGAACTCTGTCAAAATGAAAGAATAAATTATCTAAAATCCCCACTTTGTATAGAGAGAGCACAAAACTGCTCTGCATTGTACTTTGACCAATTATTCATAAACATTTAATCAAAATGGCTATAATTTAATGGTTTGATTCTGCAAACTGTCTTTTTAATTTAGATTTTTTTTTCTTGTTTACCCCCTTTATCACATTTTATTATTATAATTTCAAAGCCAAACAGAACTGGAGTTTATCATTGAACATTTTTTGCTTCTTAGTTAACTTCCTTTTTATTGAAGAGCATGACTGTAACTTGTTTATCAGTGATTCTCCACCCACCACCATTCAGTAATTACGTGAATTATTTTTTTATTCACTTTTATTGTTTCTCTTTCAAAGTTTATTTGCCAAATGGGTACTCGTGTAGAACTGTGACGCAGTACAAAGACACTCAGCAGTTTGTGTCCTGATGCATTCGGCTGAAGGGAACTTTGCTGGAATAATTCAGGCTCGAGCTGCAGGCTGCTGTTTTAAATGAAACTGTTGGGTTGCCAGCCTTTAGGCAGGTTGAATGGTTTAAAAAAGTGTAAATGTTGCACATTCGGTGTCGCAGAGAGGCTTCAGCATACAAGTCAGGATCCAGGTTTGTCATCAGTGCTTATGAAGGGGTTAGGCTGGTTGTGAAGGCCCATTAATGAAGTGACTCAATCAGCCAGATTCCCTGAAGTGTCTGGTTGGACGTCACTGTTGTAGTTGCTTTCCTTTCTTTTTTTTCTCTAATGTACCAGATGTTATTTAAGTGACCACAGCTTTTTAACAAGAGAGAAAACGTTCATCCTATTTTTTCCCCTGTCTGTTTTTTTTAGCCAAATGCCTTGACTTCAGTGTATAAAGTGCAAATAGTGATAACGATGTATTGATGAGAAAGTGCATATTAATAAAATAATAATGGGGTGCTGGCATTCATGGCTGAGATTTCCTTGGGATAAGAGGATTAGGCAGCAGCGATATAATTAGCCCTGCTGGGCTAGGAGGCTAAGGCGAGTCAACAGAGAGGTGCTAAGCAGGTGCAGTTTTGTGATACGTTCAACACAATTACACCACAAAGACGCACAGCATTTATTTATCACAGGACAGGCCCCAGACAGATTTACATATAAATATTTTGCCTTTTCGACCACAGTTAAGTGATAAAGGTCCATACATCTTTCATTCATTTTATAGAAAGGCTTCAACACTACAAGACTTAAAAAATATACACTTGACAGATATCAAAGGGCCAAAATCCAGGAGTGTCAAATGCTGCACAACTGTACCTACATTTAAACAAAAAAACAGACATCTTTGTGAAAACAACTATGTTTAACCACATAGAAGTGATAAGAACATTATGCACTTATTTTCCCAAACACACTATGAGAGCACCCACTAACTGAGCAGGCGATCTGAAGCCATATTGTGACTGCTGAATGTACAGATGCACCAGAAGACCGCTGCCCTGCCTGTTGCATAACATGTTTTTAAAGAGACAGTTCATGACACGTGTATGATTCACCCAGAGCTGTTCACAGAGCAAGTGAAGCATGAAAGCATGTGAAGGTTAGCAATGTTTTCAAGATTTTACACAACAAAGTCCCATATTGCATATTTAATCTTTTAGCCATGCTAGCAGCGAGGCTCCACTGTGGTTATCATCTGATGTCTCCTGTAGCGCCACCAGCAGACTGACATTTGTGATTTTGAGTGAGATTTCTCAATAAATATTTAATGAATCTCCCTGAAATTTGGTACATGCATTCATGTTCCCCTCAAGATACATTGCAATCACTTTGGTGATCCCCTGCCCTTTCACCAAAGCACCATCAGTGTTTTATGACCACATACCAGCAAGGCTAATGACTTTCCCATCAGCCTCAGCTGCACTTTGTGTTTGGTGCTAATTAGCAAATGTTAGCACACTAACACACTAAACTAAGATGGTGAACATGGGTAAATATGCCTGCATGTTAGCACTGTCTCTCTGAGCATCTTAGCATATTAGCATTTAGCTCAAAGCACCACAGTGCCTAAGCACAGCCTCACAGATCTGCTAGCATGGCTGTAGACTCTGTATTGTTTGAAGAATTTTGTATTCATCAGCACAACAAAATGCGAACCACATGTTTCAGATTCCAAACAAATAATGTTTTTTGGGATTGACCAAAGACTTGAAGTTCATTTGCAATTAGATGGGTTTCTGGAAAGTCAAGAAATAGTTCTCTAAGCCCACCCTCTAGACTTTTCTCCTCCTTTTTTCAAATCCTGTTCCCTTTTTTGCTGAATGCTACCTTCCCTCCTCATCATCCCGTTTTCCCCTCTTTCCCATATTTACAGTGTGCTGACCCATCTCTATTTTGTGCTCACTTTCCCTCTTGCCCCTACCTCTCATTTTCTCCACCCCACCATCCTCTCTGCATTGTCTCTCCCCTGACTCTCTCCCTTTTCTCACCCATGGGCACTCTGCTCCATAGGGCTGATCTCTGGCATGCTCCTGCTCCTTCCTTTCCTCGCCCTGGCCTTGATGGCCTCCTCCTCCCCTTCTTCATCCTCCTCGTCAGACCAATCCACCTCCTGCTGCAGATTTCCCCTGGAGCCTCTCATGCCGCCACCCTTGAAGAAGTGACCTGTGCGAAACTTGGTGCGGAAAGTGTCGAAAGAGAGGCTCTTGCTGCGCTGCTGCTTCTCATAGACGGTGTCCTGCACTTCTTCATTTCCGTTCATCTCATCCACGAAGTCGTGTAGCACAGAGCGAAACAGTCTGGGAACCTCGTGAACCTCAGGCTCCATCTGTGATACCAACCTCCTGAACCTGAAGTTAGAAGAGTGACTGTGATGAACAGCTTGATCTAAAATACCACACACATTTACAGAGTACTTAACAGTCAAATCTAAACAAAACACAAATGAGGTCAGAAAAGCAAAAAAGAAGGCAGAGGCCATAAGGGAGGAGGTGCCACCGCCACCAACTGGGCAATGCAGTCTTCTTAAAGGGGTCCAGAATCCCCAGATACGCCGCTGGTAGGACACTACAGTATGCTAGACGGTGGATAACATCAAGGTGTCAAGGTTAATTTATTGTCCTTTTACAACACAGGGTTTACAATGAAATTTAAGTTGTAGCCCCTTTATGCTACACACACACAGCATGTCGCATGAAGGGACTACAACGTATTCTGGAGAAGAATAGGGATCTGAAAGTATAAGCTTACTCTGCAGGTTATAGATAAGGGTGTTAAAGGGATTAAATTGATACCCTGCAGCTATCTCTTCTGCCTCTTTTTCATATTCTATGTTCCTGCCTGTATGTGCGTCGAATGCTTTGCGTGTCTGTTTCAACTTGCCTGTCTCTCTCTTGTAGTCTCTTATGCTGGCTCTCTTATGCTTTCTGCTTGTTTCTGGCTCTACGTCTCACTCTCCATTTCAATTTCACTCACACTTATCTCTTATATCTTCAGTATGTGTATGTCTCTATGTCTCCCTGTCTTTCTTGCTGCCTGTCTCACCTGACGATCAAGGGGCCACACTGTGCAGGAGGGATCTTGCCACAGAGGTCCTGCAGTTCCAGCAGGTCGTTGGGTGTCAGCTCGTAGGGTTGTGGGGTCGGGGTGTTGGCCAGCCAGCTGTAATCAGCTGTGGAGGAGGAGCTGCGACGGCGGCGCCGACCCTCTGTTGCCCGCTCCAAGCGGATGCGTTCAGTGCGCTTCACCATGGCCCCCAGCTCCAGCATCAGAGTATTGGTAACCAGTTCCTCTGTGCTGCGCTGGCCGGGCACTTTGGGCTCAAGGGAGAAAACAGCGGACCAAGGAAACATCTGGGAAAGAAGGACAGAATTGATGAAGAGTTATGCTGTAGTTTAAGGAAGAAAAAGAAAAACAGTTTCCTTTTTAACTGCATGTGGCATTCACCAACTTTCAGTGGGTTCATATTTGGGGGTGCAATATTTTAGAGTTATATTGGAGAATAAAGACAAAGCAAAATGTCATAGAAAGCTCGACAGTCAGTACATAGAAGATCTGTTTTACATTTTGAATGCAAATCATAACAGATGCAGGGACTTAATCATAGCTAATGTGAATGTTTAGAGAATTTAAATTTCTGTCCTCAGACAGAAACCTCTGAAATGCTGTATAACCTTCATGTCAGATAAATCTCATCAGTATGAGTCTGCTCAAGTAAAACATGGCTCAGGTATAATAGTGCGCATGTGAAAGGAAAACAATTCATCTAGCTGATCAATACAAACCATGTTTTCTTAAGAAGACTGTTATCACTTGTTATTCTCTCACTCTACATTCAATCATATAAGCTTAATCATTGTCTTACCTTCATGAAACTGGATCTATAAAGCTGAAGTGTATTCTCCTCTGACAGAAATCCACCTGTTATCCGGTAAAGCCCGTTAGCAGCCAGATGCACCGCAGGCCTCCATGGACATTCAAAAAGGATGAAACTCCTCTGACGCCAGCGGGTGGCACACAGTTACCTGACTGCCTTGCTACCTTTGACGGTCCTCAGCAGACAGCGCGTGTACTTTTGTGAGGAGCCCGTGGAGTGTAGTGTGAGTTTGGGATTGAGAATAAATGTAATCCTGTATTAATAAAGAGTGACGAGAATGAGCTTACCCCACATGAGTGCGCACCTGAGTGAGGAGTGTGTGTTTGTGGGTGTGACTGACAGAATCCATAAGAGCGTGGGACTGTTGGCTAATTAAGCTTGTTTTTTTTTTTTTCATTTCATTTCAACTTTTGTTTTGAATGTGTTTCACAATTTTATTTCCTATTGGTGCAGCAGTTAAAACTGTAAAGATGGCTTCAGCTCATACACACACAAAGGCTGAACACCTTGCTCAAAAGTATTTTAATTCACTTCCACAGTGCCTGACAGAGATGTTTTCTGGGTAGTCATGAAATTTTAAGCAGCAATGTTTCTGATCTTAAACTGTTAGGCTACTACCGAGACACCCAGCACAGCCCCTGAAGGTAACAAAGTGTATGTCTGAAAATGGTCTCCTAGTTTACAGACAGTAATCCTTCAGGTACACCTTATAATTATCAGACTGTTATGGCCAAGCACTGGACTAAGATTACATAACTACCCACATAATCTCTTTTTTTTCACACTTCTAAACTCTCAGGCGTTAGCAGTCTGACCCATGGGCTGGTACTGTATAGTATGTAAAGTAACTGCAGGCTAGTTTCTGGGTTTCCGCACCACTCAGCACTGAGCCACCAAATCCCAGATTACATTCAAATCCAGAGCCTACCTGGAAGAATGACTGATTGTAATGATTATTATAATCTAATTACAGTTGCCTACAGTGGATGCTGTTACTGCTGTAACTAAACAAGTATGGTGAGTGAGCAACCAGTGTTGTTTGATAAATTTGATGTATTTGAGGATTAAAAAAGTTAGTATTCTGCACATCAGTAGCTACAATCATCAGAACTGTGGAATAGCATCAGAGAAACATAGTTCCATAAATACACTGACACAATTTTGTTTTTATATTTTAGAAACATTTAACTGTAATAAAGTTGATTATCACCTCAGCATTGAGCTTCCTGGAATGGTCAGATTCAACATGTATATGTGAATGAAGTTTTAAATATGAAGGTGAAATAGTAAGAGTAAATGAATTACATGAAGGGAGGCCTTTCTCAATCCATTCTTCACAATGAACCACCTCATCAACATTAATGTGTGTGAGTGTGTGTAACAATTCAGTTTTACAGTGTGTCCAATGCGTCAAGCAGAAATCTCTGCAGTATCTGTCTGCCGTGTCACTCAGCAGATTAATAGGTAAAGCTGGGTCAAATACAGCACTGACGGTCTAAAGGAGGTTACCACCAGTCAAGAATGAAGCTGTCTTGCTCAGTTTCACTCATTATTTACATAGTGAGACCCAGTGAAGCACAAGGTGAAATGGTGGAACTACGAGTGTGATGTTCGTTTTTGTGTCAGAATTTAGATCTGGTTCAAATAATATTATGTTTGGTCTTTAACACAGTTTTTATATGTATCTTTAGAAGCACATACACCACTTTCACATTGCCCAAAGTGTGTCTGTCATTATCACTCATAATTTTAATAATTTTCTAATTTTGCTTGAGCTTCCAAAAACTCTTAACCCCATCTGGGGTTAACATCAAATCAAAATTTAATACGAATTATACAGTGGCTTGCAAAAGTATTCATACTCCTTGAACTTTTCCACTTTTTGTCATGTTACAACCACAAACATAAATGCATTTTATTGGAATTTTATGTGAAAGACCAAGACAAAGTGGCACACAATTGTGAAGTACGAAGAAAATTATACATGAACTGAAAAGTGTGGTGTGCAACAGTATTCAGCCCCCCTGAGTCAATTCTTTGTGGAACCGCCTTTTGCTGCAATTACAGCTGCAGGACTTTTGGGGTATGTCTCTACCAGCTTTGCACATCTAGAGACTGAAATGTTTGCCCATTCTTTTATACAAAACAGCTCAAGCTCAGTCAGACTAGATGGAGAACATTTGTGAACAGCAGTTTTCAGATCTTGCCACTGATTCTCAATTGGATTTAGGTCTGGACTTTGACTGGGCCATTCAAACACATGGCTTTATGTTTAGGGTCGTTTCCTGCTGGAAGGTGAACCTCTGCCCCAGTCTCGAGTCTTTTGCAGACTCCAACAGGTTTTCTTCCAAGATTGCCCTGTATTTGGCTCCATCCATCTTGCCATCAACTCTGACCATCTTCCCTGCCCCTGCTGAAGAGAAGCACCCCCAGAGCATGATGCTGTCGCCACCATGTTCGACAGTGGGAATGGTGTGTTCAGAGTGATGTGCAGTGTTAGTTTTCCGCCACACATAGTGTTTTGCATTTAGGGCAAAAGGTTCAATTTTGGTCTCATCTAACCAGAGCACCTTCTTCTACGTGTTTGCTGTGTCCCCCACATGGCTTCTGGCAAACTGCAAATGGGACTTCTTATGGTTTTCTTTTAACAACGGCTTTCTTCTTGCCACTCTTCCATAAAGGCCAGATTTGTGCAGTGCACGCCCAATAGCTGTCCTGTGGACAGATTCCCCCACCTGAGCTGTGGATCTCTGCAGTTCATCCAGAGTCAGCCTCTTGGCTGAATCTCTGATCAGTGCTCTCCTTGTTCGGCCTGTAAGTTTAGGTGGACGGCCGTGTCTTGGTAGGTTTGCAGTTGTGCCATACTCTTTCCGTTTCTGGATGATGGATTGAACAGTGCTCTGTGAGATGTTCAAAGCTTTAGAAAGCTTTTTATAGCCTAACCCTGCTTTAAACTTCTCCACAACTTTATCCCTGACATGTCTGGTGTGTTCCTTGGACTTCATGATGCTGTTTGCTCCTCAATATTCTCTTAACAAACCCCTGACACAGTCACAGAACAGCTGTGTCGGTACTGAGATTAAATTACACACAGGTGGATTCTATTTAGTCAATAGGTCAACATTTGATCATTCAGCAATCATCAGGCAACTACTAAAGGCAGTTGGTTGCACTCAGAGAAAAGGGGGCTGAATACTTTTGCACACCGCACTTTTCAGTTTTTTATTTGTGAAAAAAAAAAATTAAATCATGTATAATTTTCTTTGTGCTTCACAATTGTGTGTCACTTTGTGTTGGTTTTTCACACAAAATTCCAATAAAATATATTTATGTTTGTGGCCGTAACGTGACAAAATGTGGAAAAGTTCAAGGGGTATGAATACTTTTGCAAGCCACTGCAAAGATTAATGGATGCCAATCTCAAACTTCTGTGTGAAATTTGTCCTTGAATTTCTAACTTTGTAGTAGAAAACAACTACTGAAAATATGGATGGATTAACCTACGTCGCTGCTGGGCCCTGAGCTGTATTTCCTCCCACTCTCTGTACCTTTGAACACAATTGTGCTGAAGCATTAAATTGCTCCAAGTTTACTGTGTGATAATTTGATGAAACAATTGAGCAATATCCAATATGTACGTACAGTATCAGCAGGGATAACTGAAGTTTTGAGACTAAATTTTCACCTGGGGAAACTCCTCAAGAAAGGCCTCTCTGGTCATAAGGCAAACGTGCCTTAAGGCTCTTATATCTGGTCATAAGTTGTGCCATTATCATATTTCCAAATAAAATTATAATGAATTAAATTACCATAAACACTGAATGTAAAATTTGTTGCAGACCTTGGAGACAGTATGTGACAGACAGTCCACTTACTAGTTTTTCCAGAGGCTGTTTCAGACAGACAACTCTGCCAGGCTGAAATCTACGAAATCAAACAACAACAAGAAAGTTAATTGTTTTTTTCTAACTGCTATCTGTCACTCTGAGAGCCATCTCTTCCATGTTGTCTGAAAAATGATGAATTGTCAGTGCACATTGGATCCTTTCTTGTACGTACCTCTCCTCTGTCTTGACCTTTGTCAGTTATAATGCTATGTCCAATTTTCCTTTTGAGACTACAAACAATATGGCGGAAGCTCTGTGATTGTATGTGTGACATGTAGAAAAATAGAGACGTGCTTCGGTGAAGAGTGGCAGCATTTCTCTCATGATTGACCGACACTAAAGCTGCTGTTGGATTCGTGTCGTCGCTAGAGGTCATCAGAGGTTCACGCCGGCGCGCGGACTTTCCCAAAACATCGCCTGCTACGTCACTAACTCCCGCTCCGCCTCGTGCCACAGCGATCCTGTTTCTGTTGGCTTGTCAGCTGCACGAGACGCGCGGAACATTGTCTAAGATATGAAAGCTGTCAGTTGACGCCGCTTGTTCCATTCGCTTCGGTTAATAATGTCCCTTCGTTCGTCGTAAAGTGAAAAAGTGGAGGCGGCTGTTACTTTTAAAAAGCGGTATCAGCACCGTCCCTGCTCGTTGTGCGCCTCCCTGGCGGCTGGCGCCCTTTGTAACTCTCTAAAGTGAATGGTAAGTAGCTGCGGGTTGGGGTTAGCTTGTAGCATCATTGCTAGGTTAGTTGTCAATCACTGCCCGCTGATGAACTAAGTGCTAACAGACCATAAAAAAGTCTGTCTCAGCTGCCCATGGCAACAGTCGTGCTTCACTCTCTGAAGGTGGTCTTGATGGACGTTAAATTGAAGTTCAACTTTTTGTTTTGTGAAACTTGTCAGATGTCTCTTCTGTTGAACCTCGTGACCAGACTTTTGTACAGCATAGGCCGGGGTCCAACGTCTGGACCCCTGTCTCCTCCGTCTGCTCGCTTTAATTAAACCTGCTCTAAGCTCCATCCTGAACATGGACGTTTATAAGGAAGGGACGATTAGTGTCTTTCTTTAGTTTGCTTAAAGGTCAGAGACGTCAGTGACCATAATACCAGAGCTAGTGTGGCAAACACAAATGGAGACTAAAAGACTAAGATGGGAAATGATCATCTTCTATATGTTGATGTGGTGTGATAAGAAATTCTTTATTTATTGGGGTGGCAGTTCCACCTTTATGGCAGTAGTGTCAGGTGAATGTGAGGGTGGGCATGTTTTGTCTTTTAATCAATTGAACATCATCTTCATCAATGCATGTATGTTACTTTTGGCTAGTTTTTAGTGCCTGCTTTCTCTGTCTCTGGTCAAATATTGAATACTTAAATCCATCTGGCATTTTGCCTTTTTGTTTGAAAATTTACAGTCGATAAACAGGAAACGTGGAGAGAGCAGAGTTGACATGCAGCAAAGGTCACCAGCTGGAATCCAGGGAGGGATGTTACAAGTACATGGCATGTGTCTTAGACCACTAGGTCTGAGTAAGTGGACTGAAAACACTAGTGACAACAATGAAAAGAAGTCCAGGACTGTATTATTATTAGTTCCCTGTCAAAGTAAGATATGCTGTATTTTATCATTAAAGTAGACTGATGACAGTAAATTGATTGCCTATATGATTAAGTCAATGGCCAGGCATATGGTGAATGCTAGCCTTAATCAACCAAGTCACACACATCCACACTTGAAGAAGCAAAAGCGTTACTGAACTTTGTTGCCACTCTAGGTCTTATATGAGGTCTATGTTTCACAAATCCATCTGTTGGTTTAGTAGAGCATTTCTGCCATTTTTCTTCTTCAGAGCAGGTAAACACAGTGACTCAGCCTGTGGGCAAAGAGAGAAACTATGTCACAAGAGTTACAGTGTCAGTAGCCTTGAGGCTGGAGTGCATGTCAAAACTGACTTCATAATTAATCTCTGCAGGTTTGGGTTGGCCTTCAGGCTTTTCTTCATTCCAACACTTTCACTTTAAACACTTTGTGTACATTTGTTGCTATCAACTCATGTACGCGTGTGTGGGTTTTTTTTAACAAAAAGTGTTCAGTTTCTATGTGAATGTGTGGCTGTTGTTGCAGAAGTTTGAGAGAGAAGGGATTTATTTTCAACTTGAAGTGCTCTTGGAACATTGCAGACGCTCTGTGTTGGAAAACACTGAGTCACAGCTGCCCAGCGGTGACAACCAGTGTCTCCCTGAGGGATCCAAGCCTTAGCAACATAACATATTCAAGAGAGGGCACACAGTTAGAGATACAGATGAGTGGAACATGTTTAGATACATGTGGTATGAAATGGATCGTCTGTCAAAACACAAAATGACATAGAACTACCTGCACCTTACTTAACAGGCCTGTTCTTCCTCTGTGTTTCAGACTGTGTGTATTGCTAGTTTCTTCACACCAGCTACTGACTCCCATGAGTCCAGGAACTGTCTGATTCTGGATCTGTCGAGCAGGAATAGGACAGGTCAGCTGGCACATTGTCTCATAGATGCCAAACACAATCAGCCACCTCAAGTTCTCTGAAGTTCCCTTCAGAATATGAAGGAAATGTTTTCTTTACAATGTTTTGTAATCCAGGCAAGCTAAAAATCCCGAAGAAACACGTTTGATTTTTTGTGCTTTGCCACCCTGGTAGGCCCAGGCAGAAAGAGATGAGCTGGGCTGAAGAGGACTGGACAGTGGGGCTGTCTGGACGGGTCCTGCAAAAGGTTAAGGAGCTGCAGGTCCATCATGAGCGACTGTCCAGAGAAAACAAGCAGAAACAGCTGCAATTGGACAACATTCATACTAGCCTCGAAAAACAGACTGTGAAGGTACCAGCAGCCATCTTTGTTAATCGCCATGTCTGTTTTCACTGACATGGTACTGTTCCCCAGAAAACAGTTTGTGAAGTAAATGCATGTTCTTATCTAGCTAGGTGCAATTAAAATCTGGTTTATTGTGCCTGTTAAAAGACTGTGTTGCATAGTACTGAAATATAGGCTACCCTGAGAGCAACAGTCCAGTCTCAATACATTATCTATGGCAATGCAGTTAAAAGAGGCAAACAGTTGTACATGTCATATTGTATAAATATTTGATAACATATAATTATGCCGTACATTGGCAGAATCAGTCTCAGGACAAGATTTGTTAATTTCGATTTTTCTCCTTCCCACACCTGCCTAGTATGAGGAGGTACGTGGGGAGCTCCACTCTGTGCAGAGAGAGCTCCAGAGGGTTCAAGATGAGGCCAAGGCAGCAGTGACCAGCAGGGAGCGTCTGACCCAGGAGCTTCAGACCAAGCAGGCACAAGTGTGCTCTTTTGAGGGCCAACTAGATGCTGCTCGCACCCTCAACAACAGACTGACCCAGGAAGTCAAAAGGTTTGAACCAGTGGACAATTCGCTTCTCTGTCAGTTGCCCAATTTTTAATGGGTCTTTTATGTTTTGTAGGGTCTCATTAAGAACAAGAGAAGAGTTTTTTTTTTTTACCTTGACAGTTACCAGACTACTATTCAAATTAAGCTTGGCAGTAAAATACAATTTATTAAACGAATACACTTTGGATATTTGTAGCAGACACTACTGAAAGAGCTGACTCTTAAAGCTGTCAACAACATTAAAAGTCAGAGGACTGAGAATCACTTTTCTGCAGTGTTTTAAAATTGAGAATAATCCATCCCTAATGTAAGATGCTAGTTTTACACTGAACTCTTTCCCTCTGTTTTTCCTTCATCCCTCTCTCTCTGGCAGGCTGGAGGCAGAGCTAGAGAAGCTGCAGAACAGCAGCATGTCAGCAGATACCACTCTGTTTTCTACACCCTGCTGGAATACAGCCTCGCCCTGGGAACACAATGGTACAGTCCTGTAACTTTATGACTCCTGTGTTTATTCTTTTCATTAATTCATTGTGTAGTTTGGAAAATTAAATGGAAAAACTACAAGGCTCCCAAATGAGCAGAGAGGTTATAAATAAACTCCCTAAGCTTCTTTCCTCTCCCAACCCTTCACTCTCTGGGGACTACTGTATTGCTCTTTCCTCTGTCAGTAAACCAGTTGGGTTCTTCACTGCTGTTGTTTCTGTTCAGTTTTGGTGAGTGATATTAGGCACCGAGTCCAATCTGTCCATATGCTGTGTTTTTGTCCTGTAGGGAGCAGAAAAGAAGACAGGCCAGGGCATAGAGATGAAGGACAGAGCCGGGCGCCTATCCGAGTAAGTACCAGTATGTTTTTATGCTGAGCTATGCACAGGCTAGTTCAACACCAACGTGGATTTTAGCTTAAAGTTAAGGTTAAATGCTGCAGTTGAAGGAATTGGCTCACGTCATGTCAGTTAACAGAACTTCCTTCTTACTTTTGTCCGTTCTTCCACTGATCAACTGATTAATATTTTTTAGGGATGAAATGCTAAATAAACAAGAGCCCCTGTCCTAAACTATTCTGACTATTTTCAGCTGCATGATCGGTGCATCAGTGAGTGTTTAGGTAGCAGAACTGTGTTTGTGGCTTCAACTTAGAATAAACTGTAGTACCCATGTTCACCTTAATGAAGGCACTCGTCATCCAGTGGAACAGTGTGACTCACTGATTGATTTTTATACTCTTTGGACAAAAACAGAGGTCTGTGGAACAGAGGAATAAGCTATAATCAGGCTTTGGCTGTATAGATAATATTTGTTAGCAGCACCAGATTATTGCTGGTTTTGGTGTTTTCATGGCATTACAGTAACAAAAGTTTGGAATATCACCCAATTTACACGTTTTGACCTTCTTGTACACTGTAAAACTCCTTCATAGTGTACTGTGTTTGTTTACAGGTCAAAAATAAAGTCAATTGTGCAATTTACCTGTAATCCTCACACCTGATCTGTGACTTCCCTCAGTTTCCACACTCTTTTTTTTATGTTGTTTGGAACTCGTGAATATAACAGCAGTCAGTCATTCTTCAGTCACGTGCTGTTTAAGTTTCAGTGAAAGAGCTTGAACCCTGCTCTTTGTAAATTCTACCAAAATGTTCTTTCTACTTTGACGTCCTGACACCCTCTTTTGTCTCTTCATCTGATCGTTGTCTTCAGCAGCGCCTCCAGTTCTCCGAAGTGGCCACTGCCTCGTTGCCACGACAGCAACACAAGAACACACCCCACCGCCATCCATCTGACCAATCAGAATCCTTTTCCACTCCCTTGGCTGCGTTTCCGTGGGAACGGGATGACTCGAGGCCAGCAGCCAAGAGACGATCGCCGCCCTCTCCCCAGACGCCTTGCACTGATGTCAGTCAAGTCCAGTCGGAGCAGGGGGTGTGTGGGAAGGAGAAGGACTACAGGACAGAAACAGACAGTGAGTGGGGATGTCATGTGTTGCCCATTTGCAGTTTGAAAATACACACACATACAGCTTGGCCCAGCAGCCTGCCTCATAATTTAGGATTATTGGAATTAGCTGGATAATTTTTAAATTTAACAAAGTAAGACCGGGACCCAGCATGGATTGAAGTAAACACATAAGTTCTGTGGTTTTGCTCAGTGCGGTTATACATTTAACTGTCTTAAGTCCCGCTTGTGAGACACAGGCTCTTATTTCTTAATTTAGCCATTAGTTTCGGATGTTTGTCCCAGCCCTGATACAGAATTTTACAGACAGCGCAAATAGGTTTTCATATGCAGTTTACAAAGTCAACATTGTTGACCAACCTTATGTCAATAGGAAGGCTGTTCCAGCGTCTGGGGTCCACAGCAGCAAAAGCTCAACTGCAGTTGGCCTTGAATTTTGAGAGATCCAAATTCTGTTATTAGCTAATTAGGATTTTTGAAGACCTGAAATGAAAAGGTTGGTGTTGTTTTGTATTTTTCTTATCGTCTTTTGTCAACAAATTCCACGAAAAGAGGAAAGAAAACCATGTGTTAGTCTCCGTCTCTTAATACTGAAACTTCCTTACCCTGTCTGTGGGTCTCCGCCCCAGGGTTATTTGTTCACTGGAAAAAAATTAAATATTTAAAAATAGGTTACGAATGTATAATCTTACTTTTTTTTTTTTTTTAAATGCTCAGTAATTTCCTAAATAGTAGCGCAGTAGATTTTATAAAATGTTACTCAAACAGGAGCAAATAGCGAGTTTATCAGGAACAAAATGCTAAAAAACTTCTAAACTTTTAAATGTCTTACTTTTTAATGAACAACAGAGGAGGTCTTTGGCATAGAGGAATAAGCTATGTCAGGTTCGGGTGACACAGTCAACACTTGCTAGTAGAATCAATTTAATTGTTAATTTTGGGCTTCTTAATGGGATTTGCTGACAATATATAATATAGCTATCCTTTATCTTTTAAGAAAAATGTTCGAATTTCCATATTTACATCAGGACTGATATCCTGGCACTTTGCTGGAGTATTGTTGTTATTGTGACCTTTGACTGAACAGTAAGGCCAAATATTGAAATGTTTTCCATTTTGGTTTAGCTTTTAGCTCTGGCAAGACTGTCTGGGCGTAAGTGAAGCAATATGATCACCCTGAATCTCATATACTCAGTATAACGTCAACAACACCTGTTACATAAGAGATTGTGTAGAAACCACTGGCTCAGCAGGAGTCTCCTCTGCTTGCTCTCAGGCCAGCCTCATGATGTTGAGTGGCTCTTCGTACACTTTACGACTGTGACATAACACTCCTCTTTCTCTCAGCCCCATTCGGTGTGTGTGTGTGTTTGTTTAAAGGAGGAAGGGGATAGTTCAACATCAAACAATTAATGCTTCTTTTAGCTGCTGGTGCACAGAGGGTGGTGGGGGTGGTGCGGTGTTTACATTAGGTGTGCTTTTTCACTGGCTTGTTGCTTCTGTGTTGCTTTTTTAATCAATCTACTCTCCACTGTTTAAAATCACATGAGAATTTAAGTCATGTTTGAAGGGGTTGTATCTGGTAAATGTAAAAATCTTAAAAAAAGATGATTTTTTTTTCTCTTAAGTCAAGTGAAGATGGTGACAGTGGTAATTGTAGATACTGAACAGCTGAGCAGTAAAATGTAAAATTTGTAAATTAACGGAACAGGAAAAAGACACAGAACCGCGTATTGGACAGACAGTAAATTGATTTCATCCCTGACTTTGGAAATCAGCAGCATGACATCCACAGGCAACAACTGTGACTGTCAATAAGCCAATGGGTATGGACTGACCCCATTTGTGAAGACCCTGACCTTGTGTTCCTGCTGTGTTATTGACTATTGGTCAGTTGTAAGAAATCAGGGTATTCTTTTAGATAATGTCAATGCTTATTTTTGGAGAAAAACATGTATTTTCCCACAATTTCCTCTCCCCAGTTGTCTCTCTGTCAGTCATTTCTCTCCCAACCAATCAGCTTATTTCTCCCATTTAATATCTAAATCATTCCTTAACTGGGATTCAGATAGATATAACTCTAATTTACCTCAAAGATTTTGATTTAAACAATGAAATCAATATTTGTGGCCATTGGTTTCTTCTGGAAGATGCAGGGTAGTACAAAATGTATGTAATTTGTAGCAAATAAGGTAGAACTTTAACAGACACTGGTGTGGTCTTAAAGGCCATAAAAGATCATCTTAGTGGTGTACTTAAAATATGTTTAGGAGAAATTAGTTTTTCTGAACATGTTTTTTTTTTGTAACTGTGTCTCTGGTCCATCCACCAGAATCTTTATCAGCATTGCGGACTCATGTGTCTGCTCTTGAGGAGGAGCTGTGTGCGAAGACTGGGATGTTGAAGTCTGTTCAGAATGAAATGATGCAAAGCAAGAAGGAGCTTGCCGCCAAAGAACTCAGTGCTCAGAGAGCCCGCGATGAGCTCAGCCTGGCACACACACGCATGGCCCAGGAGAGTGAACGGGTAAGAACACACACTACTGCTACTACTGATACAACTGGAGGTACTACTACTACTACTATTACTACTACTACTGCTATACTGAGAATAACTGTGTTTCAAACAAGTGCTAATGCTTTATATTTCCCATAACCCTGTTGTTTTTCACAAAATGGGTGTTGGCCTCATGTTAAAACATTTGTCTTTGACTTCTCTGAAAATGACAAACATGTTGTGAATATTTTACTGCAATCACAATCAGTTGTTATCAGTGTCTTTGTGAAGGTTGAGCTGGAAAAATAGCGGCCTTGTTTTGTCCTGCCCTGTAAAACAATCTGATATTTTGTGAAATCTAACCCTTAGGTAAACAATATACAATGTCTGGCATTTATTCCGCCAGGCCTAAAATGTTAGCAAAACTGAAAAATAATTAGTGTTTCCACCCCATGATGTTTAATGGGTTCTTGGGTTCTTCCTTGGACCATGCTACAGCTTTTCACCAAGTTTCATGAAAATTAGCCCGTTAATTTTTCCATAATCCTGCTGACAAACAGACAAACAAACCGGATCATAAACAGAACCTCCTCGGTGGAGGTAAAAAAGTGAAAACAATATAACAAATGTGTTTAAGCATGTGCTGTGCAGTAATTGCAGTGTCTCGGTTTGTGTCTGTGTGGCAGGCATCGGGAGCTGAGCAAAGGCTGAAGCAGCTGCAGGAGGAGCTGAAGTGTCAGAGGCAGAATGCAGAGAGCAGCCGACTGCAACACCAACAACGCTCTAAAGAGCTGGAGAAACAACATCAGAGGGTGAGATGGAGAGAGATGGACGATTGAGAGAGAAAAAAGATGCTTTGAGAAACAACTAAATGAACCAACCATCCTTAAAAAATACATTTGTACCACAGTACAGTTAAAGACAGGCTCAGATTTTTTTTCTGTTTGTTGCTTCCAGGATTTGATGGAGCTTCAGAAGGAGAGGCAGTGTCTGGAGAAGCAGCATCAGCAGGAGGTGAATAAGCTCAACCAGGAGCTCCAGCAGGCCAGGACACTCCACAATGCCCTGCAGGCCCAGGCTGACAAGGTAAATACGCACATACGCAGACAAGGTCACAAAATCATACATGTGAAAAGAGCAAACAAGATTTCTAATATGTATGTTCGTTGAAATACATTTGACAAGATAACGCCTTTAAAACAGATCTGCATCAACACTGGAAACTGGGAACCAAAATGATATTCTGTACATAATGGTTGTATTTTGGCTCATATGTCTTGTCTGTTTTTTCAGCTATTTCCTGTTTCTCTTTCCTGCTTTCTCTGTCTCTGTCCCTTCTCCCTTCTCTTTCCTGGGACATATATTATTTGTACCAAAGGTCAACGAACTTATCTCACTTCTTATCCCACGCTTGCTTTTTCTCCTTGTTTTCTCTTGCTTTCTCTTTCACTGTGTTCCTCTCTGTGTTTCTGTTTTCCCTTCCCCTCTGCACCCGCCGCTCTCCTCTCCACTTGCCCTCCTCTCCTCTTGGTTTCTCCCCAGTGGAAAGGTTGAACAGCGAAGGTAATGACTGTGTGACTACGTTTGAAAGTGCAGAATGCTTTGGTTATGGAAGCGTGAAGCAAACTCATGACTTGTGTGTGAGAAATACTCCAGGTTTTACTAAGCGAGGCATGAAGGCATGGCTGCAGGTGGTGAAGGAGGAGTGTGCTTGTGCTTAAATACATGGTGTTGTATTTTTTTTCTTTTTATTTGGATTTCCTTCAAGGGAAAGAATACTTTGGTATATATTTTTACCAGCAGAACAATAATACAAATTTATAACTCAGTGGTGGTGAACCTCTTGGCCACTGTGTATTATTAACAATGAGCTTTCAATCTACCCACAGTGTCTCTTAAAACTGTATTGTAAGCCCTTTGTAAACCACACAGATGTTATCTTCTTATATCTGATAAAGCCACAGAGAGTAAACACAAGAGGAACAGTAGTGTTGAATCAAATCACGTACGAAATGTACAGAACGAATGTTTGCATGAATTCTCCAAAGAAACTGGACAAACCAGAAATCTCCAAAAAGTTTGTGGTCACAGAAAACTCAACAATGATCTTCTGATTTGATTTGCATGTAGACATAAATCATGAGCAGTGGTTAGTTGTTCCAGGAATAAAAATTACACTGTCTCTGCTACTTCTCTCAATACTAATGAAATACTCACTGAGAACACTACATATATCATGAACGTCACTTTAATCTCTACATTGCCTGTTCTGGGCTTGCTCACAATTATTTGATCAATAAATACTTTAGAGGAAAGTCTGTATTAGTGGCAGAAATTGTCTAATCAGTGACCACCCCAAAAGCCTTCTCTGAAGTCTGTGTTTAAAAGGCAAAGCCTCCAGCATTGAAATGCTGCTGTGAGCTATATTTACCACCTTGTTTGTTGTCTCGTGTATATTACAAAAATTACTATTTCCAACCTCACGTGAAGGTAGCATGAGACACAGAAATAGTTGATCTAAAAGGCTGAAGAAAGTAATGAAGTAACCATTAGTTGGATTAATGAGATAGTAATGTTACACAGTACAATAATGCAATCTCATGTCATGGTTGCCCTGTTCATGTGTGCCATGACATGAAATCATGTACAGAATTGATGAAGAGTTCAGTAAAGTGTGCAGAATAAGCACTGGTGGGAAGCCCAGCAGCTTGTTAAGGCTTTATTACTTTCCCCAGAGAGGTAGACTGTACGTTAGACACTGCTAATGCTCCCTATTGATCACTGATTGCCCTCCTGCTTCCCGTTCCCGTCACTGGTCCTGATGTCTGCGCCTACAACCACAACCATTCATTTCTTTATTTCTTCTTTGTTGTTTCTACGGCTTACCTTCATCTTTGTCTTTCGTCTTTTCCCTCCGGTCCTCTTTAATTTCATTTTCTCTGTTTTCTAGCATGTCCTAAGTCATAATATCCTCCTTTCAGCTGTCTCTACAGAAGCAGGCATTGGACAAAGAATTGGACACTCTGAAAGAGAAACTTAGGTGGACAGAGGGACAGCTGCAGGAGAGCCAGAAGAAAGAGACGCAGACACAAGCCAAACTGATGGTAACTAACACACACACACACACACACACACACACACACACACACACACACACACACACACACACATACACACATACTAGTGATGGTCCTGAGTCTAGTGAGTCAGGGTCTGCAGTGTCAATTATTCATTATCCGAGCAGTGAGTATATAATGAATTCTGTAAATTTTTAAACACTTTAATGTGCCATATGTCAGTCTAAGATTGTGATAATTGAAGTGAACTGTAAATAAATTATTAGTAATTTGAGGCTTCTGCAATCATCCAGTTGCATCATTTTATTTCAGTAAGGTGTAGCATTAGAGTTATTCCTTATATCCAAGTTCTGCTCCACAAATACAAACATTTCAGGTGTCAACAGACAAAGCAGACCGCTGTTATGGATAATAATGTTTCAGGTGTGATCTGAGTACTTCTTTTAAATACCTGAATAACTTAAATCCTTATCGTGTAATTTTGAGCTTAGTTCATTTGACTCCATTCAGTCCAGCTCATTTATGTTTTTTTTACCCTTGCATCAGGAAGCATTGCGTGAGGCCGAGGGTGTGGCAGTGAGTCTGGAGCAGAGCAGGAAGAAAGAGCGAGCTCTGGAGGAGGAGGGGAGGAGACTGGCAGAGGAGCGAGCCGACGCCCTTCGTCTCCTCAAAGAACTGCAGGGTGAGGAATGAGCTGCGGGTGGGAGAGAGGACTAATCCATGAGATTTATCAGTCATGAGATATGTACTGAGCTACAGTTCTTTAGAGAGGTTTTCTTTTCTCTTTCCCTCAGGAGTTGGTTGGGATTCAGTGTCTTGCTTAAAGCAGCAGGAGAAATATTTGTTTACACAGGCTTAAACCAGTTTCCTCTGTGGATTCCTTATTGATTAATTGCCCTGTTGATTCTTTTATAATTTTTACAGGAAAAAAATGCACATTATTTATTTATTCCTAATGATCAATTGACATCACTGTGTGTTGCACTGTGTGTTGCAAGTCATTTTAGTTCACCTCTTATCCCACTGCTGCCCCCTGCTGGTCAATGATGCACCATCCATTTTCTCAAATCAATACAATTAGCTATTTCAGTAACGCATGTGTTCATACAAAAGACAGATAATTTTTTTATTTCATCCAGTGAGTTATTTCTTAGTACATATGTGGTCTGGAAAAGAATAATCTCTTATTCTGCTGTTTGTTTCTCTCTCCTTTTAACTCTAGACCAAAAAGCCGCCCCAGCACCCCTTGTGCAACCTGTCCAGTTTTGCCCTGTTGCACAGAGTTTCTCCCCTCAGCCCTCTCACTCTCTTCATTCTCGACCGTCAACTCCTATCAAGAGGCCCACGGCTACCACCCTAGCCGAGCAGAAGAGAGAAGAGGACATGGATAAGAGAAGGGCAGAGATTAGCACGTCTTACCCCTCTGACAGAGAGCCAGGAGAAGGCATCGACTCAGAACACATCACTGTCCTTATCTCGTCAGACTCTGAGTGCTTACAAAGGGGTGGACACAAAAGAAAGAGTAATGAGGAGAGCAAGAGCAAAAATGAGGTGATAGAAAGTGACAGCTCTGGGACAAATAAACACTCCACATTTGATCATGCACCCTCTAGTTCCTCTCACACTGCTGCTGGTACGCCCACTAACACCTCTATGGATGGTGATGTTTGCAATTCGATGCTTTCTGCTGAAAAGGGACCTTCTCTCAAATCTGACCAGGCTAAGGCCTCTGAAGACCTCAAGAGGGAGAATGCCGCACTGCGTTCAGAGCTGCATGATGCACGTGAAGAGCTGCAAAGACGACTTGAGGACCTGGAAGCCCAGCGACGGGCAGAAACAGAAGCCAGGACCCGGCTCAAACAGCTCAGCCGCAAACATGCCAGCCAGTCTGTGGAGAAGGACGAGCAGGATAAGGAATGGAGGGCACAGCTGGAAAGTGAGAAGGCTGAGACAGAGAGGTTGAGGAAGGCCATGGCTGCTTTGGAGACAGAGATGAAGAGAGGAAGGGAGGAAAGGGAAAAGAATAAGAGAGAGGAGCATGAGGAGGAGAAAAACAAAGCGCTAGAAGACCGGGAAAGTGAAATGATAGAGCTTAATATCCAGCTAAAGAAACAGCTAGCAGAAGTGAAGGCCCAGCTGGCATTGGAACGAGAAGAGAGGAAGAGAGAGGAAGAGGAGAGGAACCAAATAACGACGACAGACATAGATGCAAAGAAGGAGCTGAGCATGAAATTGGAAGAACTTAAAGCTGAATTGGAAGAACTAAAGCGCAGCAGAAAAGAGGACTCATTGGAAGAGGAGAAGCTCAGAGTTGCCAACAGCCCGGTGACGTACCTGACTCTCCACGATGATGAGCTCAGCTCCAACATGGTTTGCAGCGACAACAAGCTCCTCCCTTCACCAGAGCAGCACCTCCTGTTCTGCCAGTCCACCAACCAACGCAACATGCTTGTATCTCAGGCAACAGCAGATCTCATCCAGGGAGAGCGAACAATGATAGATCCCGAACACTCACCTCAAGTGGCCTCTGACCTGGAAGACACCAGACAAAACTATCTGGTACGGTCTTCCCTGCCAGACCACGGAGAGACCCTTTCTGACATCCAGAATAATGACCCTGCCTCCTCAGATTTGGCAAAAGAGGTGAAGCGCCTGCTGAAGGAGAATGCAAAGGAGACAGAACGTGCTAACCAGTACCAGGTTAAACTGGAGGCCCTGCAGAGCCAGGTAAATATTGGTGGATATAGACATTGGTGTGTAATAGAAAAGTAACATATGCCAAGGCTTGTAATGTGGTGCTGATCACTGGAAACAGACTTGAGAGTAGGAGTAGGAAAGAAGTGTCACACACTGTGGTTCTAATGCATTCTTCTCATGAGAGTAAAAAGCATATAGAGTCAGTGTCAGAGTGTGCAACGCTTCTTCTTCTCTACTCTTTGATATACAGATTAGTACATTAAGTTTGTCCTGACAATTTGTAATAGAAAAATAGCAGAAAACAATTTTACACACTGAATCATAACACATGGATTGTAAATAAACAACTCATAAAAAGACAATAATGGCCAGATGTTAATGTCATTGTTAATCGTTAGCAAAACTACCCTAGAATGCAGGGGACCAGGCCAAATTAAGCAATATACATGCAAGCAGAAAAGAGTACAAAAAGCTAGAGTCTGTGCAGTGTCATCGACACATCCACCTGCTCGCTCTGTAGCAGGATAGCAGTGCATACACTGTGAATGACAGTGTGTAAATACTGCTTAAGGCAAAGCTCCCACAGTGGAAATGGTATTGACAAATCTGTACTGGTGAACAGATTTCTACTGTTGCACAGTATATAAACCCTTTTACCACCCAACCCTAGTCTGTCCTGATGGAAGCCAATTAAACTTCTAGCGCTGAATCCAGTAAGTTGGACTGAGCTTTCTGCGTAGCAAAGATCATTGAAATGTACAGCACTGACTTTACAGCATGCACTCACGATTTTTCCTAGACTAGTTTCTGAGACTTGTCAACACAAACAGGAGCGGTCTTTGATTTGCCTTTTAAACATGTGCTGTGTAGCTGTTATTAAAACACAGTAAATCTTTGGCTGTTGTGGCTTATTACAGGTTCAAATTCGATATTTTCTCTATCATTCTGTCCTATAACCTTTATTTTCTTTACAGGTGACGCGTCAGACCCAGCAGCTAACCATGGCCTTTGAGAAGCAGAGTCAGCACATCTCTGGCCTTCTAGGTGAGCTGCAAGAGAAAGAAGGTGCCCTCTTCAGCCAGGGAGAGGAACTGCAGCGCTGCAAACATGAGCTGGATGCACTCAAGGCCCAAAGAGAGAAAGAAGAAATGACACTTCAGGAGGTAGAGGATGGAGAACAAAAAGAAGAGGTGAAAGATGATAGGTTGGTGGAGATGTCAGGGCTTCAGCCAAACCACGAAAAGGAGTCTGTCACCTTCATCACTTCAGACTCACCAGCAGACAGTGACTCTAATTCACAGAGAGATGTAAGTCAACCAGACATGTGGACATCTGCTGCTGAAAGGCCAACACCTATTAGCGACAGCGAAACAGGGAAACAGCATCCAGGCTCTGTAGACTCAGACAAGACTCAGAATAAACATGAAGATGGGGGAGCAGCAGACATGGTGGTGGAACTGCTTGCTCTCCGACAGGAGAATCAGCTACTGAAACAAAGAATAGTGGGCTTGACCGTGTCAGACACCATCACCCCAGTCTTACACACTGACAGTGAAAACCAAGATGACCCAGTCAAGCAAAGCCAAAACACAGCAAATGCTGCTCTGTCCTGCTTGGCTGAGCAGAGGTCACCTAGTGTGCCGAATGACCTCACCGCTGACGCACAACAGTCACCGCTGAAGAAGGTGAAGAGGAGTCAAGATGAAGGAGGGGAATTTGAAAGGGACGATGGGAGGACTACAAGGACTGAAGAAGAGCTGGAGGCAGTGTGTCAGCTTCAGATCAAGCACCTAGAGCAACAGGTAGTGATTGTGGATTGTCTCTTTATATCACGAAAATGATTGGACAGGTCTCACTGAAGAGTGAGTAGAACGCTCGTTAAGTTAGTCATGTAAACAGGAAAATAAAATCTGTAGTCTTCACTGGGAAATTCACGTCCTTTTAAATTTGATAAATATGCAGTATGTTACATCAGTGACAGAAAATATAATTTCTGTTCCCCCAGATGTTTTATAAGTAATTCCCAGTTATTAGAATTACTGTGGAAATATTGACTTGTATATATTGTATTTTTCCTCATAGTTTTAGTTGGAAAGTGTGTCTGATTCAGTCTGCCTGTCCTTCCCCTTCGGTCCAGGTGGTGGAGCTGCACATGAAGGTTCGGGCTCTCTCTGAGGAGACCCAGCAGCAGGCTGAAGAGCTTGCTGTGTGGAGACTGGCCTCCCAGTCAGCCCCAACATTTGACCAGTTCCTTCCCAACACAGTCAACCAGTCTGAGGTTCGGGAACAGATTTCTGCTGTCGGACAGTCCCAGTCAAACCAGCAGACTGATGATTTGGCCCACATACTGCCAGGGATGCAGAGCCAGGCTCTAACTGTCCAGGCCCGGTTTCAGGCACCTTACCTGGGTGTTCAGGAGAGCCCTGGTCATGTGACAGTCATCAGAGAAGATGAGTTACTCCTCTCCTGCTCCTCCAACAAACTGCAGGGCCGCATGTTGTTCTCCAGGTAACCTACATTTTGAGCTATGTAAGATGTATAAGCAGGTGACCATTTATAGATGCACAGTTTAATGTATGATTATGTGCAGGCTTCTGTTTTTTTCTTATGTGTATGCTTTGAATTTATTTATTTATTTTTTATCACAAGACTGCAGCACAGCAACCTTCCTGAATCAAAGAGTCCCTCTAAAAAGACAGCACAGGAATACAATCAGGATACCGCCAAGGTCGACGAGGTGATTGTTTTTTTAATCATCATTTACATACTAGACCACTGTATGTGTTTTAGCCTCTTTATGTCAACGTTTCCTGGAATACCTGAGTAGAAATCCCTTAGTAGCTCCGTGAATGCAGTCCTTTTAGAAGGAGTAAGGACTGAATTTGTTTTTCCAGTTATTCTTAATTATACAGATCTGTAGTTTTCTCAAGGAAACTACTGTTTTGTGCCAAATGACACAGTTCTTACTAAAAAAAAAAAAGCATACAAAATTATTAGAAATTTTCAGACCTGTGCTACTGTTTTTCCTTTCGTATCAAAGTCAAACCATCTGACTGCCTTCAGTGCTTGTCTTTACTAGGAAAAATAGAGAAAAAGGTTGTCCTTCAAGGGTTTGACTTACAATTATTGGGAAGACATCTTGTTCACATAGAAGATGATTAATTGTTTTGTTTTTCTCTTCACTCAGGACTCTGAAAAAGAAAACCAGGAGATTAACCTCTTACGTCAGTCTAGTAGCTGTCAAACACAACACAAAGAGGGCAGTGATACTGAAGTTATCTGGATATCATCTGAGAAAACGGGTCAACATGTCACCAAAGACAAAGTCTCAGGACCAAAGCAGACCAGAATAGCTGAGTGTCAAATTGGGAATCTTGAGGCTAAACCAGACGCCTGCAGAGCAGCCAGTGAAATAAACACAACCAGTGATCCCTCAGACAGAGATGTCAGGACAGAGATGAAAAGTGTCAGCAGTCAAACAGAGGAGAGTCTGTATCCTCGCAGCGCTGCAACAGCATCTGAAGTCCGCTGTGCATACACACAGACTGAGGAGGAGGAGGAGGAGGAGGAAGATGAGTTGGTGGAATCCCCTCCTGTCTCTCCTGTCCCTTTATCTGATGATGCAGGGTTAGGAGACAAGATGTTGTTTTCAGGTTCCTTCCCCATCCCAGCTGACCCAGCCCGTCTAGCTGAAAGAATCCGCCGTAACAGGACGCAGCTGTCAGCCGCCTTTGACGACACAGAGTATGAACCCTACGGACTGCCGGAAGTCGTCATGAAAGGTAACCTTACTGGCTGCAAGTCTGTGGGGTGAAAACAAGGAAATTTAACAAGCCTCATACTTACAGTGTGAATCCTCTGTTGACTTACTGTAAACAAGAAATGCATCTAGTGTTTTCCAAAATATCCTCAAACAACTTTTGAAGGCATATTTTTTCAGTTTTAATAGAGCTAGACTCATAGTTTCTCCCTGCCTTTAGTCTTGGTGGTAAGTTCAGGTAAACATTTTCCCAATCCTGTCTCAACACTGGATCCAGAGATATGATCTTTGTATCGTTAATAGTGTTCATGGGTCTCTGAATATCAGAATCTTGATCGTGACTTTCTGACCCTGTAATACACAGAAAACACAAGTTCCCTCTGTGTGTGCTGTTTGCTAATACTCTTTTTTTATTCCCCCTCTTCCCGTCCTGCAGGTTTTGCAGACATCCCCAGTGGTCCCTCGTGTCCCTACATTGTGAGAAGAGGTTTGTTAGGGACAACTGTCGTACCTGCCCCTCAGAAAAACCAGAGAGAAGAGGAGGAGACGGATTGAAACGCAACTACAGGTAACGTCCACGGTCTGTCCCTTTACACTGAGAAAACTGGTGTACAATTGAAGTCCCAAGAGCTAAGACATTGAAAAAGGATGTTGAATAATAAAATACCAGCGTAACTTTTTGTGCATTTTCTTAATAGGTTTTTATAAGGGTGTGTAAAAATATTAAACTATATCTGAACCTAAACGGTAATGTTTGTGTTCATTATAATCAAAGAACATACCACAGCAGCAGTGCAGCTCATTCATACGCGTTATTTGGATCAATTCATTGTTGGTTTTGGTCTTTTGATAAGATTTGTTAACAATAAGAACAAATAATGACATCACCAGACTCACCCTTTGTAATTATTGTTTTCTTTTTATATGGTTAAGCTTCTGACTCCATCACTGACTGATTATTGTCTCCAGATGTGGTGAAAAGAACTGATCGCTGTGGCTTGACAGTGAACATCAGGGACGGATGGCAGCAGCTGTACAGGGACACTCCATTCACCAGCACCAGTTGAAGCACTTCAATACCAGCACAGATCCAGTTTAAAACGTGCTGCAGTCATTCATGGACTCCTACGTGCAGGTAACTGGGCCTGGACTGACAGAATAAACACCCCCACTGTGGATCTGAAATGTCTTAATGGTCACTAGCTTATCCTCTAATTGCTGTGTGGAGACTTTGCTAATGCTGTCATTTTACACCCAGCTGTGTATTTTAGGAACAGAGGTAGTGATTTACTGAAGTTTGTTGATGTTGAACTTAACGACCACTTTTCCAAAGGGACTGTTTATTTTTTAGTAACTCCGAATTAACTTATGGGTTAGTCTACTTTGAATGAAACAGTGCCTAGTTGATTCTTTTCTAAACAAGTGCTTATCGAGATAAGTTTGACTTGTTTTCCAGAAGGGTGAAGCCAAGAGAGGCCTGTTGTGAAAATGTGACATATATATATATTTTTTTTTTTCTTCTTTTTAATTCTTGAGGTGGCTTATTTATGGACACTTGAATGTGTTTTAGTAGAGGGCGGGTGTTTACAAAAATTGTGTGTGTGTGTGTGTGTGTGTGTGTGTGTGTGTGTGTGTGTGTGTGTGTGTGTGTGTGTGTGTGTGTGTGTGTGTCTATGACATTAGCTGTGAATATGAACATGTGTGTCCTCATCTTGATGTTCCTGCTTGTATATGTGTGTGTGTGGGAGAGAGAGAGAGGGGCGAGCATGTCTATGACTCAGTCTAACCTGCATTGGTTTCCGCTCCATGTATGGTGATGCACACTGCACTCTCTCTCCTTCTGCTGCTTTGCTTCTCTGTCTTACACTAACGAGCACTCAGTGGTCAGCTCTGTGATGAGTTTACCAAAAACTAACATTTGAAGCTTTATTTTATTAGTAGGGTATTCAGATAAATTCAGTTGGTTTCTTAATTTATTTGCTTGATGTAACTGTTTTTGTTCTTGCACATTTCCTACTGTGTTGTAGGCAACAGTAGCCCACATGTATGTACACTGTGGATTTTTTTAATAGATGAATTTGAAATTGATGTACAGTTTGTGTCATCTCCTGTGACAGAATCTCACCACTTTGCTGGCTTACAAGGTTCAGATTTTGTGAAGTCCATCTTAAAACTATATTCACGTGCCCATATGTACATTGACTGTTACTGGTCGTTATGATTGTCTCTCCTGTACATACTGGCCACGAAGAGACCTTTTTCTAAAGCAGTTTAAATGTGAATCATGGGGGCAAAATCCACAGTCCTCATTCTGGGTAAGAATATCTTCCAAAGTTACAGTCTTTTTAGTATAGTCTTTAAACAGTGTCGTTTTTTTATGTTCCCACCAAACAGTGCTTGGAATTGATACTAAATCAACTGTAGCTTTTGGAGATACCTGCTTGATTTGTTATACTCAGACTGCTGAATCCTCATATTAGCGTCAAAAACAGGACTGAGGGTTTTGCCTCCCAGGAATTACACTCAGATTGCTTTAAGAAAGGTTCGTTATGGACCAGGAGAACCATTAAAGTGCCAATTAAGTCCTTCAATTTACATATTGTTATTTGAGTATGGTTTTAAGACAGACTTGGAAAAGTGTGAATCTATCTTTTGAAACCTTGTTGAGCTCTCTTTCAGTGACTTTTGAGATTATTTCAGTTGAAGGTTTTTCACATATTTTTATTAAAGTGTTTTTTTTTTAAGTTTCTGTGTTCTCTCATGGCCTTGGTTTGTTGACTTGGTCAGAACAGTGTGTACTGTTGCTGCCTTGACTTGATGCCATCGCCATACATTTACCTTGTTGACACCCTCACACACACATGCACACACATGCGCTTTCCCTCCCCGTCAGCTGCCTTCACATCTCTGGGATCTGTTGTCTTTTGGCAGTGAGGTGGGATTGTCGGACCCTGATCACAGAAGCTCACTGTGTATTTGTTGCCTTGTTTTGGACACTTTGATGTGAATGTATCTGTCGTGTTTGCGGCTAGAATAAAAGACTTGCTTTTAATTTAAGCGTTGTCTCTGTCTTGGATTCATTTACCTCAGAGCGCCTTTGTGTCTGAGACGTCTGGCTCTGTACTATTTCATGTCATGATCTTCAGTCTGTTCGGTCCACTGTCGACTGTGAGCGAGGAGTTTTTTTTTACTGCTGGCCAGCAACTAAGTCTAAATGAGTGCCACGGTCCAATGAAGAGAGCCTCAAAGTGTTTAAGTGGAATATCTTGGTTTAATCACATAAGTATTTCCGCAATTACCCAAAGTCCTCTCCCTTTGCCTCTTGGACATAAACACGTGGTTGAGAAGGTACCGAAAGCTTTAATGGAGCAGGCTCGGATCAAAGAAAATCAAGGAGTCGAGGAGATGAGGAGTTAGACGTTCAAACTTAAGAGTCTGTTTTATTTCATGATGCAATTCCTCCTCAAGTGCGAGAAAAACTGTGTGCACCATAATTCTGACTTTGAAGAAACAAGTGTCTCTTTTACTTCCCAAAAAGACAGAGATTGAAAAGGCGAGGATTTAGAGAGCGAAGCCCCCCCACGTCCAGCTCAGGAAACTCCGGGCCCTCTGCTCTTCCTCTGCAGTGATGGCACTTCATCACACTCGCTGCACTGTAATATAATGCTCCTCCTCCTACCATCTGCTCTCCTCTGCCAGAGTGATGTAGGGTCACGAGAATGGGGAAACACCTTCCAAGGAGAAAACACACATGCACTTTGACAACACACACACACACACGTACACACAGAGCTCCTCGCTGAGTGCTGAATGGTGAGAGAACAGCACATGCTGCATGAAACGAGCTTGGATAGCAACATTTCTTCAAACTGAAGGTAAGACATACAAGAATAATTCCTTTCAAATGTATTATCAGAGTATTTTTGAGATAAGGCATATTCTGTTGTTTATTTTCTCCTCATAAGCAGAAATGTGTCTTTTTATCATGCACACTGCTTGGTTTTAGATCCAGATTGCATGTATGGCTCTTAGGCCTTTCTTCCACATTTCCTTTCTTCCTTTTTAATTGCAGGTTACCAAGTATAAGTAGCAGACTGTCATACTGATTTAAAAAGAGATGATCAATCCCCCGCTCGACCATTCCTGCCAATATAAAGTCTCTCAACCCTGACACTGCCGACTACACAGTAATTTAAGTGCAAAATTTAGAAAGTAGCATAGCTTAAAACTGTATTTTAAAATGTATGCATCTGTTTCTGCAAGTGCAGCCGTAGTGTTTGATAAGCTTTTCATTCTGGTTTTTTTGGGGGGGTTTTGTAGCTTCAGAGCAAAATGTCAACCAATTTGTCTTTTTCTTGGCTACGTCTGTACCTCAAAACAGTCCTATCATTATTTTTGAGGATAATTATTTCCCAGAGCGTGAAACCAGAAACCAGAGTTGTAACATATGATCTGCTTCTGACGTCAGTGTTGGCTGACTTAAAAAGAGATTATCACTTTGGGGGCATAATTGCATCCAAAGGAGCTTTATTTTCTCACAGCACTGTAAATTCTTCCGTTGATACTACATCCTTCTCAACAGATGATCACATTCATCCCTCGAGGTTTGTCGGCACAGATAAAGGGGCGCGACAAAATCTTTGTTTCTTCGGCTGTGGCCGATTGACACATTCACAAACAGGCCTGTTTTTGTGAGCTGGCCTGGCATACAGTAGAAACAATACAGCCACTAAAATCCAGCGGCAGTTTGTGACACAAGCTTTCCTCATTAGCTGCTTGGAGTCTCACAGATCCCACAACTGCATGTGCAAGTGTAATGCTAGACACAGCAAAATCAGCCTTTTCTAGAAAAGTACTCAAGCGGTAACTCTGAGATTTGATGAAGGTGAGAAATATAGAAATTACCATAAAGCATTATTGTAATAGTTCATGTTTTATGTTATACGACCTATGCACAAACAAGTGTGTGTTGTCCTTGACAAATAATATATCCCACTCTACACAGTGATGATATTTATCGGGGTCGGCTACACCCCCAGAGAGGAATTAACTTTAATTTCATACCTTGTATGAATAAGCTGTTAAAAAGATTCAGTAACAGAAGTTTCTATTGTTGCGTATGTAAATCCATCATACTGTATTTAAACATGTTTAACAGCAAGATCCCAAACCGAATGTGTCCGTTTCATTGGTTCAAAACCATGTTCACAATCAACTCTCATACAGTTCAGAAAAGTTGTTTTCAAGGTGATCAGTGTTATAACACACACATAAAATACTTCCACAACAAAATTCAGTTACCTTGTTGAAACTTCTTAAAAATTCATCTGTTTCTTCTCCCTCATTAAGAAGTCCAGAATATTTGGCATAATTTGGCATTTACTATTTTTTATAATCTTTACAAATGTGCTATACATAGTTGTACTTTTTTTTTTTTTTTTAATTTGACCTCTTTATGCCACTGTGCTTGCTCTTTGTCATACTTGCTGGCTGTAACGACTAAATTTCCCTGGAGTGGGATCTGTAAAGTCTCATCTCTTGTCTATCTTGTATGAAAATGCAAATATTGTTCATTTTAAAGGTTCACCTACTAGACACAAGATGTCTGTTGCTACAGGGTGAAGTCTATTCTCAGTGTATGTGCACAAGAGGATTCACGTTTCCTCTTCAGACTTGTGTAAGCTGCATACTGAACTTTGATTGGCTCCATCTTACCTGAACATACGTGAGAGATTCAAAGTGAGCACAGAGAAACTTTCCCCCTTCAGCAGAGGAATGTGAAAACAGGCGTCTCGTGTCAAACTTGGCACATGCACTATTCTGGACAGTGAAACTCAAAAATCTAAACAAAGTAACAATAAAAAAAACACATTTTTAGTGGAGGGGGACTTCAAGTATGTTTGAGTTGTTAGAGATCATAAACTTGGTGGATAAACTAAGCACTAATCACATTTAGAGGGCTGTTTGCAGCTGTTTTTCTTTTTTTTTTTGCCAGTTTCTGCAGTTCACCTTAGCTTGGCCAGATTTGTCTTGTACACCTGCCTTCAATGTAAACCAAAGAACGGTTCTTGCACATCTTCTCCCAGCCGCATGCTTCTTTTCAAACAGCTCTCCTCATAATTTATTTCCCCACCTGCCCCACTGTTTAACTTAAGATTAGATCATCGCCCATCAGCCACAGTCCTGCTCTTTTCTAAGCTCCCCTCACTCAGTATCTTAGCAAAATATCAAAATATGCCAGCGCAAGTTTAGACAGTGATAACTAATAATGGTTGTCAGTGTTGAAGCCAGGGGCAGAGAGCGAGACTGTCCACACAAACCAAAGCCAACAGTCCATTAGCGCAGAATGCTAACAGTTGGCCAGACTCTGGGAAATCTCAGAACATTGTCAAGATCCGTGTGGAGCCAACCAGGGCCGGCTGACCCAAAGCAAGAAGCTCCGAAATCCCAGTGCGCTGCGTGTGTATGTGTGTCTATCTCAAAGGCAAACGCAGTTCAAAGAAAACATTAAAAGCCAAATGAAGATAAGCGATAAACTTGTTTTCGATTAATGTCAAGATGTATGTTTGGAGTTTTGGCAGAGTCTAATCGTTTGCGAGACCGCTGGCAGGGCGGCCTGGTGTGTGTCAGTCCCTCCCTGGATATTATGACAAAGTCTCCACAATGTGAACACTTACTGAATGCCCTCATACCCTGCAGAGCGCGAAATGGGGAACTGTGCCTGCTTAAAGCTCTTGTGTTCCTTCATGCTCTAATCTACATTTAAACTTTTACATGCATGTGTTTGCCTGTTTGTGTCTGTGCTTTGTCATGTTTGAAAGTCTTCAAATGGTTTGAAGGAGAAAGAGGTGGAGCGACAGTCCGCTAACCAACAACCAGAGTGGAAGCAGAGCAGGAATACAGAGCAAAGATTTCTCCGTCAGCTGATTTTGCGGAGCTTTAACATGGGATGAACTGCTGACGTCAGTGACTTAAGGTGCTGTCTTTATCATTCTCTCAGTTATAAAACTTTCTTTATGCATTATACTGGCTATCATGAAAGCTATCATACAAAAAACCACAAAAGTAAATGGAAGTGAAGAATAGCTCCTTTCAATTTAACAGTGTTGCTCCCCTTGACTGTGATCACATTGGATGCATTGCGCTTGATTTCCAGCTATTCGGTAGACTGTGAAAGAGGCTTGTCTCCTCTGAACTGGGCAAACATTGGTTTTTGATTTGTTTTTTTTAATGATTTCCTACACACTCCAGTTTAAACAGACCAAAACTTTGGTACCGCCACGTGAAATATCAGTGTAGCACAAAGGAAACAAAGGGAAAGAAGTGAGCTGCTCAGCGCTGCGTGAGGCTAGCAGGCTGAGGCTACATTAGCTGCTACTAGCGTAACCGGATGGAAACTGTCTGCGTTCGGTTACATTATGGGAAATGTAGGGTTAAGTGTTTTGACATTGGGACAGGAGGTGTTAGGGCTGATCCCCCATGTGGTTTAGTGTATTTTAGTGCTGGACTGCGCTCATGCTTTGGTTGATTTGACCTCTCGTGCGCATTGTCACATTAAGCAGAGCTGCTGTATCTTAAAATTTCCCTTTATTTTGCTCACTGTCTGAGGACCCGCTACATAATGCTCTTTGTGCCTGTTGACCACTAAGACCAAACTAAGAAATTGTTGTACAATGGAAAACCATGAATGCCTTTTTGTCCCCCATCTCTCAAGGCCTCAGGTAGACAAAGCCTACAGTCATATTTTTATTAAAAAAATATTCAAAAGGCAACTTTGTGCTAAAATCACTGTAACTTTGGAAAGTCCCACTTCATTTCGGGCTCAGACTGCTGAAGCCTCATGTCCCCTATGTTGTTCTTAAACAACATTTACACCGCAGGAACTTTCCCCAGAGACTAGGAACCTTTGGAGGAACTTGCTGTATTTCCACCGTGCAGACCAGGGTCTGAATTGGGACATGAGACCTCCAAAAATCTCTGCGCTGGGGGAGTATTTGTAAAAATACAGGAACTTTGGGAGTGGCACTGAACATTTCTGATTGGACGAATGAGTGCAGCATTTTATTTCAGCCACCATTTTTCAAACTCTGCAGCTATAAATCTGTTTTTTGTTCACCGTGCTTCGACACATCATGGAGGAGTTACAGAAGAGAGCGTAAAACATTCCAGGTACTTTGGGTGGAAATGTGGCCAGTAAAGTTTCAAGATAGATTTGGAAAAATCAGAAGCTATCATTTTAAGGTTGTATCTCATTCATAATGTTTGCAGCTGGTTTGCATTAACAATCAACAATAATGTAAAATCTTTATCTGCACTTTACAGTCACTGCAGCAATCAGATTAATGAAGTGTGGTGAAAGAATTAAAATATTAAGTTTACACCATTCCAGCTCTTAACTTCTCACTTTTCCTGTTAGCGACCGTCTCTTTGGTTTGACGCACTCATGTATAAATAAAGGTTGTTAATGTCTGTCAGCCTTCCAAGAACACTTGTGTTGCTTGCTTACATGTTTCCGTGCTCACACATACAGTGCCTCTCTAAAGGAACTTCCTGTTTATGGCCAGCTGTGCCCGGTATCCTGACTGAGAGCCCGACCAGATCCTGGCCTCTGAGCTTTGACCCCTAACCCTGAAGGGGCCGGGGGGGTCGACGGGGATAAAATGCGGTGCACCACCCTCCTGGCACTGCTGACAGGGGTCATGCTGTACTTAGTGATGGGGGCGCTTGTTTTCCGCACCCTGGAGGCCCCCAATGAGAATTTGGCGTACAAAGACCTGCTCACTACCAAGCGCACCTTCCTCGACAATAAGAGCTGTGTCACCGAGCTGGACTTCCACAAGCTTGTGAAGGTACGATTGAACACACTCTGTCATTACATAAACACACAGACTGACTGAGAATGTGACTTTAAACAACTAAACTAAAAACAAATACAGTTTTTATTTTGCTTTTCTGTTTTTGATGTTTCTGATTTAATTTGGCATCATTTAATATATAAATCCACTTAGAAAAATACTCCCTATAACTCCAGAACTGCCTGAGAATCACCACATTTATCCATCATCACACAACATAAAGAAATGGATATTTTTTGATGCAAGAAAGGCTCAGAATGCCCTTTCATGATTTTCAGGATAGTCTTCAAGCTGCAGCTCCACCTCACGCTGAACCAGTGTCACAGTCAATCTGCAAGGCTGAAACGCAGAGTGTTATCCAAAGTTCCTCCCCAAATGTTCCTCCTTATTGAGTCATGTTTCAATGTATGCCAAATTTCTCACATTTTGACATGGGCAGCACTGACTGAGCTAATGTCTTTTTCAGTCTTTGCACAGTATTCCAGTCAAAATATCAGTTTTTGAATGTACTAGGGTTAATATAAAGCTAAAAAAAAAAGCTGAAGTATCTTCACGTCATCACATGAAGGCTGTTATGTCACTTGTAGAAACTGGTGGCAGAAAGTAAGAAAGTATATTTACTCAATTGTTGTACTTAAATACAATTTTGCATCACTTGTATTTAAGTAGTTCCATTTTCTTCAACTTTATACTTTACTTTTCATATTAAGATGCCTCCTCCCAACCACACACACATGTGCACACCTCAAAATACATGTGGTAGATTTATAGAATACAACAGTAAAATGCATCAGTCATGTAATATATAGTACTGTATCAGTCACTGGTGTCATTTTTCTGCAGAATGAGTTCTTTTGGTACTAAGTTGTGATATGAGTCTACATAAAATGCTAATTGTTTTATTGTTGCTGTTAAATTAATAAGCTGGTTTGGGTCCTGTTGTGCATACATGTGTGTTAGAGGGTAAATTTACAGTTAAATCAATTAAATCGCCTCCCTGCAGGGAGTGGCGTCTGCAGTGGAGGCAGGCCTGGATGTGAGCAGCCTTCCTGCCAACTTTACCAGCCGCTGGGACTTGGCCTCCGCTTTCTTCTTCTGTGGTACCATCATTACCACCATAGGTAAGTGGGGACTCACCTTCAGGCTGCACTTTGAAGATCCAACAGCTATAAAAAGCTCTCTGAAGTGAAACCTCTGTTGGAAAGATTACATACCTGATATGTTGTGCAACTGATTAATAAGAACTTTTTCCACACAGTTCCTGTGAAATTGAAGAGATTAATTCTGAACATCCTTTCATCAGCCTGTCATCCTCATAACCAAAACTTTAATCTAGGAAAAATTATGCTTGCTTGATTGTTAAGTACAGGAGGCTGATTTATAGCAATTTATTTCACTGAAGTACAAACGTGAATACCCGAAAATAAATATGTCTTTTTAAAATATATCCTGACATGGATTTCCAATAGATCAGATCTATAATTTGTTTTTTTGGTTTGTCCTCACCGAAGAGGAATAGCTTCAAACTGCAGGCTGGAGATTTAGCTATAACAACATTACAAAGTGGCAGGGCTGGTCTGGAACAAAAATGACCTCTTTGGTTGAAAACTGATCTTCATCAGCTGAAGAACTAAGCAGTGAACTTAAATGGAAAAGTAAAAAGCGATGTCATAATTATTCTTATGCGTTCATGACTGCCATTCAGTATAGTTATTATACATGTGAATGTGAATGTAGTAGACATGTTTGCCTCTTTCTGATGTTCCTTTTTCTTTGTCTATTTTGTCTTTAATACCAGGCATCTAAATCCATCTGGACATCTTAACTTGCATTCATGGTAACTTCTCTAATAGTGAAGGTCCTTCTGTTCTTTTTATTTTTTCATTAGGTTTTGGGAACCTGTCCCCTCGGACGTGGTACGGCCAGTTGTTCTGCGTGTGCTATGCCTTGGTGGGCATCCCCATGTTTGGCATACTGCTTGCTGGAGTGAGTGACCACATGGGCACGGTGCTGCGGAGAGCTGTGGCCAAGATTGAGACCCTCTTCCTGGTGAGAATGGTCTGTCCTGCCCAGCAGCCATACCTCGGGTGGATTTACACCTGAACATTTGGATTCTGTGTGATTTCCTGGTTAAGAACATAGTTAGAACCTCCTACCTGAATGTGAGCCGTTGTTATTATTGTGGTTATGAAAGAAGGGATTATTGGTTTTCCCGACTGCTTTAAAGGAATCTGCAAACTGTCCCTGTGAGATTTAACACATTATCATTTGTCTCTCATACTTACATTGAATATGGATGTATGTTACTGAGGACATTATTCAGCATTAATTGACTCTGAGTCTTATCTTACAAAGAGATATTATGGACACACCAATGAGCAGTGTTCAAGTAAAGAACGCTGACATCTGACCTTAAACCGCAGTAAAACCATGAAGACAAACTTTAAGTCTAGTGACTCTGAACTTAGTTTCATTAAATCCAATTTAATGTGTAAATATTTCAGTCTTAAGTCACTGTCGCTCATTCTGCTGCTGTGTTTGCCCTTATCTTTCTCGCAGAAACGCAAGGTCAGGCCTACCACGGTGCGCGTGATCTCAGCGGTTCTCTCCATCCTCATTGGCTGTCTGATCTTCCTCGCCGTGCCAACAGTTGTGTTTCAGAAAGTGGAGGACTGGTCTTTCCTGGAGTCGCTCTACTTTGTGGTCATCACTCTCACAACTGTTGGCTTTGGAGACTACGTACCTGGTACTGACACACACACACACACACACACACACACACACACACAATAAGTTATACCCAACCTCATAGCTTACTTCAGACAGTATGGACAAGACACAACAAGAAATTGTGAGGCATCTCCAAAGGGTCACAAGATGGTTACCAGAGTATGAAACAAGAAAATCTGAAGTCTTCTCAACAAAACTTTTCTTGTGTCTTTCTTCTTATGAAATGCTAAACAATTTGAGTTCTTTGGGCCTTGAAAATAAATCAAATTAATCAGTCTGACAAATGAAAATAACTCCTCACTTAAACTGCTACTCGTGGACATGCACCCTGTGATGAGAGCTTGCAAGTACTGTGGAAATAGACATTGCTTTGTTTCAAAGCTGTGTTCACATTTCAAACAAGACTTTTGTGCTGCGAGTGCCGCTTCGCTCAGTGCAGCATTCTTGGGGTGGAGAAAGGGACTTTATCTGGTAATTGCAGCAGTCTGAGGTCAAAGCATCTCATACTTTAATGCAGTATCATTGCAGCACGTCACATGCGTACATACAATAATAATCGATTGACTGGTTAGCTGATCCACAGAAAAATATTCTGCGACTTTTCGGATAGTCGATTAAACTGTTTCAGTCATGTTTCAAGAAAAATACTCTCAACATTTACTGGTTCCAACTTCTTAAATGAGAGCAGCCATAACCATGATAAATCTTTGGGTTTTGGACTGTTAGTCAGACCAAACAAGAAATCTAAAGAGACCTCACTTTGGGCTGTGATGGCCTTTTTTTTCACTTTTATTTTCTAGATCACTGTAAAAATAATCAGTAGATTTACTGAGAATGAAAAGAATCGTTTGTTAAGGGATGGTGTGCAAAAGCTGACTGCAATAATGTGAGGATGGCTTTGAGCAAAAAAATGCATGTTAAAGCCTTGTCTGTAGCTCCTCCCTCACTGAGGTTTCATTGAACAAGAAACTGTCTTCCTCCCTGCTCCAGGACTCTGACCTTTGACCCCTGTGAGGTGTCAACAGAAAGGGGAATGCTGTATCTCTTTGGGAAACATCTCTTCCCATTAAATCCAGCTTTCTCTGTGTTCAGGTGGTGGTCGTGAGGGCATGTTCTTCAAGCCTCTGGTGCTGTTGTGGATAGTGTTTGGTCTTGCCTACTTTGCCTCCATCCTCACCATGATAGGCAACTGGCTGAGGGTGCTGTCTAAGAGGACCCGCGCTGAGGTGAGAGATGTATGCTATTAGACAGCCAGGAATGTATACCAAGAGAGCTGCTCTTTGTTTTTTTTATAGGGTTAATCTTATGTCTCTCACTCTCAGATGGAGGAGTTGAGGGCCCACGCGACAGACTGGACCCAGAACATCCAGAACATGTCCATGGACTTCCGCATCCCAAACCCTCTGGAGTTCAACGACCCCTTCCTCCTGCAGCGCCGGCGCTGGAAACGCAGTGAACGTCGCCGCATCCGTCGTGGAGCCCAGGGCACTCTGGGACACTGGGTTCGAGGAGGATCTGAGAATGGACACCTGCCGAACCGCTGGGCCGCGCTCTCCAGCTCCATGAGCCAGCTGGACACCCATCCGTCTCTCGAGAGGGCGGTGGTAGTCAAGTCCAGGCCGCGAGTCAGTGCTGCTAGAGGTGAAACGGTCCCGAGGGTGGGGCCTGGATTGAGGGTTGACCCCGCTGTGGGTCTACAGGTGGAAAGCAGGTCGTTTCCTCATCTGCTGCCCCGCTCATTCTCCCTCCCTGTGGCCCGCTCCACCTCAGAGCTGGACTCAGCAGGTGCAGCACTGCAGGAAGGATCCCTCTCTGGATCTGAGTCTCCTTTTGATTCGAGATCAGACGTCTCCTCTGCCTCTTCGTCCTTCTTGGCGCTCCGCAGGTTCCAGCCCTGCTGTACAGTCAGCAGCATGGAGGAGGGAGGGACCGCAGGCATGAACACAGTGCAAGAGAAAAACGAACTGACTCCTGCAGAGGAATACGGATCAGGAGAAAACAATAGCTGCAAACACACATCTGCCTCTGGTTTGCTCCCTCTCACCTCCTCTCTTACCCCTTTCATTCCTCCCTCTCACCACCCAGTCCTCCTTCCCTCCCCTCCCCTCAACATCGCCTCCTCAGCCAGCTGCCAGCTGTTGGATTTCTTCGGAGAGAACCTGGCGTACATCGACGAGTCCTCAGACGCTCTGAGTGACCAGCCAGCAGCAAGCGAAGAGAGGAAGAGACGACCACGAAAACCCAAGAGGAGGAGCATCAATAGGCAGCTGCCACACAGGTGGAGCCCCCTGCAGGTGAGGAGGCCCCACAGTGAAATGCAGCCACCTTCAAATCCCCCCACACCACCTCCAGACTCATCTCTTTCAGACCGGCCCCCATCAGAGAACCACACAGGTTCAGCTCTGATGCTCTGACAGACAAAGTCAGCATGTGACAGAACTCACTCTGAAGAGAAACATAGACACTTTCACTCTAGTTTTTCAGGAGTTGAAATAAAAAATCTGGGACTTTTTCTGTGCACACAAAAGGATTGTTTCTCTGAACTTTTGAGCACACATCTCTTTGAATCCACGTTAGTGAGCACTTTTCCTTTGCCAAGGTTATTCATCTGTCTGGAAGGTGTGGCATATCAAGGTAAAATGAGGTGCAATAAAATGCACATGTGTTTATTGTCCTGATCTTATGTCTGCCTGTACTGTAATCCCACCACCACCATGGGGCACTCTGTTCACAATGCTGACATTAGCAAACCACCAATCACGCTGTCTGCCTCTGCCCAGCACAGTGAAAACCAGTATGCATCAAGGAAGAAAGCAGTTCTCCAAAGGGCCAGACGCCACTGAAGGTGAGCATTTGCCCACTCAAGTTGGTTATGACGGCGAAAGATGCTGATGAGGATGAAAAGCATGGAGGTGAGCTTCCCTGAGACGGTTTATGACAGTTTGTGCAGAAATTATTTGGTTTTGCAAACCAGCCATCGCATCAGCTGTCTGAGACGATCTTGCAGGTGAAGCAACTGGATGTGGATGTCCTGGGCTGGCATGGTCAGTGATGGTGAGGCTGTTTGGTTGGGTTGTCAAAGTCCTGGAAATGACAGTGGAGACAGTCAGTTCAAGGGGAACAGCTCTGGGGGACATCCCTGCATTCAGCATGCCAATTGGACGCTCCTTCAAAACCTACAACATCCGTGTTCACTGTGTTCTGAGATAAAACCGCACGTGTTAAGGAGACCTTTTTATTGTGACCTGTTTAAAAATCATGCTGTTTAGTCAGCATTTTGATATGCCACGCCTGTCACAGGGATGGATTATCTTGGCAAAGGAGAAGTGCTCACTAACATGGATTTTAACGAATTTGTGCTCAGACTCAGAAATAAGCCTTTTATGTGGAAAAGGTTTTAGATCTTTCACTTCATTTTTTTGAAAAATTGGAGCAAACCCAAAAACGTTTATATGTTTGTTCAGTCACACCAAAGCTGTGGGTTTACAGCAGACCTGACACCTCTACTACTTATAACATATACAGCATTTTCCACATGAAAGTCTCACCGTCATGAATGAAGCTGATGTTTCAGGATATTTTTAGTATTTATACTTAGCCTCACAAAGTCAGAACACAAACTTTGCTTTGTTACTTTGTGATCTGGCAGTCTTCATGTTTAGCAGGTATAATATTTACCATGTTCACTATCATTGTGTAGCTAGATGGCGCTAGATGAAAAGTCAGCGAGTCACCAAAGCTCCTACAGGTCTGTCCCAGTACCCACACTTACAGTCTTGAGCACTTAAGTGCACATTCATGCACCAGCAGGTACTTGCACAAGTATGTCTCACGTCAGAAGAACACACAGTACGCTTCACTTACACTTTTCTTTCACAGCTAAGTGTATTCATCATGGTGTTCTGCTCCACCCGTCCAGCTGTCCAACCTATAGGCTGGTCAGCATGTGTGAATGAGTTTAAGTTTATGACTTGTTGGATTCAGCGTGAATAGTGTTATAGTATAATATCATATCCTTTTATCAAAGATTAAGAAAAACGTTCCATCCTTGAAAATATAATCAGACAGAAACCATCAAAATAACAGGTCTTTTTTATGTATACTGCGCCTACACAGTGTCAGATGACTTGATTTAGTTGCTTGTTAATTGTATTACTCCTCTTAGCTCCTGAATGTACCTTTCCCTCTGACTGTAACTGTAGCATTGTGTTATTGATCTGAATAATTTGTCCAACGTCTGAGCTCGACTGTGCCATCACTGGATGTCCTTATTAATCAAGCAGGTCACAGTGTGGGTATTGGGATGAACCTTTCAATTCATTCTAAAGGCCAACATGAACCAAATTTCATCAAATCCATCCAGGAGTTGTTGAGATATTTCCATCTAGACTAATCTGGTAGCTCCTTTTCCCCAAAAATGATCTAAAAATAAATCTAAAGAGAGAGATGAAGAAATGAGGGAACCGTGCTTCGTTTAAAATCGACCACACCTGGTATAAACAGCTGGTCATAAGTTTCAGTGGTTTAAAGAGACTTTGAGTCACATGATGATCCGTCATTACACATAATTACCTACTTTGTCGATCTGTCCTTCAGCCGCTGAGCTCAGTCAATTCTTGGCAGACATATTCAACACTAAATCTCAGATTTAAGCGGCTTTGTGAGGCTAACTTTTGGCAACTGACTAATGGCTTCAGATTCATTGCAGGGTTTCTTGCAGGGTTTTATAGCTGAGGTGGGCCACCTGGCTTGAAACAAGACAAGGAAAAATGAAATCTGAAATACTTTCATGACATTAAAAGGGAAAAAGAACAGGGGAAGAGAGCAGAGGAGGTATTTTTCACAGAGCTATATATTTAAAAAGTGTGACTTGTTTAGGATGTCATCTGCCAACAAAATTAATCACAAGACGACACAATGTGTCTGGATCTGGGTGGCTTACCACCTCGGCTAAAAAAGTCCTTGGGGAAAACCCTGCAGTGGGTGGAGAACCTGAACCACAACAACAGTACAATAGTATCAAAGCACGGCAGGGCCATCATTCAGCCTCAGACCAGTGTCAGCTCTCTGTGTGCCGTGGTCACACAAGTCCCGACTATTGAAACCTTTCTTCAGTTTTGAAACTGTCCATTTGTGTGAGGGAGGAAACAGGTGGGCGACTTCCTCCCTTTGATCTGCTGGTTCATGAAGCTGAATGTTTTTAAGGGTTAAAAAGGGTAAAAGTCAGACTGAGCTGCGTCACCGCTTTGTGTTGAAGCGTTTGTGCTCCTCACACCATGATAAGCATCTTTGTTTGCCTGCCTTGGATACAAGTGGTCAGAGGGTTATTAAAGCGACGCTAAGTTTATTTTTAAGTGTGTGGTGTTTACCAACTATACTATCAAGTGTCCTTAAGTCACTGTTGGCAAGACTGCTTGTGGCCACGTTCCCTCCTGACCGATGCTCTTTGTTAGTGTTTTATTATTTCTAAAGACTCTACCCATTTGCCACTTAAATAAACTGTGCAGGTGTTTTGACTTGTGTACACTCTTACTGTACTGTTCGTCCCTGGCTGAACCCTGTTAGGTGTCTCATAATATCTTAAAGTGACACATTAAAGTGATAATCATTAGAACTTCCTTAACACACACACACACACACACACACACACACACACACACACACACACATACACTGCTATTTGACATTAACAAGACTGAGCCTGTGCAGATGCTTTTATTTTCTTACAGGATGTGTGGAGTAACGCCATGGAGCAGCATTTGTTATGAGTGGGTTCATTCCACTGATCAAAAGGTGATGGTAACATGTCAAGAAACGCACTAATGTGCCAAGGTGACTTGTGAATTTATTGTGTGATAATCAGACATTGTGAACTTGTTACACTCTGTTTCCATCTTCAATCTGATCAGAGTAACTAAAAAACAAACTATGACATGCTGTGGAGAAGAGCCTCGATAGCAGTGTCCATTTGTCTATAGCGGTGGTCGTTGTTGTTGCTATTACTCCCCCTGGTTCTGGCATATGAGAATGGTGTTAGCCCTGCCCACTGTGCTGATTGGCTAAAGTCCCAATGGCGCTCATTGAACCGCTGTTTCCTGACATGATGCCACATGAATCAGTCGACTCAGTGGAGTGGATGGATTCAAAGGTCTGGCCAGCTGGACCCCCTATGTTTATGAGAAAATCCACAGAGCACCTTTAAATTGAACAACGCCTGATGTGCCTATATAGTGACTTAATTTCCAATTTCATATACACAAAAGACCAGTATATAGTTCATACTGTAAAAAAATTGGAGGCAGTGTCTTGTTCCCGAACCTCCATCCACTGGAGAGCAGGAGATCCTCTAATGACCTGGATCCTGAACTCTGAAAGTCCTGAATGAACTCAGCTTTTGGTGGATGAGGGATAAACAGAAAGTTCCTGCTTACTCAGAATCAGGAACTACGACAGGAGGCATGTGGCATTATGCCCCTCACCAGGGCCAAAATAAGTAAGTGACTGAATCCACACTCAGATTCAGGCTGCCACATACTGACAGAGGGCTGGAGGGAGAAAGATACTCACATGGTACTTTACTGACCATGACCCATCAGCAATATTGTCATGTTGGCTCTGACTCCTGGCCTATGAAGCATGTTTTTCTTTGTTTAATTATTCTTTACATAGGATATTTGAATTTTGCCTCACTGATAGTTCAAAACTTATTGGTTTCAGACTGAACACGCTCAGATTAACAGTGCATTTGTGGCACATTCATCCCCACCCCCGAAAAACCTTTTTAAAGTCACGAATTTCTAAGATTTAGAGTGAGATTTCCAAAATTTTTCATACATATTGACTCTTTTAAAGCATCACTAAATGCCTGTCTGCTAATGGCTCAAAATAAATGTAGACATTTAGTCTTGGTAATATAAGTATCACTTCCAAATGTCAGTGATAAAGCTCAGTGTTTAATCTAAACCCTTAATCTAAACAGTCGTATCCTAAATTTAAATGTAAATGTTTAACTTCTACTCAGAGTTAGTTTTTATTCTGCGTCACGCCAAATATTTGGCCTGTCTCACATGAGAGCACAAGAAGCAACTTTGAGGGTTTTTCCCTGTAAAGAAGCTGATTAAACGTTTCATACATGAATAGTCGATTCTTTTGTCCATAACCAATTTTTTTTTAAAAATCGATTTCTGCGCCTATTTCACGAACAAAATATTTTTGTGGTTTCCAGACAAACAAATTGAAACTTGAGCCGGCACATTGAGCAGATCTGCTTTTCCTCTTCCCCCCCGACATCCAGTTTAAACATCAAGTGTTCAAGCCACAGATCTTAACTGGGCAAAGAGAAATCAACACTTACATTTACGATATTAGATTTAACATTTAAAAAAACCCTTCATGTTTTACAGCGGTGAATCTCATGTGAAATTTTGTAAATAAGTGACTTCAAAGAACTCAGATTGTTAAATTAAATGTCGTGAAAATGGGCCATTAACTCTGAGCATGTTTCTCTTTACAAAGGGGCCTTTTAACATCACAGAAAAACACTGTTGTTTGTTTCATTTCAGTGACTACAGAGTGGCTGACCTGCTTAATGTCTTTACCTGAATTGAATCAGCCTGCCTCGGGTCCAGAGAAATGTCGCCCTCATATGTTTAAACAGAGAACAGCCAGGCCTCTGTGGGTTTGGCTTCCCAGCTGTTTTGTCCCAATGGCCTCAAATACAGCTACGGTCTCCAAGTCTGACAAAGAATATGGCTTCAATAATGCTGAGGCCACAGATCGGTATCTTCTGTTTACTCCTGTGTCTCATTACCGCTCTGCTGCTTGTATAACTTTTTTATTTTGTGTTTACGGTGTCCTGTTGCCCCGAGAGTTTTAATTTAACTGCCAGAAATAAACAGGAACAATTTCGATCTAGTTGTGACGAACGAGGTCTTGTCCAAACGTGAAATGCGAGTTATATTTGACGCAGACCACAAGGTGCTGTTGCTTTCTGTCATCCTCAGAACTTTTGCGGCCTTTATCAAAGGCTCTCTCCCAGTTTTGGTCTGCATGTGAAGGGTGAGTGATGGAGTGACTGTGTGAGGAACCAGAGCCATGAATCATGACATATTTTGCTATATGGAGCATATACAAGCTGGCTGTGCAGTATGTATGTGTGGGTGTGCTTTAGATGCCTTTAGGGTCTATGTATACACTCCCTCCCAAAGTCTGAAGCACAGACATGGTTTATGGAGGTGTGCGTGTGTGTGTGTGTGTGTGTGTGTGTGTGTGTGTGTGTGCATGTGTGTGTGTGAGCGGGGGTCGATATCTTCAGCAGACTTCCCCTCTCCAAGGACAGTGGGACCCAGTGTGAGACAGAGCAAGGCGCTCTACCGTGGGATAAGTACAGGTTGGATATAGCAAGGGGTAGTTAAGTGGAAAAGACTAACAGATGCTGGGGCTAGTTTACTCAGGGGGAGGGAGCCTCACCACAGCTCGAGCACTAGCACCCCGACAAACACACACACACACACACACACACACACACACACACACACACGGAGTGAGCCTGCATTCTCACTGTGGCTTAGAAAAAACAGTTTTACTGCGATGGCTGGAGAACAGTTTGTATCTCTTTAAGCTATTTTGACAGCAGACGTAGCCAGGACAAAAACGTCTTCTGTGAGGGCAGATGGATCTCACGCTGCTGAATTCAAGGTCAGAACATTAAAGGCTCAGTTCACCAAAATCAGAAAAAAATAAGAAAACCGAATGTGCCTGCGGGGGGAGCTCGCCATGCAGAACGTTCTGGTTTTATTTATGTGCATCTGTCAGATTGCGAGGTGAAGTGGGTTCTGTCTGTGGTGCTCTGAATAATGACACTTGAAAATAACAGTTCAGCTGTTTTGATTGCGAGGTTTGTTTGTCTTTGTGATTGTGAGCTTTAAGGCAAACAGTTTGTGGTTGGGATGAAGAAAAAACAAAGCCAGACGTTTATAAGAATGACAGGTGAGCACAGGTGTGTGTCTGCTGTGCCCTGACGAGGTGGCGGTCAACAGTATGTGTGACGTTATAGCTGAGGTTGAGACTCATGGGTACTGTAGTTTTTAGAGCCGTCCACCATGCTGAAACAATGGGTAAAACACAATTCCTCAGAAACAAAGTGGAAATAGTTGAAGCTCTAACGTGAAGCTGTGTGATGGTTACGTTATCCAGAAGAGTTCTGTGTCTGTGTTCAGCAATGTTGAGCAGAAAGAAGAAAAAAAATGAAATGGGAATACAGAATGGTGAAGAAAACTTCCGGAGCCAGCAGCCCCTCCCACTTACTGGCCAGCCAATCAGAAACAAGTATTTCCTGCAGCTTTTACTTCATGAATGCATGAAAACCACTGGCTCAGTTCAGACATCCATGGCCAGATGTTGTTGGGGCAACCTTGTTTTTGTCAGACTGAACTGCTTCCTATTTAACTAAAACTTTATTGTCAACCAGGTTTTCAAAACAAGCACACACACACAAGTCCCCAAAAAAAAAAACCCCAAAAAAACATAAATCCACATATCATGTTCAGCTGGGTCACTGAGAGAACAGCCCCTGTCACAATCACTGTAAAATTCACAATAAAACCAGGGAATCATTTCTGGGCTATCATGCATGACCTCACCAGCCACACAGACACAGACACACACACACGCACACACACACACACACACACACACAGCACACCCAGTCGCTCTCTGTCTCGCACACACACACAAACCACTGGCATACCAGAGAGCCTATATTTAAAACGAGCCCTGGGGATGTTTTTTATTTTCAGCATTTAGACATTCTATCAAAAGTGGTCAATGTGGATACTTGGGTGTAGAGAGAGACTGTGTGTGTGTGTGTGTGTGTGTGTGTGTGTGTGTGTGTGTGTGTGTGAATCAGTGAGACACACTGTAGGTATCACAATATAATCATAGCATGGGAATAGCAATGAGTCGACAGCTTTTTACAATAAGATAATAAATGCACATTCAGAAAATGAGCCTGAGAGTGTGATTACTGAACGTTTGAGCCAGACCCAAATAGTTACAAATTTGCTAAGACTGCAAAATACCACCTTCCAAACTTGTAGCCCTTCCAAATACAGCCCTATCATCCCACGTCTCATTTTCAAAGCCTCTCTTTTCTCTCCCTCTCTCCTCCCACCACAAATCCCAGAACCTCGAGCAACAGAGAGAGAGAGACAGAGAGAGAGAGAGAGACAGAGAGAGAGAGAGAGAAAGAGAGAGAGAGGGAGAGAGAGAGAGAGAGAGAGAGAGAGAGAGAGAGAGTGAGAGAGAGACAGAGGAGATGAGGGGAGCATTTAAATCTAGCGTTCCGTGAGTGGTCGGGTCGGTGTCTGGAAATCTTTCACATCCTGTTTACGCCGGGCAGATTTCAGCCCGGGACCGCAGAGAGCTGGCAGGGGCCTGTGCCTGGACACAGCTCCTCTCTCTCTTTTCTATCTGCTCCCTGCCTCCCTCACCCTAAAGATCTCAGTCTGCAAACCTTTCCTCCGCCTTCCTATCAACACCTTCAAACCTAAAGCAAACAAGCAGACGTCTAGCTCGCTGCTCTCTGCCCGCGGCCGCAGGAATACGACCGGAATTGAAATCCTGATAAAAAGAAGCCTTTTTATGCAGACCAAATGTGGCCAAATCACACAACGGCCCCTTTAATATCCAAGTACAGGTTTAATACAGCTATGTTGTCATATTTACAGTGTCCTATATCAGACGGAAAGTTCCAGAGAAGTTAAGAAAAATGAAGTTTTCATGCCTGTAAAGAATGGGAGCAAAATCCTGATATTTGAGTCAGGAAGCATAAAAATATAAGATCTCAAAAGTCCGATAAAGGTGATCAAACAACGAAGATTAATGAACAGCGGTTCCATCGGTCCTCTCGTCTTTATTTTCCCCCTGGACGAAGCCAGTTTGTAGGTTTGGTCCCGCACTCGTTCTCCTCCTCTTTGCCCCCCCTCACCTCTTCCTCTGAACTCAGCGACACTTGCAGGATTTGACGACCATGTTGGAGAGTTGTTCAACACGTGGTGTGCGGCCGATGAAGTACATGATGGTGAGGGGCTCCAGGTCCTGAGGAACGCAGCAGGGCGTGGCGGAGGCCTCAGGGTTCAGCTTGTTGTACAGAGGCAGGATCTGACCAGGAGAAAGACAAAGTCGGAGCAGTTTTTGTTACTTCACGTGAGAGACTTCCTGAATATGTGTTTTGTCTTTACTCTTCTCAATAGCTGCATTTCCAGCATCGTGTTTTCCTGCACATTTGTAAGTATCGCATCAGAAAATGTCGATGGTAACAACAAAAGATGTCCACAATTAAAAAAAAAAAATTAAAAAATTACACTCTTTTAAAAGAGTTAATGCACTTGATGGTAGATTTCTTTTTTGTGACATTTCAAGAGTCCACTCCAAATTCTCTTGACAATTAGATGGAAATTACCTGAATTCCAGATCACATTAGCCAATAATCCATTTTACCAGGCTTCAAGTTGCGCACTTGTAGCCAAACCACAGTGGATTGGACCAATCAGTGCCCTGTGAGGAACTACTGGCAACTAGAATTTACACTTCCAACTATGGTGAAGGGATAACCCGCCCTACTCTGCCTCTGATTGGCTTATTCTGATCATGCCTAAACCTAACCAACCCAACCAACGAAGGCAATGAGTAGTAATTTAGCCTGTGTGTGCCTTCGATGTGATGACAGTGAGAGAAGTGACTTTTCATTCAAAAACAACAGTGGCGGCTGCTACAGAGGTTAGCGTAGCTGCTGCTATCGTCATATATAGTCATGTTTTGTTAATCTAATTGGTTGAAATTATCCCACGGTAGGCAGTGGCAGACACATGCTTCATCCAATCACCTAGTAATCGCCTAATCGCCAAGTATTTTTTGAAAGCGCCTGCCCTTTTCCAAACAGTTTCCATGGACGACTTCCCAGACGGTTCTGTGTAACAAACCATCTGGTCTGTCAGGTTCAGATGGAAACACAGTTAGTGAGGTGAAGGCCTCAGATGGGAAAAGCTGACGTCACGTACATTTCAGACCTGTCAGGATTTCGCAACGTTTTAGTCAAAATGTGAAGACAGCTGTGAGCTTGTTTGCTTATGTTTTCTAGGCCACTTTAAAAGGGATAGTTGGACATTTTGGGAGATAGATATACAGTGTTTGCTGCCTTGCAAAGAGTTAGATCGATACTGCTCTCACATCACCATCACCTTGATGATCAGACTGCAGGTCAACTAAACTTTTAACTTCGATTGCTGTGTTTTTACTATATCCTCTCATCCCTGTCAGCGTGTTTCCTTATTTCTTTTTTGTGTAGTTTAATATGTAGCTAACAACAAAAACTGCCAAACTCCATTAAAGTGAGCAACCAATCAAATCAATCTAACAGCAGCAAAATGTCTCAGTGCAGCAAGCGTAAGTATCCTATAAATGTGAAAGTCCTACACGTCTATATTACCATAATGGACATGAGGGAAGAGAAATCAGAGTAAGAGTCAGTGTGGCTACAGGCCAAGTCATAAGCTATGAGACAAACAGCTGTGTTGCATAAGCCTATATATTCTGTAACAGGCTTCTGCGAAGTGACAGCCCATTTATGACACTGGGGTTAACCAATTTTAGCTAACTATGGTGTTTAGCAGCCACAAACAATGCACTTAAAGCCCATTTAAGGGCAAACATCACCCGCATTTCAAAGTTTCTGTGCATTGAAGTGAGGCTAGAAGCTGATTTGGTCCAAACCAAAGTGTTTTACCAGAGGCGTTTGATTTTTCTGTTTTGTTTGGACCAGACAGCTGTTTATGACTGATCAATCCCAGATGATTTCTATTTATACTGTTTGGTTTTGTCTCTCGTGTCGAGAAGTCCGTCACTATTTCCACTCAAACTGTCGAGCAAACCGAAAAACAAGGTCATGAATCTGAGGACTGGAGCAAAGTATAACTTGGAAAAAAAAAAAGGACACATTTGTCTTTTCTTGACCGTTCTAGAAAATCTAATTTATTAGTCTGAGCAGGTCAAAAAGTACCTTTGTTGTTCTGTTTCGCAGAGATGGTTACAATATGAGCTGCTGATTTTCATGTCTCAGTCTTATGCGGGGCTGCAGTATTTTGATACTAGTGTCAATAGAAATGCTGCGTTTTGGTAACAAGACCAAAACAATATTATTAAGAAAAAGCAAAAACTTCATATAAGTTAATTTTTGATGAAATACAAGCAGTCAAATTTAACATTTCCTCAATAAAAGTAGTGTAAAAGTGGCAACATTTTGATTTATATCAGAGCATTTGACACCAGTTTTTGGTGTGACGGGCGCATTTTTGATGATTCTAGCAAAGTATTGAGATTAAATACCCATTCCTGGTCATACGTCATGTTGCAGAAATAGACGACAAACTCACCATGTTATAGTGGTTGTTGGCACTCCAGAGGTAAGGACAGTTGCCGGCACAGAAGTTGGCTTTGTAACCTTTGGGCTCATGGATCCATTTCCAGTTGAGGTCACGCCTGAAGTCGATGTAGAGCGAGCGCAGGCAGCAGCCCTGGTCTGAGCCACTGAGACACAACATACACATAGAAATATTTCAACACCCGTCCAACTTTTCAACGTCTGGGGCAAAAGCGCAAAGTTGGGTCATGGGAAAATGACAACGGGTCACCATTGAGGAACCAGCCATCACAAGGTAATGACTATGCAAGGCTGCCAGAGTTTTCCCCTGCAGCGTGAGGTAGTCTAAATAAAACACTGCACGCCTGTTGCCCTGCAGTCTAAACACAGGGTCAATGTTGTTAGTTTTGCCACACAATAGTCTGAAAATGAGTTTTGGGTCAGGAGGGGAAAAAAAACTCAAATTCACTGCCCACCACAACTAGATTTGAGAATTATAAAACTACAAATCCTGGAAGAACGTCAGTCAGTGACATAACCACGCTCGGGCGGCTGGTTGGCGGCATACCGGGAGCAGGTTGTGGTGTCTGTGGCGGCCGCCCTCTTCTTGCGGTTCTTCTTGGCCGGGTTGTCCACTCTGTCGCTGGGCAGCACGGTGAGGATGAGGTGCGGCGTCTTGGTGCTGAAATCCGCCTGGCCTTTAACCTGGCCGGGCTTTCTTATCTGACGAAGCCTCTCATCGTCCACACCTGTGGAGAGTAGTGTAACAGCTGATACTCTGGGTCTCAAGCTGAGGGGCGGGACGCAAAAGAGGTCACCGGATAATCATGAGGGGCCACACAATGACATAACATGGAAGTCAAACTCACTCTGCACTCACTCGAGATATATGCAATCACATTTTAAAGGGTCACAAGGCAAAAAGGTCCTGGACTACTGAGTTAATACCTTTGAATTCCTGCAGTCTGGATGCCAGAAAAATGTGGTCATTAATTTTACAGTAATAACTACAAAGTCACAGATTCTGTTCAGGAATTTCCTCTAACACACATATAGTTTTACACTCCAAAGTGTTTTTTCTTGACAGGCAGTCGGGCAACTTTTGATTGTTGCTGAACAAATATTACAGCACATAGACAGAAAAACGTACATGACACAGCTGTTTTCAAGGCCAGCAACGACAGCCTGACTGTTTTTTATCTGATTTCATGGCTTTTCTGGTGCTTCATGGCCTGGAGAAGTACAAGAGCTCCAAACAAGCCCCTGCTTGTCCTACATCAGTATCAAAAGTTGACATTTTTTCCAAGATGTGAAAAAACTTGGCTCAACTGAGTGTAAATCCTGAGGAAAGTGCCGTAATTTAGGGCCTAAATGGAGCAACGCAGACAGTCTGACATTCAATAGTGGAAGAACAGTTTCTCCATTATTCCAGGAGGATAGCGAGTAAGTGATTCATGAATCATTCTGGAGGCGCCTTACAGAAGAGTCTCCACTTTATGCTCACATTCGGTGACCTGCAGGATTATCGCTTTGCTGATAAATCTTCCACACATGCTTTTAATTCCCTTATGAAGACATTTACAGCCAACCTGTTAAGTTTCTCATTTCTGTCGTTGCTGAAACTGAGGGGGTTTTTTTTATAAAGCTTTGGCACGTTGGCTGTCATGTTTGTTTATTTATTTGTTCAAGTGCCTTGGTTAGCTCAACAAATTTTCACGTGTAGCATCAATTTGACCAACCAGTGTTAAACCCTGACCACAAATAACAGCATCTGCAGAAACCTGCTGGAAACACTGCAAAAGGCAAAATCTATGTGAGATAAATATCTCAAATTAAGACAATAAGTGCTTATTTTTTTGTCTGACAAGTTAAATATTCTTACCAGGCAGTTTTTATGTTAGAGCATTTCACTTGTGCCAAACCATTTTGTCCTTAATTATCTCAGTAAGATATTATAAGATATCAGATTTTATTCCTGGATCTGAGTAACTTAATGCTTAAACTAGAACTCCCAGAATAAAAAGCTGTTTGATCAACATTGACAATTACAAAACTGCTTTGCTGAAATCAAAATGACTTTGTATCAAGACTAATGTTCTGGTTTTCATTCTGACCCCATTACTTTTAAGATAACTGTGGGCTCTTTCAGACTTTTATTTGTTTTAAAAATATTAATTTCCTGTTCTGTAATATTCCAGTAATATTTCCACATTTTCTTGCTTTTTTTCCCCTTGTTTTTGAGAGCTGACTTTTTGCAGTGAAAAAGAAAGTCTGAAATCATCATCATCATCATCATCATCATCATGAGGCTGAATCTAACAGCCTTTCCCCAAACGTCTCGGACATGAAACAGCCTGTCTGGAACAGGAGATTAAACTTTTTTTCTGTATGAGGTGTGAAAAGCTTCTCTCCAGTCAAAGTGTAAATACAGTTTAAAGTTTAGGGTCACTGGCGGTTAATCTGAGCCTTAGAGCTGCTCTAATAATCCACTCTGCACATGAATAAACAAATATAAAGACCTGACCAACGTGACAAACAGTGAAAACAACAAGAACTGCAACACACCTGCAAAGAGAGCCTCCAGCTCCTCGCTCTTGTTGGGAACTATGTTGTTGGTGGATGGGACGAAGGTGCAGCAGGGACAGTGGACACCCAACTTCAGGCCAAGATTATTCTCTGATTGGTGGAAGAGGAGACAGAGAAGGACACACATTGAGATCAGCTGATGAAGATGAAGTTCACAAGCACTGTCAGTGGCCTGCTGGTGCTGAATCTGACCTGGATCTGACACCCAGTCTTTAATGGTTTCGGTGACCTCCACTGAAATCCAGGCTCCCTTTGCCTTGGGCTGAATGGTGCGGGAGTCAATGTAACGTTGAGTGGAGGTGCTCTCTTCATCTGGCTTCAGCAGCTGACAACACACACACACACACACACACACACACCCACACACACACACACACAAAGACAGGACAGTGATGGAGCTGATGTACACACTCACAGTTCCTGTCAGGGTAGTGAATAAATACTATAATTTTCACTTTGGTAAAAGGTTAGCATGTTCATCATTCCTTCGTTTTTACATAACACATGACTGGCATAGAGCCGTTATCATCATCAGGCATGAAGATTGTGTTTCTTTCCTGGGGCTAACATTTTTCTGCAAGAGGTATAAAATGTCTCCCTCGAGTCCAAATATAAGTACACTTAAATTGGTGAAAATTTAGTGTCGTAATACTCTTGCTGGCCTGATGCCCACCATCCTGACAGAAGAAACCTCACACAAAAAACAAATATATGCAACATTCCTGGTCACACTTCACACATATGAACATTATTCATCTGTGATTTTGCTGCTTTGTCTCTAATAAAGAGGACAAATGAGGCCTGAGGTGATTTTAAAGAAGCATACATGAAGCGTCTCCTTCATACTTGTGGAAATATTTGGTTTATTTGGATGTAAAAGCTTAAAAAGCAGGCAAATGTCTCTCACACTTGTTTGGTGGTTCTGCAGCAGTCAGTCTTTGAGCTGCTTACCTGATAGATCTCCACTCTCTGCTCTGAGGCCCGGGCCAGCGGGTTGGGAGCTCTGAAGATCCTGAACTCAGCTTTGACCAGGGTGCTGTTGGTCAGGTCCACTCCGCTGACGTCGAAGTGGACGACTCTGTAGTGGGGGCTGGGGACTGCTGGCTGGACCACATCTGGACGAAGAAACAAAGAGCGTGAAGGATGACTAATGATCCAACATCTCATGCCCTCTTCGACAATGTTGTATTTATACTTTTGGTTAAAACAGTGCTGTGATGCATTGTCTCGGACATAATTGCTGCTGATGAGTGTCTCGAAACTAAATTATAGGTTCGGGCATCGTGAGTAAATGTGTCTGGGCTTATGTTTAATATATGCGTAATTGTAGCGTTCATGCTCTATGAAACATCACCTCCCAGCTAGACAGTTATGTAATTATGCACCATGTAGTATCTAGCACCATTAATCTTAAAATCTCCCAAATAAGGTCCATCAACATCAATTTTTGTTTCTTTGCATGAGAGCTGCCAGCGACCAACCACAGCTGAAGTTTAGCACCACAGAGCTGCTCTGAAGGCATCAGAGTATCGAGTGCCTTGCTCAAGTGTTCATCTCCAGAAGCTGTTGAAGGACGGGGAGGCAGGATAGCTCTTGATAATTTCACTTTCTCCACCCCTGCCTCATTTCCCCAAACTTCTGTCTAATGGTGGGTGGAGGAGGGCAGTAGTTGCAGCAGAATGCCTGGTTTAAATAGGCCATGAAGAGCAATATTTTGTTGATATAGTATTTGTGTAAATACTGTAATTAAGTGAAATTCTAAGGTAATGGTACTTTTAGTATTTAGAATTTCCATTTTCTTAAACTTACACCTCGACTCTTCTCCATTTCAGAGGAAAATATTATACTTTTGACTCCATTTACTGGGACTGACAGCTGGAGGTATTAGTTACCCTGCAGAACAATTTACATACAAGACATAACAAGACTTTTAACCTTAGAAAACATGGTGCTTTGCTACAGACTGAATACCCAGCCATATATAAAGCACTCAGAGTTACAACCACCTGGACCAGACATCCTAAAGTCGTGCATATGCATCAATTTAACCTTCGGGAATGGACCATTTTGCACCACCAGTTATGCGTTTTAACCAATATTTGCGTACTGTTACCAGAGTAATATTGTGACTGCATGATTTTTACCTGTAAAAGATGTTTGTTTGTTTTTTTTAACTTAATAATACTCGTACTTAAGTAGGATCTAAATGCTGAATGCACACACACACATCACACATAGACTCACTTGTGTCGGTGCGGGGAGGCAGCATGTCGATCCTCTGCACCTCTTTGGCATAATAATCCTCCTCGCTGCTCTCGCGCTCGCACGTGGACTCAGCCAGACGCGCGCGCTCCTTCAGCAGCTCCCGCGTGCTGTTGTAGAGCAGCATGACCTCCGGGGGCACCGAGCCAGCCGGCGGGTCCTCGTCCTCGTCTGGCGGGCTGCGGATGCGCAGCTTGCTGAGGATCTGCCCGCGGACGGCCTCGATGCGCCGTGACTTCTGCTTGTCCAGGTTGATGGACTGGCACGTGTTGATCCCCTCCACAAGCAACACACCGGAGAACCGGAGCAGCAGCAACAGCAGCGCGAGGCGGAGGAGCCACATTGTCCGGTGGGGAGACGGAGGGACGGAGGTACTCCCTGAACGGCCGCGGAGGAAATCAGCTGAAACAATTAAGGTCACTGTGGTGGACTGAAACTAAAGCCGAGTCTCCAAACCACGCATGAAGAAATATGTGCGTAAAGTGGTTTGAAATTTAAAACTGAGGGTGAAACCAGTGTCTCCAAAACCTAGTTCAGTAAAATAAAAAAAGCCAAAAAATATCCAATACCCAGCTCTAACAGGCTATTTTGGTCAAAACCACTTTCTGTGGAAAAGGAAAACCACATCTGCTGACTTTACATTTATTCTGCTAAGGTCATTTTATAGCATTGTTCATCCATGCGCCTGCATATTTGAACACCAAACACATAAAGACGCATCGTCATTTGTTCTTTCGAGTTTAAACGTAAGTTATTAAATAGATTTTTTGATCTTAAAAATAGGGCAGCACTAGAAATACTGTGTCTACACGCCGAATGATATCACACTAAAACCAAACTCCACTGTAAAAACCTCACATTTAGTGACTGGAAATTTGGCTGACGCTTTAATTCCAATCCGGTGCGCTCAACAGCTCCGGTGGTGTCCCGTGCCGGTGCGTGCGCGCTTTCCGCGTGTACAGGTGAAGGTATTTAATCAGTCTAACCGATAAGTTGGAATTTTATCCGTCTCCGTTTTCCGTCGTCCATCCTGGGGTAATTCAACAGCTTTCGGGAGAAAAGAGTCATCACAGGAGCTCAGCCCATGTCGCAAATCCTCCAAACAAAAACCTGAGCTGCTCACTTCACCTTAGGGAGCATGGTGCCCGTGCTTTTACCTCCGAAAGACCCATCTGTGGGGCGAAGAATTGGCCCATACCAGCCTCCACAAAATCTACTTACAGCTTTTAAAAAAAACATATACCCAATGAGATCCTCCCATTCCCCGTTATAGGTAAACAGAAAGCAGGCTGCACTAAAACGTATGAAAAAACTGTTGATTTATGTTGGAAAAAACATGGTGGGCCTGTTAATCCCCCTCATATAAACATCAAAACACGGAAAAAGTCAGACGACATAAAAAGACATGACGCAGAAAAAAATATATGAAAGAACTCCTTGTGCTGTGAATTAAAAAAAAGAGAGGAAACTTTACAGTAAATTACAGATCCCCGGGTTAAATGAGCTCCAGCCTGATGTGTGCTGGGCTGAAAGCTCTGCTGAAAACACTGAGACCTGCTGCGTGACGCGCCTCCATTATTCTGCAGATCCTCTGTGAGAAACGCACAGAGCCCCAGACAGAGGGAGGTGGTGGAGGGAGGGACTGGATGTGAGAGAGGTGGTGGTGGTGGTGGTGGTGGTGGCGGTGGCGGAGGGGCGGGTTGCCACCAAAGTGAGTGTGTGATTATGTAGGCAAGAGCCATCTTCCTCTCGCGCGCGCGCGCACGCACACGCACACACACTTTGCAATTTCCTCACTCCACAAAAATGCTTGCGCCACCCTCTCTCTGCAGGTAAATATCACCCGAGGACGTATCAGCATTAAAGGAACAGTTCCACATGATGAAAAATATACGTATTCACATTTTTTTTTTTTTTACAGAGAATTTGATTAGAAAATTGATGGATTACCTCACTCAGGTCTGTGGAGTAAAGATGAAGCTGGCTTGGAGCCAGCAGCTGGTTAGCATAGCTTAGCATAAACACTGGAAACAGGGGGACACAGTTAGTGTGGCTACCACCTGCATCTTCAAAGCTCGCTAATTAACACTGTTAGAACAAAAAATACATTAATAAATCAACTATCTATCTAAAGCACGTATCTGACCATGAAACATTGAATTATCATTTTTACACTTCATTTTTGTACGAACTAAACAATAAGATATAACATGTTTATTACTGAGCTTTGGAGGTGCAGGCAGGCAGGTTTCATGATGTTTGGACAGAGCCAGGCTAGCTGTCTCACTGTTTCCAGTCTTTTTGCTAACAAAGATAAAATCTACAAGCTCTGCAGCAGAGCCAAGAAGCATATTTCTCAAAAGTAAATCTTGAAAGATCAAAATGATAAAATGAAAGATGAAGAAATACAGATTAATTCATTCCACTGATTTCAAAATGCAGCTTTAATAGGGATCTGAGCGTAATTTTCAGCTTAAGCCTCATTCACGCTGGTATCTTGAGTCTTATCCCAATTTCATTAAATCACTGCACAGCACATCCTTTTTTATCTTTATCTTTCCATCTTTCAATCGAGGCCCTTTCTTTCCTCTCTGTTCCTCTTCAGGCTCATTGTTAATTACAGCTCAGGACTTGGAGAGGACTGTTAATCTGTCAGGGGTGGCTTTTATTGCTGCTCTGCTGCCATCCCATTATACCGTTATTATAGTTGCGGGTGCAGGCCTGTAATTGCTGTAAGTAGAAGGGAAAGGTAGGAGAGACTCAGGCTGCCTCGAGGCTTCTGGTCACGGCAAACACCCCTCTTCATCGTCTGTCCTGGCAGGGTTTCTAAAAATGATAACACTGCCAGGCTCCTGTTGCAACTTGACTGCTGCTGCACAGCCAGAAACGAATGGAAACACACTTAATTTGCTTATGTGGACCTGCAGTCTTTCTTCCAGTACTCTTAAAAAGATCAGTGGGGTACTCAGATCACAGCAGCCCTCCCAGGTGGGGTGTCGTGTGTGTGCGCTGTAATGTGTGGCATAAAAAAAAAAAAGACTTCCTCAAAAACAACCTCTAGCCTGACTGCTTTTTTCTGCCGCTTTTCCTCAAAGCCAAATATAGACAAGCCACTGCCACGTCATCTGGCCCTCAGCACTTTCTTAAACCCTGAGAGAGGGCGAGATGGGGTTCAGAGCCTGCCTCTCACTCAGGGTTTATATTTTAGCATGCCTGTAATATGAATGAACCCATATTTTCCACAGAAACCTAAAAGAATCTTGGCCATCATGGAAATTAGGGCAGTTTTATTGAAAAAGAAAGAGCCCAAACAGATACAAAAATAAATACAGATAAAACCACTGGGGGTGACTCTCGGGGAACATTTCCATCTGTTACTACTCCACTGGCAGCACAGTCACTTAAATGTCATAACTGTAATCAACCAAACGGTGTTGCCAGTTCTCTCATGGCGGCAATTTAAACCAGAGTCCAGCCTCTCTCTCTTCTCTCTGTAAATACCCACAATCCCATCTGAGTGACAGAGTGGGGGGAGGTTGTGTTGGGTGCCGTCTACACCTCGTCTTCGTTCAGCAGCATGTTGGGGATTCCTCTGGAGATCGGGAACTCTCGCCCTGATTCAGGACACTGCAGGCAGCCCTCTATCACCTCCACCTGCAACACACAGGAAGTATGAGGCCACCACTAGATGTCACCACAGAGCACAACGCACCATATGGCCAAAAGTATATGGACATCCCTGCTGCCATACTTTTGGTTTGGGGCTGGTTTGTATGGTTTGGCCTCAATCTCTAAGTTCCATTTGAGGGAAATCTTTGATGCTACAGCATACAATATTTTAGACCAGTGGTTCCCAAACCCTGGGCTGTGGTCCAATACAGGGCCATGGAACATTTGCTACTGGGCCATGAGAAAAAGATATGATTCAGCAAACACTGCTTGATAATAAGCATACAACGTAACAGGCTGTTTTCTTGCAGTAATTATCTAGAACCTGACGCAGTCTGAGCTTTATTTTTTCTCCTCATCCCCACGCTCCAAACAACAATAAGCTGATCTTTAAATGATGGTCCACTGTGGGGGATTTAGGGGGATCTGTTGACAGAAATGGAATATAAGATTCATATGAATGCTTTCATGAAAAGATAGTCGCCCTAATATGAGACATTCTGCTGTGGAACTCGTGTCTAGCTAACCATGTAGCATGTAGCATTGAGCTAAACAGCTGCAGCTTTTTCTTGCACAAATCTCCCAAGTGAAGATGAAATAAATCATGATGTTTCATAGTTTTCAGTTTTACACAAAGAACAAGCCATGGACTGGCATCAGGTGATGGTGTTTGTCAGCTACTTCCCGAAGAATGCCTGAAAGGGTGCGTTTGATTTATTATTGCCGTGCTTGCCAAATCTGCCTCACTATTCAAGATGTTTACATCAGGCAAGGACTGACAGCAACAATAAAATAATAATAATAACAATAATAATGACATCCCTACAATGTACTGTGCTGTAAAATGTAAATATTTACCAAATGCCTTATAGTGTAAGAGAATGAAATGTCTTTTTACTGTGTGTGTGTGTGTGTGTGTTTGTATGAGATAGAGAGAGATAGAGAGAGACAGTGAATGAATTAGAAAGTGATTATAATTATTCTTTTAGGATGCATTTGCAGGCCACTCAACAATGTCTTGCAAAAAGAAATGCCATTATGTTCCTTCTCTCACTGCTCCATCAACCATATTTGCTGAAATGTGGTGATAAATTATTAAATTATGAGAAAAAACTGGCTGCCAGGTCAGTGACTATATACAAGAGACCAGTAAAACTCGGCCTAATGGCCAAGCGGGCCAGTTGGGGAAAAAAAAAAATATGTTGGACAGAGCAAAATGTATTTTTATAAGTAACATTCAATGTAAACATAATCTCCACATTACAGCTTTAAGATCAGTTTTAGTTAAGTTTTCGTGCTCGCTCACCCTCTCGCTTGTCTAATCTTTTCTTTCTCTCATTTTCCAACTTGGTATCAAGGCCAATCTGTGATGACATCGTCAATATAAATTTAAATGTGTATAAATGTAACATATATTTGGGCAACAGTTTGGGGAAGCCCCTTTCCTGTTTCAACGTGGCCCTGAGCACAAAGCCGGGTCCATACAGAAAGGGATCAGCGCGACTGCGGACGGGCTCCAAATTCAAGTGGAAAGCCCAAACAGTCTGTCATAGTAACACATTTAGCATTAGCAGTGGTTCTGGGATGAGGTGTTTAATCACATATGTGTAATGTCTGGGAGTCAACATGCTTTTGGCCATGTGGTGCACATACTGAGGTTAGAATAATATCTAAAAATACAGTATTTTAGTTCCTGTGTTTGATGTTTACAAAAAAAAAACCTGAATGGACATGGTGCAGTTATGAAAAACAAGACACTGAGCAGGAAACGGCCACATGAAAGCTTTGCTGCTAATTGCTGTTGCCAGCAATAGAAACAGAAACAGGATGTCAAGTACATACTGTATCTTTCTATGTCACTGTGTGAGAGTGAGTATTGCAAGCTGTAATTTTAGCAGTTTTTTTCACTGTGTTAAGACAAACGAGAACAGGAAACACTGCTGGGATCCGCATGGTCAATAATATCAAGAATGGAGAGGAGGTCTCTAGCTTCACACGAAAAGAGCCAAAGCACTTCTTTATTTGATTGTCTCAGTGTTAAATATGGTTTCAATTTATGACAATGTGGTGGTTTCACTCAAATTAAAAGTTCTAAAAAAAGCCCTAAAACAACTTGTGAATTAGAATATTTTCCTAAAACAAGACCTTTATAACCATGAAACAACCAGAGCTGCAACGATATTAAGCTACATCTGTTGTGATAACTGATTCATGGTTGAGGTTATTTTTAAGCAAAAATGCCAAATATTCTGTGGTTCCAGCCTCTCCAATATGAGGCTTTGCTGTTTTATATAACTGTAAACTACACATCTGTGGGTCTGAGAAAAAGAAGACATCTCACGACGTCACCCTTTTCACTATTTCTTGAACATTTTAAAGGTCAAAACGTGAATCAATTAATCGAGAAAACAATAATGAAAACAGTGCTTAGCCGCAGTCCTAAAAAAGAACACATTCACATTATTACATACAGTAGTAAAAGTACCATTACAGTCCAAAAAACAGCATTTTTTTTTACTAGCAGAAATGACTGTGAGCTCATTACCTCTAAAAGCACTCTGTGCACCTTCTTCAGGAACTCCTCGTCTTTCTCATAATCTGGCACCAGCTCACCCGGCAGGTCTTGCCGCTGACCCAACTATAGACGAAAAAGAGAAACAAGTGTTAAACTGGGCAGCTGTCACTGGGTGGAAGAAGAGACCATGACATATTCTCCACCTACTGGTGAAGAAGACACCAAAGAAACAAAAGTGACACAACGCTCAACAGCCCAGTGATGGAATACTGTTCACTGTATACTGCAGAGTACACAGACGCAACATTTTGTTAACCACTGTTGATACACAGCATCAACTCCGCAATCAGTCTATTATAATGTGTGTTTGAAAATCTAAATAAATAAACACACACATATATTGACGTTTTTTAAATTTTCAAGTTTACAACAGATAAAAAAACAAAATGCAACACAAGACAACATATCACAGTGAATCAGTGAACAAGTGACAAAACAAACAAAACTCTGGACGTTGTACTTAAAATACTGTAGTTAAAATAAGCAAAATAAGCCAAACCAATAAACCATGAGAGAAAAGATTTCAAGAAAAGGGCACAAAGTATAAATAAAATACCACATAAATACAACCTTGATTCCAAAAAAGTTGGGACACTGTGTGAAACGTAAATAAAAATAGAATGTGATCACTTGCTAACAAACTGTTTATTGACGTCAGTTTTACAAAGTGTTCCTGAGCCCATGTAGTACCATCCCTCATACCTGTCCCTCACGTGTTCACAAAGTGGTGAAACTTGCTCTTGTTTCCTTCTTTATATACATTAAAAAATAAGACCAAACTCCTTCTTATTGGAGATGCAAATGTCAGCGAAATCACAGGCTTTGTACGCCTCTTCTCATGGTGGGAACAACCCTCGAAGCACTGATAAAACCTGCCAGTGAAAGTCCAGATTTTTGTTTGTATGGACGTTGCCGTGAGAGAGACCGATTTCCTAATAGACACAGCTGCTGGATTCTGGCAATGCATCCACTCTCCAATACTCTTGACAACTCGTTTCCAATTACGTAGAAAAAAAAGATCAATCCCACATTAACCAAAGAGAAGTACCTTCTTCTTTGCAACACCTCTAACAATAACCGTCATCTAACTGATGCATAATTACACTAATGTATAATTTTGTAACGTGTAAATTCACCCACTGACCACCCGGCATCAGCTCTCTTTAAGGATCTCTTTCTTCTTAAATGTCCACAGTTGTCATACATAAAATATATATAAAATTGAGACTGATTATGCACTGCTTGGCAAATTAAAATAGAATAATAGTTTTTCTCCTTTTCACTTAAAATAACCCAACAACTCTTTATGCTGCTCCTAATTTACAGATATCACAACGATTCCTTCTTGTCTGTTCACTTTAAATTATCATTGAGCTTTTGGAAGGATCTTAAAAATGCCCTACAAATGTCCAACTTCCCTAATATACAACCCTGATTCCTTCAGGATAGTTTCCCCCCCATAATCAAATAGATGGATTGCTCCAAATTGAAGGACATCCTTGATTATATTGAGAAACGTGACAGCTTAGAAGCTTTCCTCCTTAGCAATGCTCCTAAATTGGATTGGTCTTCATGCTAATGTGATACCTCCAGACAGTCTGGATGGTCTGACTCACCTCCTCTGCAGCCTGGACCAGAACGCTCCACTCCAGTTTGGGGATCATCCGGCTGACAAACTGAGGGTTGAACTCCACCTCTTTCATCTTCACCTCAGTCGCCTGCACAAAGAAATCATGAGTGTCTTTTTGCCACACATGGCTGTGTTAAAAATCATGTCCTCTGCCACTTGGTCCCGACTATTAACCAACATTAGAAACATAACAGTTAACTCTAATGACCAATAAATTGTAATTTTCCACACATTGTGATTTTTCATCATTACTGACAGGTTCATTATAGCGTCACATAAGTATAATTTACACATCTATTATTAGGATATTGAGTAAAAACTGAAGTGAACATGCTATAAGTTTTATTAATGACACTGTGGGACGTTTTAATTCAGAGTAGATTAAATAGCAGAGGAGTTAATATATTGCTCTAGGTGGCAAATAGGGTGTGTGCTTTTAACCACTGAAATTTCAAAATATTCAATATTTTATGCGGAAAATAACACGTCATAGGGAAATCAAATATATTTCAATAATAAAGCTATAGATGTGATTCTAAGCGAGTCTTGCATGTTTATCTACTTACGTCTCTGAATTATGGGGAGAGGAAGGTAAGTTTGTTCGTAACGGTAACTTGCCATCATCTCGTTAGCTAGTTATTCAAACCTAGCATAGCAACTGTCGTGCTCTGTAATACAGGTAATGTCGGGTGTCTGTAAAACGTTAACTTAGCTTTAGAAAGACCTCCGACCTAGAAAAGGGAACTAAGCGTCTCTATCTCCTGTCATCTTGGTGCGCCACACAACATCAAATATGAAGACTAAATGGTGTTTTGTGTCAATACTGTTAGCAGTTAGCCATGTTGCTAGTTTACCTTGATGAGCAGCGGGTATCCTTTCATGACCCCCTTCACGTGAGATGTCAACATGTTGTGCGTGAGCAGCTTCATGTTTACAGCAAATAGTCACAGCTTCAACTGTATTTTTCTGATGAATGTATGCGGATAATTTCAGTTTGTCAACCCCCTTTTAGTCACGCTCAAGCGTTTACATGTGGACCGGAAGTGCCGCTGTTGTGTCACTGAAAAAGTTCCCCTGAAGCTTTTAGCCCACTACCGATGGTTCCTCCATGACAGCTGTAATTTAGCTGTTTTTAATATCGTTACACCGCTTTTTCTTTGATAATAATATTCACAATGACCTGTGTGGGAACTATTATTCAGATTGTTTATATTTTCTTAAATTAGAAATAAAAGTTTACAAAGGCTCTATAAAAATAAAAATCCTGCGTTCAAATTTCACTAAATTAAAAATGCAGTTTTTTCAGGGTATTTTGCAAAAGAATATATGTATAGTTGGATTATTGTTACTAAAGCCATTAACGTCTAAGCAATTACACATCATCATGATGTCATATCTTTACAGACTTAATTATATATACTTACATAACTATTACATGCAGTTCTTGGTATTGTTAACTACAGCACTGGACCACACCTTGTTTGTCAATCATATGTTTTGTGTCTAAGATCTTAACTTTCTTAAAAGTGTGCAAAGTAAATATTTGCCTCTGAAATGTAATGGAGTAGAAGTCTAAAGTAACACAGCATGAAAATACTCAAGTTAATTCCACTGCTAACCACAACAAAGTACTGGAGTTGATGAGCAGCAAAAATATCAGGCAAAGATAGATTTCAGTTTTTATACTCAAATTTTTAATTTTTTGTATTAATTTTGTATACTCCTTGTCTTTGTATTATACAGGTCATTCATACCGTTTATGATATAGTAAATAGTAATTACACACACGAGGTGTAACAAGCATCAACCCGTCACCCTCAGACATGCATCATGCGCACACACAAACACACTCTCTCTCATTCAGTGTCTCTCTCTCTCTCTCTCTCACACTCACACACACACACACACACACACACACACACACACATCCCTTACACTTATTAAACCAAAAAGATAAAAATGTAAAACTTTTTTTTAAACCACAAAACTCCCATTTTCATCCTCCATTGTCACCAGATTCACATCATCTCAATTCTTATTTGAAAATGAGTAGACAATACTTATGTTTTAACAAAATAAAAAACAAATAAAGAAACATAAAAAAAATGCAGGAAGGCAACTAAAGACGCGGGCAAAGAGATTCTGAAGACAGAGCAGGTTAATTCAGATCCCAGTCTTTAACTCTTCATGGAAACAGAAGCACAAATGAGCTGTAGGTAGAAGAAGGACTGGCTGACATCTGGACAGTTTACCATGAGTTACAGATGACTGAAGTCCAACTTGACTTTGTGGACTTAAACAAAGTCCAACGTGCTACAGAATTTAGAGGCTTCGATTCATCTCTATTCCGTCAGGAAACGTCCTCAGTCAAGTGTCTCTCAATATGAGCCAGTGTGTCTTAAACTTGTAGTAGGGAAGGTGAAGGATTGAGGAAGGCAACACAAACTAGTTAAAAAGGGCACTCTGCGAGGCTTATGGCACAAATAACAGCACTGAGAGAAGCAGGTGCATAGTGGGGCCAAAGTTCAACCAATGACATGTTGTGAAGGTGGGGTGAAAAAACCATCTGTCACCATCTGCAGGGTGTTAGCAAAGGACACTTCATTAAAATATTCTGCCTGTCTCCACTATGAGCATCACTGGACAACAAGTACACCAAAGTGCTTCAACACACACTGCACCCAAAAGAGAAAAAATGGTATCTTAATGAATCAGCTGGAAACTCTTTCAGTCATCAGTGAATAAGAATACAGAGCAGGGATTTGTGGCATTTATTCACCTACTTCCAAGGTTCATATCATAGTTGTCAAAAGCTGAAACACTTTGGTGTCTTTACTCTTATACACTATTAAACAATGTGTCTTCTCTGTGCACCTTGGAAGCTGGTGAAATTGTGCCAGAAACCCCTTCTTTAAAGTAGAGTACAAACATTTCCAAGCAGCTCAATTCAGAGTGCATGAAGCGGCCATAATCTGTATCTATGAACAGGGAAACCTTGAGAGTGATAATCCTACCTGCCCTTGGCTGGACTGAAAATGAGGCCGGTTGACAGTGATGGTGATATGTCTGAACTGTCAGTCAGGAGAGTATGTGGACTTGTGTACCACTGAGGGGAGAATATATGAGGACACTGCTTGCTGAATGCAAAACAGAATGATTAAATCTGGTTTAGTCCATGTACGATGGAGCCACATAAAACACTGGGTGTCAGTAACTGCAGTAGTCGTTAATTGTTGCTTTGTTTTTGCATTGGAGCACACACCAATGCTCAGTCCGTACACACATGCTAATACACATTCAAAGCCCAGATTTGCTCCCATAGCTGAGACTTTTTCAAAATCACGATCTCACTCACACTCACACTCTCTCACACAGACACACTCTCTCTCTCTCTCTCTTTCACAAATTAATTAAAAAAAAAAAAAAGCCGTCATCATTCTTGGCCTTCCTCCATGCGCCACTTTAGGAAATCTTCCTTCCGTGCGTCTGGTTTGATCTGGTTCCGCATGCCACCGAGCAGATTGGAGGTGGCTTCAGAGGCCACAATCAAAGGTCGGACCACGGTGGGTGGGATCTGCCGCAGGACGCCGCCCACAGCACCGGGCAGACCCTTCTGTTCATGGCCGCGGGATGCTACATCGCACAAGGTCTGAGCTGTGTCAATCACTCCCTGCAGAGCAGAGAGAGAAATGTTGGATGTTTTAGTACATTTACATACAAATAGCTAAACAGGCTACTGAAAGAAACCTGTTTATGCAGGAACTGTCAATTAATTGATTTTTTTTATAAAATGTCCAAAAAAGTTGCCAGAGCATGGTGACGTCTTCAAATTGCCTTTTAGTCTAAACAACAGTTAAAAAGCCAAAGATTTCCAATTTCATATCACAGAAGACAAAGGAAGAGGCTGGAATCAGCAATTTTTTGGCATTTTAAGCAGAAGAAAATGAAAATTCTGATTAAAATTTTTTGCTTATCAATTGACTAATTGATTAATTCTAATTTCACTGAAGGGCCTTTACTACTGGAGGCTGTCTATACAGGTACGATGAGAATTTGAGAGCTGAAAGATGAGTTCATGTTGTCGAGCTGGTTCCATCATCAATTCTGAGAAGTCTGGTTGCACGCACTTCTCTGACGGTGTCGTAGGCCTTGGCCACGCCTTCTCGGAGGTCTGCAGGCTGAGCAGCTCTGCGGGGCCGGCTGGAGGGGGCCCGGCCTTCTGTGATGGCGAAGCGGTTCAGCGGGGGAGTTGGAGAGAGGATGTCGTACACTGTCTCTGCTGTGGCCTGTATGAGAAGCACACAGACATCACCAATGGAGTTACAGTCATTAAATAATCAATGCCAAAGGATGGACATAACATTCAGAAATTTAATTTGCTCGGTCATGGGCAGTTTGCCCTGAAACAAATGTATGGTCCAAATTTAGCTCCTGTTTACTGAACATCCTGTGCAGACTGTGTACCTGTATGGCCTGCACCAGCCTGTTGCTGAGCTCCAGAGCAGCTGATGCTGTGGAGGTGCCAAAGGATGCTGCCCCCCTCTGGAGACCTCGAATAATGCGCCCATCCTTCCTGTACTGCTCTATGGGCAACCAGAACAGATCCCTGACTCCATGGACTGGAGAAACGCAGATGGAAATAGGGGAAAAGAGAGAGAAAGAGATTAAAGAGGATAAAGAACATGTAAATGTTATGTTGACGGTGTGTACAATGGTGTGTTTGGAGCAGATACAAGCCACATCAACTCACACAGCTGGACAACTGAGTGCATGGGGCCAACACCTCCCAGAATGCCCGGCAGCTGATTCTTCCTGATGTCTGTCAGCCACTCAGTGACGGCGTACTGGATCACTTTGTCCACACCGAGGAGACTAGAGGTGTTGGAGAGGAAAGAAACTTACAAATGAAAACTCAACTGGTTTGCCTTTCAAACATGCTCTAGTCTCAAAAAGTCACAAACGACTGAAGAGATTTGGAGGACAGAAACAGAAACGGATCTTAATCAACTCATGAGAGTTCTGTGTGTGTGTGTGTATTTCTACCCGTGTCTGCAGCAGAGCCTCTTCAGCTTCAACTCAGAACAGTTTAACTGGGCCAGACCAATCAGAATCCCTGCAAATGTTCCCTGTGAACCAAAGAGCGGGACAGTGGGAGCGTGAAAATACAGTCAGCCTGGACAATTCCTGATTAAATACACAGAAATCTAAATCTTTATTATGAGCTTTTGGCCGAGCTGAGTGACACCTGTTTGAGTGACCTCTCACCTGTTCAATCACAACATGTTTGCCATGATAGTCCAGCCAGATAGGCACTTCAGAGGTGAAACGAAACTCCCTGAAAATAGCGAGGTAGGAATAGAGACACCGTTTGAACATTTTCAAGTTAAGAGTATTTTGTTATAAGAGCAGACTCAGACTTTGCGGTGAATTAGTGTTTCCATACCGGAAGTAGATTGGCTGGTCGGAGGAGGAGGTGGAGCCGGCAGAGGAGGAGCTCTGCTCGCTGTAGGTAGTTTCAACAGAAGCCGTGAGGTCGGGTCCCAGACCAGCAGCTGACTCCGCCTCCTCAGACACCTTCTGGGAAGGGTCCGCCTTCACTGTAAAACACATGTTCAGCAGAGCATATCTCAGAAGAAATATGGGATCAAATGTTAAACATGCTCAAAATGAGTTTGAGCAATCATTTAAACATGTTGCAGTCAGTAAAAATTAATCATGCCACAGTGACGATATGCACTGCTTATATATTTAACAGCTTAGCAAATGAGAAGCCAATGTGACTCACCTTGTTTAGTATGAAAGATGTTTGATTAAATATGTAGCAAAGAATAAAATCAGTAGCTCACCTTCAGTTGCAGGGTCAACAGGCAGGTAAGGGTTAACAAAGGAAGCTAGATTGCTGAAAAAGTCCTTCAGGAAAAACAGTGCATCCTGACAGGAGACAGAAAAAAAAGGCTGGTTAGATGTGCAGAGGTCACAGGAGCAGCCCGTTCTACTGTCAGATTGAATGGTACCAAATGATCAATGTGCCTCAAAGACATTTCTGTGGCGTGTGCAATGACTCATTTTGTAAACTACTTGAAACTGCAATCTACAATCCAATACAGTTCTAGTGCTGGCATGAATGCCAATTTGTGACTGTGGCATTACTATGCAAAACTGTTTTTGTAAACAGAGTTGGATTCTTCTCAGAGGGTTGAAACATTCACAGAACAGCTTTGAATAAACCTCAAAATAGAAAACCAAACACTCATTTAAAGGCTCATTTACTTTCTTCATTTTCTACACAGTTAAAAAAAGAAAACAAAAATTTCACTGTAGATCTCAAGCCACTTTTTAGATGTCCTGTACTCTCAAAAGCAAACAGTTACCTGGTCAATGTTAAGTCGTAGTGGCAGCAGGCTGATCCGAAGACAGCACTCTGGACCACCAAGGCCAGACTCTGGACACACTTGCAGGGCCTTCACTGTCAGCTACAAAAAACAAGATGCACAGTTGATATCATATACCTGGCACAATCAATATCCCCTCCCTCCCGGCTCTCTGCTGTCTCACCATGTTGGAGTGGGCTCTGCGGGGCATGCTCTCGCTGGTGTAGAGGTAGAGAAATTTGTTGATTTGTGAGGAAGCCAGTCGGTCTCGAACCTCCAGCTCCTGGACGATGAATACCTGCCTGGAGAGGGGCTGCTCACCTCCGGGACCCACCCCGACCCCAGGTGCCACTGTCCCCTCCCCGTCCTGTCCCGCTACAGCCACTGGGTAGGACTCATGCTGGAAGGACACCTGGAGGACAAAGGGTGTTGAAAAAGATGATGTTCATATGTGTCTCAGTACTGGTGAAGCTGCAGAGCTACTGAACAAGTTACTGCAGTTTTAAAATGGGAAGCAGTTCAGTTTAGTTCCAAGCTGAATAAAAAAAAGAATAGTTTGATATTTTGGGAAATACCCTCATTCTCTTCTTTGCCAAGAGTTAGATGAGATCAATACCACTCATAAATCTGTGTGATACATATATGTGGAGTCAGCAGCTGGTTAGCATAAAGACTGGAAGCAGGGGGAAACAGCGAGTCTGGCTCTGTCCAAAGACTATAAAATCTTCCTATGAGAGTGCTATTGATCTTTTCAGCAAGAAAGCCAATAAGCATTTTCCCCAAGTGCTGAGCTATTCATTTCATTGTCATTTCAAACCAAATGCTTTACAGCTGAGATGGAACATTGGGTGAATACCCACTGAAAAATGGGTACATATGGTGCATAAGTTTAACAGTCAAAATACATAAAAGCCTAAAGTACATAATTGTGCTTATTCTCAAATCCCTTTCAGTATTTGCAACAGAAATCAATATTAAGATAAGCCAATTAAGAACCACTTCTAGTCTCGCTTTCATCTCAATCCAGCATACACACATACTGTATACATACCTTGGTAAGCTGTATCTCCATCAGCAGTGTGTGCTGGCGTCCGCTGCCTCCAGCCCAGCGCCAGGAGTTCTGGGGTCGAGAGGAGGTGACGGAGCGAGACGGAGACCCACGAACACCAGCGGGGGCTGAACGACCTCTGTAAAGAGAGGTGGGTGGAGATGGGGAGAGCAGCAGTGAGTGAGAGCACAATGCACACGCAGGTGAACAATTATCATGTCTGTTAATGTAAACATTGTATGAAAAACTAGATTTCTGCTCATTTGACTTTGGCCAGTGTGTGTGTGTGTGTTACCTGTTTGCGTGCTGGGCATGTATGGACATGGGCTTGCCACCAAAGTCCTTGCCCCCGTAGAGATGCCAAACCACGGAGATCTCCCGCAGCACCACCCTGCTCTGTGGCACCGGGAAGCGGCTGGGGGCTCGGAGCAGGTCTGAGCTGCCCCGAGGCCTGGAGAAGTGACTGTCCTTCACTCTGATGGGCCCCGGGGACAGCACCGTCACCACGGGCTCCCCGTCCTTGGGCTGTAACAAATCCCATGTGTGGACATTTTGTGAGCAAGCAGATAACCTCTGAAAAGGAGTCACAGGAACAGAGAAAGAGAGACTCACAGGAATACCCATGCCGGGAGCCTCCAAGATGCAAAAGTCGTCATTGTCAGTGGAGCCCTCGGAGCCCTCGTCTGACATCATATCTGCCTGTGCTTCTGTTGCTGTGGCAACCAGTCCGTCAAGCTCAGAGTCTTCACCCTGCAGGACTGAGGGCCTGCGCTTCGAGGCTTCACCAGGGAACAGGTAGACGGAGACAGGCGAGCCCCTCGGCATGGAGGGTGAACCTGGACAAAAGCAAAGAATCAATCAGTGAGTTTAAAAATCAACAATAACACACAAAGATGTGAACACTCCACCCCTTTCTCCACCCTTTTCTACGGATCTGTATAAGTCCTTGTTGGCTGGAATGAGTGTAGATGTATAAATGTTTATGTCTGAGTGTAGCTCCATGTGAACTGGAACACTCCAGACGCTTTGCCAGATCAAACACATTAGTCTGTACAGTTCTGCAACAACACAAAGCTACACTCCCTGTCCTTACATGGAAACCCAGATCTGAGGTGCTGACTCCTCAAAAGAGTTAAAAGTTGAATGATTATGATGATAAAAAATACAAAACATATCAAATGTGATTATCTCATTGAGTCAAGGTGTGACAATACACAAGGAAACATAGCTCATAGCAGAATTCGGTTGAACCACATCCTGTTGGGATGTTGAATTGTGTTAAAAAAACCCAAAAAGCTCTGCAGTACCTGGATCTAAACTCTCCTCTCGGTGGCTCTTCTCTGTGTCAATTAAGGCATCAGCCAGGTCGTACTGGTTGATCTCAGCGGTTTCAGCTGGAGGACAGGGCAGCACAGACGCAGGACTTTCTGACAGCTAACAAGACAGAGTAGAACACCAACATCAGACAAAGTCTTCATCATTTATTGAATTGTTCTGTTCTCTGCAGCAAATCTGCAATGTAAATGTATTCATTCACTATTCATCATGTGGGAAATTCAACATCAAACAATATTCTTCTTTTGGCTTCGTTGTTTTAATTCTCCAGTAAATACACCAGCCTTACTGGTAGTTTCTGGCCAGCGATTTCAGTGGGTGAGGCGTGACGCGGTGGGGGGTGCAGGTCACCCTGGGAGACCAGGTACTGCAGCATATTGACCAGGGCAGCGCAGGAGTCAGCACAGGTATGAACGTGGACCACATTGTTGGAGCAACGGAGCTCAAAGAGAGGCTGAGACTGGCGAACAAAGAAGGGACACAGAGGAAGCACATCTATATGAATAAGAGGAGGGTCAATAAAAGTGATGACAGAGAGGAAATACACGGAATTACAGTCATGTTGTTGAGCAGTTTGTCATTTATGCACTTTGGATCAGTCTCTGCCAACACATTTGTTCATTTGTTTTTTTCATCTTTCATGAAATATATCAGACACTGACAAGATTGTCTCAAAAAGCTGAGTTCACTGTGTATGAGTGTGTGTGTTCGTGCACTAGCTTTGCACACCTGTGCAGCAGACATAGATTTGTTTGAGGGGGTCACTTTCTACATTATGCTGTGTAAAATAAACAGAATTTAAGGTATTTAGACAAGGAAAGTCAAGCTGGCTGAGGGTTGGATGAGGTTAAATAAGATACATCTCCTATGATTAATAGACCAGTCAACTAGTTTAGGGAGTAGCTGATGACTGCTAAAATGCAGCCCGATTGCATTGTTACATAACAAACTTTATACATTTATACACCTTGATACTGATTGGCTAAAAGGACAGCTGCATCACTGCTGAAGCAGGACATGTTTACTGTCGCCTGCATGGTTTTGGTTCCATGTCCAAATGAAAAGTGATCCTAGTCTTAAACTGCTGTCTGAAGCTATTATTATAGTGAAACTTCATTATGGTAAAACAAATATTTATAAACACGGGGCCTGTGCTCGTTAGTGGTTTCTGAAGGAAATTGAACTAAATTACAATGTTTTGTTTACCCTCACATTTTTCTCTGGCAGGGGTAGTCATTTTTATGCTGCGGTGCTTCGTGGCTGCTGAGTGAATGTGAAGGAAACACAGGTATGTAAACAGATGGTGAACACTCACCAGCTTGCCCGTATCGCTGCCTTTCCATGTGGTGATGGCGAGCTCCAGCAGGTCAATGTCCAGAACACACACGTAGTCTGTGACACGAAGACACACACAGGCTTTTATTAGACTGCACCTCATTTTGACACTTGAGTCTTGTTATGCTGACCACTGTATTGGCCCTACTGTTTGATTTTCTTTCATGGCAAAACATTTTAAATCGACATGACATAACTGGCGAACCTTAGCAACATGACTCTGCAGAGCGGGCACTACAAGAAAGGATCAGCTAATGACATAAACACAACATGTGTATCATGTGTCTCACCTCTCCGCAAGTCCACGGTGTCAGTCTCACATTTGTCAGAGAGGTAGAGAGCAGAGTCATCCAGGATGAATCTGACCACGACATAACAAAACACAGCTTACACAAAGATCTGAGTCACCAGCTCATATAATGTGATACAAACTGAAAGCAACGTTTCAGAATATTTACTGTTCCAATAAATTCATGATCAGTGAGTGAAGTGTACCTGAGGTGGAAGGTGGCAGTGTCTACAATGATGTTACTGGACAGAGAGAAGGACTCTGCTGTGAACAACACTCGCAGTGGCAGATACAGAGGTCTGGAAAACATACGATCACAAGATGAGTGTGAAGAAAGAAGGGAGAGAGATATAATGTACACTCATTTTACCACTTTACATACCTGTAGTCGACAGCACAGGTAGCAAGGTGTGTGTGGAGGACAGTGATGACGGCAGGTGCTGTGTATCCCAGAATGGGATCGTCGATGACATCCAGGAAGTCAACCAGCTGTAACAAACAAACAGACTCCGTTGGTAAATGACAAACATTTCAAATTCATCCACCTAATCTGATTTCATTTTTCTGCATGGCTCAAATGATTTAACTGGAAAATAAAACAGAACAAATTGCATTTGCTGCAGTAATAACAAATAAATTGAATTGATTAATGTGGTTATGCAATCTGTCATATTAATCACACTTTACTAGCCACAATGTAACAGCATATACTTATTATCTCTGGGAGCAAGAAAAAAGAAAGCAAGGAAAAAAGGTTTTTCTTGTCTTTTTTTGGCAGGGCTGGTGATTTACTGTTGGGACCTGTGTGGTGAAGCGGGCTGTGCAAGCAGACGGTGTAATGTTACAGGTTAATATCTGTGTCCAAATCTCTGGATGTGTTTTTAATGGAAAGATTCTCCGATAATGTTTGTCTGTTCTGTATTATCAGTCTCTCATATCCACCATAACCCACATACCATATAACCTTTCACTTACTATGTCATTAACTGTAATTTTACCTTTTTTAGTGTACCCACTTTCTCCAAACCCACATCTGCATCCAGTGGTGGAATGTAACTCAGTGTTTACTCAAGTTCTGTAGTTAAATACAAATTTGAGGTACTTTACTGCAGTCTTTTCCTGTCACTTTATACTTCTACTCCACTACATTTCAGAGGCGAATATTGTACTTTTTACTGCTTATAACATATAAATTAAACTAATTAAAGTAGAGCTGAAACAATTATTCGATTAACCAATCGACTGACAGAATATTAATTGGCGACTATTTTGATTTGAGTCATATCTCATGAAAAAACATTTCATGGTTCCAGTTTCTCAAATGTGAGTGAAAAGACTCTCTGGACCATGTGCTCTCAGTTCATTTTTCTGTCCAAAGATGGTGAACCCGAAGGATACCTGCCACCTGACCACGCCCACCTTACCTGCTGGGTAAGGGGGTGGAGACTATAAACTGTTTGCTCACCCTGCCATTCATCCTTCGCACTCCCTGCCAGCACTCCGGTATATCCACATATCCTGATGTGTGTGCGTCTTCAACGTTAAAGCGAGTGGTCAATTCATCATTTTGATTGTTTATTTGTATGCCTTCATGTGCTCTGCTGCCCTAATCTCTTTGTTCCCAGACATGTGCCAGGAGCCATGTAAGAAGACTGTTTGTTGCTTGACCGTTTGACTGTTTAGTTGTGAATTGCATATTTACACATAGACTTATTTGTTGTTTCTTATTTGATTGACCACTCCGCTGTTTAATTGTAATTACATTGTCTCTCTGGTTATCTCTTTTCTGAGGCAGCACACGCAAACAAGCCGTGATAAAGACATTAAGAATCATAACCATCAAAGACCAAATCAAAGATAAATAAAAGCCACTGGTGTTGCTTCAAACCTGCCTTCTCCCTTGCCTAATTTCATCTCTCCACTCCTTGCCATTGACGTCTTCTGACTGAGACTCTGTTTGCTCACCACACACTCACTCTCCCTGAACCACATCACCCCTACAGTTCCTTCAGTGAGGCTAATGTTTTTTCTTGTAATCATTTTAATAATTGAAATGTATTTTTAATCATTTTGAAACCACTGGTCAGCCAAACAAGCATTGTGAAGATTTGGCCTCTCTGTGATTGTGAAGCATTTTCTGAATTTTTACAAATCAGCCATCAAATAATCGAGAAAATAATCCATAATGACAATCCAACTAGTCTACCAAAAGAAACTACAACAGTAAAATCCTGCTTTTATGTTAATGCACAAGTAATAACAATCTAATCACAGTCACATTTCTCTGCATTGAGTACTTTCACTTTTCATACTTAAAGTACATTTTCCTGGTAAGACTTACATACTTCTACTTCAGTAAAGGATCTCAATACTTCTTCCAGCACTGTTTACATCACACAGCTGCAGGTAATACACGGTTTACATAGCTGTAAACACACTCTGGGTCTTTGCTACTGGAGAAACTGGCATCTCACTCTCTTGTATTCCATATTCACACATTTCTATTTCTGCATGAATGTGGGATGTCAAAAATGTTGGTCCAGAGAAGCCATTTTCTGACTCCAACTGACACTAAGACAGCTGAAAATGTTCCTGCTGTTTCCCTTTAATTTTTCACTTCATAAGGTAAGTAAAACATAAAAAATATAAAAACACATCAGATTGCCTGGACAGTAATAAATACAGCTGACATTGCTTGTGACTGAGTTAAAGTGTTTGAGGAGGAATTTTTCTTTTCAGGAACTTGACAAGAAGAAATCTATGATCTGTACGAGAACTTTTTTGTCCTTGTCCTGCTTCTCACCTGCTCATGCCAGCTGTGATTAGACTGTGTCATGTAATGTCGCATGGTGGCACCTTGAAGTCGAAGGGCAACCAGAAACTCCTACATGGAGAAACAAAAACGAACAGCGTTTCATTTCAAAGTCGCACCAGCTGTAAAATCGGGCGTTTGAGGAGGACGTACCTTGACATTCCTCTGTGGGTCCAGTGTGACTTTAATGGCTGTGGACAACATCTGTAGCTCCCCCTCCCTGTTGCTCACGCTGCTCACACCCACCTCTGTGGGGTAGATGGTGGGGTCCAAGTGCTTTGGAGGAGTGAAGTTGGGCATCTCCAGCCGCTGTGGGATGGGGGTGTCTTTCACCACCGCTGGAGTGATGTGAAGCAGGGAAAAATTCAAATTTTCTTGTTAACATTAAATCCACATCAACTTACGTAAAAGAGGAAATTCAGTTACAATTAAATGTTTGGAAAAAAAATGAAAATGTGCACCTTGATGGTAGAGCTCCACTCGTTTGCTCTCCAGGCACAGGAAGTTGAGATTGGGGTCATTCTGGTGCTGTGCCACGCTAAATATCTTCCCCCCTTCAAGGTCGAGCACAATTTCCCCATGACTCTGGTCCTCCTGAATCAATGTGATGGAATGGAAAAGGTCAAGAAACACAGAAAATGGATAGGGTTAAAATAACTGTGAATGGATCAAACAGAGCTGTTTTTAAGGTTTTTGAACCAAGGCCAAGTTTAATCTCAAGTCTCTGACACGTGACTTCAATGTCCTGGTTGGGTTTTGAAGACATATGGACTGTTCTCATGGGGACAAGAAGCCACTGCTCAGTGACAGACCCATGTTCAATGAGCTAACCCAGTACCACAAAGAGACCAGCAACGGTAGACAGGAAGCATGTAGAAATATAAATATTCTCCAATCTAACTTGGTGAATTAAGGGTTTTTGACCAAACCAGAGATGGTGATTATTGCAACAGTGGAAAGACGAAACAAGGAGCTTTTGCTGAGTATTATTTTGTTTCTGTCGAGTTTGAATGGAGTGTGTTTTACAGTGAGCTATCAAGGCAGGTAGGCTTGTGTTCATGCGCTGAAAGATACAAACTTGAATTCAGAAAGTGTACAGTTCTCTTTTTCTGTTTAGCGAGGACAACATTTATATTCCCTTTCTTGACATGTTGTGCATTTGTTTGTTTATTAGACTAATTAAAAATCGTAGCAAACAAGTCAAGTCTCCTCTGGTTTTTACCAAGAAGCCTCAAGTAAGTTGAGTCTCACAGCAGATGAGTCCAAGTTTCAAGTCTCCAGCTCTGGATTGAGCCATTAATGGCCGCAAGTGCACTGCCCTTGCCTCGTTATATTCAGGGTCTCCTAAAAGTATGGTTAGCAGCGACATGGTTCACCTTCCTGTCTGTTCTGGCTTGGAGGCGACCTTTGCCGATAATCACAGTGAGGGAGAGGAGGCTGAGGTTGTGGTTGGGACGGGAAGCTGACTGTTGAGTCCTTCCAGCTGATTCACTGGCCAAGTAGAAGTGAGGCTCGTCCTCCTCTGAATCAGAGTCTGCGGTATAGAGAGAAAAGACAGAGGAAAACACATTAATCTGTTTAATCTCTTCCATTTTAATCCAAATACAACACGAACTGCTTGACTAATAAAAGATGTTTTGGCAGGTTAGTTGCTCCAGTAGTTCTACAAGTTTTTCCATCAAAGCAGTAAAAACTCACCCAGTCTAAAGGCCGACTTGCACAGCTGGAACTCGTCACGGTGATGGCTGCTGTGGTTGGGGCTGTGGGCCGAGGGAGGGGGAGGCTCCCACATCAACAGATCATTATTGATCCTTTTGGGCGAAGGGGTGGGTGAGGAAAATTAATTTTGATGCAGGATCAATGTAAAAGACCAAAAAGGAACAAAGCTGGAAGACAAAGCTATTTTTAACATAACTAATGACAGTTCCACATGAGCAACTCCAGAAGAACAACAGCAGCAACAGAAGAAAAGAAAAGAGTTATCACGTGTGCTTCTGCTGATGTACCTGTTGTAGATGCTCTGGAAGGCCTGTTTGCTGGGCAGCATGATGAAGGCCAGCGGCAGGCTGATGTCCACAGCACACTGACACTGAGCGACACACTGCGCCTGAAACTGACTCATCTCCTCTGGGTCGGCTGGAATCACCATCTAAAACAAGGAACAGGGAAGGAACGAGATCGGTTTGGAAACTTGATGATGAGATGGCTGATAAACTGAGTAAATTTTTCTGTGTCAGCCCACCTCCTCAGTCTCAAACATAGTGCGGTTGGAGGAGAATGGAGAGCTGGTTTTGTCGTTGAGTTCACAGTGACTTTCAAAGAAGGCGGCCCCAAGATCCCTGATGAGGCCCAGGTTCATCCCATCCAGACCTGCTGTCGGGCCCTGAGCATCACCTCCTCGCACATGCACTGATATCCTGTTCACAGAAACAAATACTCCTCACTTGTGGTAGTGTACATTACAGCAATATATTGATACTGATGAGCAAGAACGACTTGACTTCAATCAGCCTTTCGACATAAGAAACCTTCTCTTGGGGAGCTTCTGTACAACGAAGTGCTGATTTACAGTCGTACGTAGGCTCTACTCAGAGTGTATGTCGTAGTCCTCAGCGTAGATTCAATGCACAAGTATAAACTGCACTTCAGTCAAGTTGTTCTTGCTCATCAAATCGTGAGTATGTTGCAATACATCAAAGGATTAGACCTTTTGGACTGATTTTCAATCATTCTCTTGATCACCATAACTAACCTGGGCAGAGCATCACGGTTTCTCTTCACTCTGATACAGGGGAAAGAGCCGCCCTCCCAGCCCTCATATGACCCTGGCGAGACACAATCCATCAGTTCTCCATTATGTTGAAAATACAGCCAGGACAGGACTACATGCAACAGCAGAGGCTAACAAACGGACACATTTTGTGCAGCTACATCATTATGGAATAACAGGAATTGTAAAATCTCCAGTATGTGTCCTTTATAATGTGAAACATACAACATCAAGCAACTTCCAGCATCTCCCTCTCATTAAAAATGATTAATGGCACAATATTAACAAAAACGAGGGGCTTTCCATTGAGATGCTAACTTAAGTCCCTGATTAAAATGATTACAGTCGAACTATTTGATGTGTTTTATTGTCTGAACTCCCAGAAGAGCAATATTGATACAGAGTGGATTAGCCTGTTTAAAACGAATGAAGCTGAGAACACATTGGACTGTTTATGCTGATCAGTGGGTGTTGGTCAGCATACTGTACGTCTATCTTCTGTTGCTCTTTTCGTCAATATTCAATCAGTATAAAAAACTTTTGTTTAGGGTTTGTGTATGTTCCCACCGTGCAGGTCGGTGAAGGAGGCCTCCAGCAGCTGGGTGAGACAGGGAGCCCACGGTTGTCCCGGGAGAGTCTGCTCGCTCTGGAGGTCCGGGGCCTCCTGGTGTTTCAGCTCCAGCTCCATCAGCTCCAGTACCAAGGTCTCCTGCCGCACAGCCCTCTGGGTCGGAGGCCGACGCTTAGGGAGAGGCCGCAGGTCGGGTATGGGGAAGCGAAGCCTGAGGATGGCGTGGGGGGAGAGGAGGGTGAAGGAGGAGCACAGCTCACTGCTCTGGGTCTGAGGGGAAAGAAAGTCAGAAATCACACTGTAATTATTAATCAATAGTGACTAAATATGGATTTTAAGAACTGATTCAGAGTTACAGACGGTAGTCAGTTGTTGTCAGTCACTGTTGACCACTGAGAAGCTTTAGTAGCTACCTAAGAAGAAGAAGTGCTTATTTAGTCTATCCCTGGCAGTTCAGTTCATGTTTGTGTCAGCACAAATATGATCGGTCACACATGACAGGATTACTTCTTCAAGGTTTTTCCAAAAGGCTTTGTGTATTTTTGGTTTTTCAAAGTCATGCTGGTGTAGAAATCCATGACTCTGCGTAACCAAACTGGATTACTAAAGCCAAAATGATACTGTGTTTTTTAAAATGCTTTTCTGCTCACTTATGAGCAAATCTGGTTTATAACACAGGTGGGCGGCTGTACAGAAGGAGAGCTACCTCAAATTAGGAGGCTCTGCTTGTATTAGGTACATTTATTTCCTCTCTCATTACAAACTGCCTTCATTGCTGATATACTTAATTGCTCTTTAACAGAAACAGCTCCAATAACACATATGCTGATTTGTGTTTTTTCAGTCGATGGTATCAGTATGTAAATAGTTTCTGATGGAATAAATGCGTGTAAGGTTCCACCTGTATGAGTCCAGGTCCAGCAGTCTGTGTGGGACAGTGGCTGAAGGCTTTGCTCAGGCTCTCCAGTCGGCTGAGGATGTCCAGGTCCAGCTCAGCACTCAGCTCTGCCAGCTCCACCCGCACTACACTTTCCCGCCGCACCACCCGCTGTTTACCCTGCCAGGACACGAACACAGTCATGTTTCCATCACTTCTGGGCACATTACATAGACTTACATTCATTTCCTGGAGACTTACCCTAACCATAACCACTACTTGCCTTACACTAACCCTAACCCTAAACTTAACCCAAATCTTCACCCTAAAATTTAATGATTTATGTGACGGGGCGTTTCGTTCCTATAAGGAAAGCGAGTCCCCACAATGTGACTGTGTAAATAGATTTATGTCCCCACAACACATTTCTGTACACACACACACACAAACATACTTGTACTTCTATCTTTGTGAGGGCACTCATTGACATAATGCATTCCCTAGCCCCTTACTCTGACTGACTGTAACCATCACAGCTAAATACCTATCCCTATCCCAGACCCTAACCTAAACCTAACCGTTAAGACACATTCTGAACCCTCAAAGTTATGAGGACCAGCTGAAATGTCCTCACTTTCCAAAAAATGTCCTCACTCTGCTGGTTAAAACCTTTTGGTCCTCACTATATACCAAGTACTAGTAAAACACGTTAAATGATGGAGTGATGTAGCTGTTTTCAGATTAATTATCATGTTATCAGTCAGCCAAATTTTGATTTTTATGACTACATTTTTGGTGTAACTAATCAATATAACATTCCACTACGGGAAGCCCTTAGCAAATACATATTTATTATAGATCTTATTAGACAGATTCAAGTCTGGCATTGACAAAGTCCAGGATTAAAGTGCGCAGTTTTATTGATATCAAAGCTATTTTTTGGAGGTTTATGCCAAGGATACAATTTTGTCAGTGAAAACATTTAGATAGGAATTCAATAGTGGCAAAAAAAAAAGGTTTTTGGAAACTTTAGTCAAAAAAGTTTGGTGCACCCTTAAAAATATTTGTGTCATCTTTTTTGCTTTACTTTTCAAACTCGCTTTACTTGTTCTCATGCTTCATTTTAGAATAGGTGATTTTTCCTGTTGTCTGACTGCTGTCAATCCTCGCAGCCATACTTCAAAAGCACAGTCTTTGTCAGGGCCTGGTGTTAACACTGTGACACTACACTACTTCATCCACTGCACAAAGCAAACACACACAATCTGCACAGCACAATTTGAAGACATTTCACACAAAAACAAACTGAAAATTACTTATAAACAAATACCATTTCTTTGAGATAAGAAAGGTTTTACACATATATCCTGTCAGGGTGTGTGTGTGCGTGTAAATGCATACCCTCCGCAGGTGTTTCTCACTGAGGCCGTAGTGTAGTTGAGCACATGGTCTGGCTGCAGTTCCAACCGTGAACATGCCAGCTTTCTGGAACTGAAGCAACTGGAAAGAGACACACAGAGACATGTGAATTTCCCTTGGGAATGAATAAAGTATCTAAGTATCTATCTATCTATCTATCTATTGAGACACATCATTCTCTCAAGTCTCCCTTATGTAAGAGAGCAACAAACATGAACTACTTTCAGACAACTGGATATATAGTTATATATTCTCATCTGACATTTTTAACTCTAAGTTGGGTCACTTTCATTTTCAGTTTTAAATCATTTTGTACCTCGCTATACTGAGGCTTTCCGTCCTCCCAGAGGCACTCTAATAGTTCCAGTCTGCTGAAGGAAAGGTCAGAGGTCACAGCCCGACTGTGGCGTCTCCCGCTTCGCATCTCACAAGCAACCTGCACTGCTGCTCCAGTCACTCTGAGAGAGAGGACAAGATGAATTAGTCATTCTCAGCAAGAAGAAGCTTGTAGGAGCTCTCAGTAAAAGCATGTGTGCGTGTTCATGTGTACTGATGGCAGTAAGAGTGGGAGTCAAAGCAAACAAGCCAGCAGGGAGAAGAAACACAAAACTTGGTGAAAAAACAAAACAAGTAGGCCACAGTTTCAATATGGCGTGCTGCAATTTACATTATGTAAATGAGGCAAACCTCTCAGATATATAACACATTTCTCAAACCTACAGGCTGTTTACCTTCATCAAGGTTTATTGTACAGAAATATCCATTTTACATCTCATTTGTTTACTGAGCAGCATCTTATTAAGGAAAGGCTTTAGGTGAGGAGCCGTGTCATGTGAATTACAACTAACCAAACACAAAATACGTGTCTGTGTTTTCTACCTGAGATGGGAGTGTGGGCAGGCCTTGGCAAAGCCGCCTCTCAGATGGTGGAAGTCTCTCTCGCTGAACATGCTGTCCTTGAAGAAAGCCAGCTCCCGGAAGAACACCTGAGACACCTGAGCCAATGACGAGGCTCCGTCAGTCCTAGAGGGAGGATCATCCTGCAGCAGGGTCAAGGTGAGGCCGCCAATGGTCAGTCGCAACAATGCATCAGGCTTCATCTGCTCTGTCTGGCTGTTGTGTGAGCGTCCTGCAAGTTAGAGAATGAGAGCTCATTTTTAAAAACAAAATGTTTTAAATTAATACTAAAAAAATGACTAAGATAAATAAATAATAATAAAATAAGGAAATTTTAGGTGTAAATATGTGATATTTTAGACCTATAGCTTCCTCCAAAGAGTTAACATAAATCCTTTACTCAGCACTGCAGTGATTTTACCTCTGGTCCGGTTGATTGACTGGGGTAGACTCTGCAGACAGCCTGGTACAGGATATCTCCTGGAACAGTTCACCATGCCCTGACAGGGAGGATTAAAGTGGAAATGAGATTGGCTGTGACTGGACAAGTATGTTTAGAAGTATGTTTAGAAGTACAGAAAGAATATTTAGAATTTAGGGCTTTCACCTTATCGTTCTAATCAAGGGATAAAGAAAATGAAGGAGATAATCTTCTCTATGTATGGCTTGAAACTGTAAAGACATGCATGCAGACACACACACACACACACACACACACACACACACACACACACACACAGGCTGTACCTGTGCAGACAAGGGTGCAGGCTGTGTGAAGCTGGCTAGACTGTGTGTAGAAGACTCCATGTCACTGTCTGACAACTCGCTGCCAGACCGCACAGACGTCACGCTACTGGTCATCCCAACAGGACCCATGGAGTAAAACATTTCTGCAGGCCAGTGCACACATACACACACAGAGTGATTCAATACTACAGTATACACACACTTCATGGCACATTGCTCCAAGGAAAGGAGCAGCAGGAGTGTTTTTCAAAGTCATTTCCACTCCATCCAGGTTTCTCATTGAACAGATGCCCCTTTTACACAGAGATCCCACAATACTGTCACAAAGAAGGCCTGTAATTACTCCAGCTTTGTGTTTTCACACTGAACCAAACAATGCAAGCACAATGTAGCGTGTGATTTAAGATAACGCACCGGCATCTTTAAGTAAAAAGAGGTGTGACAGTGTGGCGTTAGCACACAGACGTTGATTCACCTCAGCTGCCAGCTTAAAGGCAGAGCCCACCAATGCCCCTCGTTCCGTGTCCCTATGTTTCATACAGCACAATGAGGCAGAATAACGGTGCAACGTTCCCGTTTTAAGCAGAAAGTGTGAAAGGGGCTTAAAATTCTCTTTGCATTTTATACAGATTTCCTGTACCTTGAGATTTATAGGGTTGTATGTTAACCTATATACTGTATGGCTGCTACATTTTTATTTTATTTCCTCTATTTTTACCCACAGTGGCTGGCCTGGTTACAAAATACATGCCTTTAGGAGCAGGTCTGCTGATTATGATGTATCTCACACAGACAGTTTAGTTGACCTTTGCTGCTCTGCGTACCTCCATTCTCCAGGCTGGTGATGTAAGGGTCCAGCTCCGGCTCAATATCCCACTCCCTGTCTCTGGGACTGGAGCCCAGCTGCTTACTGAGGTCTTCTTCAATCATACGCAGGTCGTCTGAGTCTAACGGACGACTGTGCACTCCACCACACTTAGTCTCTGGCTCTGGGGGAGAGAGGACAAAGAAACAGCTTTATGAATGTGCATGAGGGACAAAGAGATGGCAAAGGCTGAGCGTGACCTCACATTTATGAGGTGTTTACAGATGTCCGTGACCTTACTCTCCAGCTTTAAACAACAGAGGAAACAGCACAGGCTCGTCCTCTGTGTCTGAGTGTATCTGTTTAGAGTCCTCCTGCCTTTGAGGAATCTCATATCATGTATCGCTAAAGCCTCTAGGCACCCAATTACCTTCTAGCTGCTAGACACAGAGGAAGTATTGAATAAGCAGTGAATCTGTGGTTTTATTGTGTGAGTGCATGCATGAATAAAGGCATCATTTGTGCATTTTACTGATCACAAGTACCAAGGATAGAGATAAGAGTATTTACTACTCTGTTTGTAAACAGAATATAACTCTGAAGGTTAATGTCCATTTGAATATAATTTATTCATGTTATCATTACAGGCCTCACAATGACCAGACTATACTCATTTTTTAAATCAGGGACGCACATGACTCATCTTGTTTCATGCCATAACCACCATAATATAATATTAAACATAAACTGTAATGCTAATTAAGTCCAAGAATTGCATATGGAGCACTGAATAGCAAAGGTCAAGGTGAAGTGGCAGGTGTAACCCTGGCCCGGGACGGCTGCTTGTTTATCACAGTGGCTGTGTTTTAATATACCGGTGTCGATGCAGAGGGCTGCCAGCAGGTCTGTCAGATGGGTTATTTGATCTGGAGACAGCAGCATGTGGACACAGCCCACCTTCCCATCCAACTCCAACTGATGAACAGATAGAAACAGACAGGACACAGAAGTCAGTATGAGAGAACAGTTGCTTTTACTAAACTTTCAGTGTAATACAGCATGCAAACAAGCGTGTGCACACACACACACACACACACACCTTTGGTCCAGGCAGCATGTCGTTCTGTTTGATCTTGACGGTGGTCTCAATGAAACCAGAGCAGCTTCCTATGAGCAGTGGCTGAGATGGAGGACAGGGAGGGGATGTGTGGGCCTTTGCTTCTTCTTCCTCTTTCTCTGCATCTTCTTCTTCTTCCTCCTCCCCCTCCTCCTCTTCTTCTCCTTCACTTGCGGTGGCTGATTCTGAGTGTTCCTCCTCAGGAGGACCCTAATAAATTAGGGGAAATCTATGAGCATTTCTGGTTATAAATTAAATTCAATACCTTGTTTCCCTCCCTTCTGCTTTATGTCTGCAGTCAGTGGAGTTTAGACATCGTGGCACATTTCCTTTTTTACAACAAGCCATTTACAGACAATTAATCATATACAAAAGAAACTTCCAAATGGCAAGAAGATCCACAGTGATATGTTACTCTAAGTTTACAAATCAGCACATGTATGTCAGGTTTCCACTGAGATAAGTTTGCATTTTACATAAAACCAAATGTAAGTTGTTGCTCTTTTGTTTTTTGCAACACTAGCAAGAGAGAAAATGTCATCTTGCTCAGACACCACTGTCGGAGTAAGAAGATGATCAGCTGAATAGCTGCAAGAGCTCCCAAATAGTTATAAACCCCTTTCTTTAATCCACATCAGCTCCCCCTGGACTGCTCATGCTGTGGCGCAGAATGCTGTGCAAGCATTTTGAGCTTTCACCCATTTCTGAAGAATTATTCTTTGATATTTTTTGCTTTTAGTTTGCTTAATCTTTCATGACCCTGTTAATAATCACCTGTGGTGTGCCGGTGCTGTCGTAGAACAGCTGAACAGCGCTCAGCTGGAGGATCTTGTGCAGGAAGGCGGGCGGCTGGTGGATGTCGACAGGCAAAGCAGTCTGGCTGGCTGGATCTCGCACCGCCTCATCAAAGTACTCCAGCCTGGAGAAACACAGTGCAGACACTTTATCTCGCACCATGAGAAAAGTTACATCCTGTATGTACGGGATCAAGTTAGGATGTTCAGAACTGAGAGGAAAAAGTTTGCTGTAGTCACACATGCCTGCTGACAGCGAGTTAGTTTAAGGTAATGTGACTTACATTTTAAGAAAAACTCACAGAACTGTCGCTACAAGGTGGAAAACTTAGTCAAAGTCTTAATGGAAATTATTATTTTAAAATTAATATACCTGACAATGGCATGCTGATCAGTATTATGAGAATTACTTCATATTTTCTCACTGGGTACTGACCCAGTGGCCAAACTCTGCATTGCTGAAGTACAATTCTGCAGTCAGGCCCCATGCTTCACGGGACTCAAACCAGTTGTTCTGTTAAAAATCAAGCTTTTGAGATGACAGAGCCTTCTGGCCACTGACCCTAGATCAACACAGCCATCCTTGTTGATAAGCCACAAAAACAAAAATGGTTCAGCAATGTCACAGTAAACCACACTGGGAACATGTGGCACCAGTGGAAATAAACAGAGAAACATGATGGTGGCTACCTGGTGATTAATCACATGAGTGTGTAGTGCTGGGTTGCAAATCTAGTTTTAATAATAGCTGCTGAAAATAATGGTGCAATAAAATACAGCACATCTTTAAGAACAATAATCACTGTCAATAAATCAGGATTTTTTTTTCGATATTCATATAACCAGTTATCGCTCTGCTGTGGCCACAGTGAACAAACACATCAATGTCAAGGTCACAGACTCCCCTGATGTCACACATTAAGGACACCTCAGGCACAGCTAGCAGTAACGTGTGGCCACTAATAAAACCCTGTTCAGGTGAATGAGCTCCTCAAAACCGGTCCTGTTCAAAATGAGCTTCACACTGAGGCCATCTGAGGATTCAAGGCCAAGGAGTACAAGTTCATAACTGAGCTGGGGCCTCTTCTCCTTATCTGCTGATGAGGAGAGAGAAGATGAAATCTAATTCTCGGCTTCCATTTTGCTTTGCCTCTCTCCTGGCTGTAATATAAGTGCTGATGTGGGATCGCCTAAAAAGCTTCAGCTCCAGTTTGTGTCACAGTTTGTAACCCCCCCCCCCCCCAGCAAGGGCTGCAGGACGCGTTTATGTCTTTATGACCATGCCCCTTTGATAACAAGGACACTTGTCCATACGTGCACTTTGAAAAAGGAGGCCCACATCACAGTGTTACGCAATCAGTGCAACGATGAAATGAAGAAGTGAGAACCAAAGATGCACAAACACAAACACTGAGTGTCTGAACAGCAAAAGACATATTTAAATGAAAGTAGATTTCATTTCATAAATAATGCATCAATTTCCACTACTTAGAAAGCTGTAAAGATGTAATATTTCATCACAACCACCTTATATGTTTTTATTCCAATCAGGCCTTGAAGTATGTGTTCAGGTGATGTGTTTACTAAAGAAAATGGAGCAGAGATGAAGGTGAGATGGAGAGATTATGCTCTATGTGATTCTGCCATATTCAAAATTATCATGGGTGCTACAAGATAATGATGAGAGCAGCTTAGTTTTGCATGCACCATGTTCTTCTGCAGAACAAATCAAGCGAGTCTTCTGTGAGGATCCTTGACATATTTATAGAGCAGTTTAATTCATTAAAAGGCTTCTCAGGAAGGCTTTTCTATAAATATGCTTTTGCCAAATGAACTGTGGAAGTGACCTTTGAAGTTGCATTTCAAAATGCGCCACGAGCTGCTCTCTATCAGCATGTTTCAACATGAAAACAGTAACATCAGTAAGGTAATTAACTACAGGATGTGTACATTTACACTTAGTGTAGTATTAACAAAAAGAACATATTGAATATACAGAATAAAGGACATACAATGACGAAGGAGGCACGATAATCAAAAGGTCTTTCATTTTCTTTGCAGCTCATTTCCAGGACCTACCGTTTGATGTGCATCTCTAAGGCAACGCCTGTTTCCAGGTCCAGGGGCTGGTGCTCGATGCGAACGATAGTGTCTATGAAGGTGACTTTAATACGACGAAGAACTGCAAGCACAGATGAGATGAGACACGCAAAGGTTCATTGGCACCGATCTTTCAAATCATCTCGTCTTAGCTATGCGTGTTCAGACCAGGTTTTCCATTGGGAAAAATATTCTGTAACTCCGTCAGAGGGCACATTATTACTGTGGTGGAAATTTGGACGTTTGTATGTTGACACACACAGGTTTCACTTACCCGTCTCAATGGTTTGTGCAAACATCTCAAGCCCCTCCAGCTGGGCAGGCGGCTCCTCCGATGCCTCCGGGGGGTCCTTCAGGCACTCCTGAGCCAGCTGCATGCTGGACGTCATGCTTGATGACCAGCCTTGGGAGTCCCAACCCCCAGCTGAGTGCAAACAAAACCACATGAGATTCAGTTATTTCTGTACTTTAGGGCTTCTGCGTAAATGATTTATTTCTGAAGATTCAACACCAGGCTTGCCTTGACCATGTTCCCTCTTTTACCTGTTTTCACTCTGTACTTTGGCAGACAGATAGTGTAAGTTACATGTGTAGACTACCTTTGTGACTGGGACACTAAGTTCAAATGATTGAACTGTCAAAAGTATGAGACACAAATTCAACAATGTACACATGGAGGTCCAGGTTGCACCTCTGTAGACCAGCCTAGAGCTGAGAGGATTAGCTTATCTATGGATTGTCTGGAAATTGATCAGTTATTACAACAGTTGAGCGTCAATTATCATTTTTTAAGCAAATAATGCATATAATCCTCTGGTTCCCATGACTCAAATGTGGGGATTTGCTGCTGTTCTTCCTCCTCATATATGACAGTTAAAGGACTGTATGGACTGTCTGACAAAACAGCTAATTTGAACATGTCATCTTGGGCTCTGGAAAAATATAAAGGGCCTTTTCACTATTTTCAGGCATTTTTTGTATTGCACTTGAATATCAAATCATACCAAATGGACACTTATCTCTACATCAGGAACATTTTGGGGAAAACAGTCATTAAAACAGGGGCAAATCATGATTTTGCACCAGACTTTTCAGACTGAGACTGCATGGCTAATGCTGATAATCCCTGGATGATGCCCTCATTGAACCTGCAGCAGACCAATGCACTTCAGTATCCCAGGAAGAAATCCCACAGCTCAAGCAAAGAATTTGTTTTTCAGTCAACTTACTGGTGCGGTACTTGGGTCGACATGTTATCTGGAGACCAGAAACTTCTAAGGTGCAGTGATCAGTTAGGAGAGCTTGCCAGGGGATGGTCACAGTTATGCTGCTCACAAAGCCATCCACTATCTCCAGAGGAGCCCCAAGAGACTCCAAAAGCTCATTGACAGCCTGGATCAAAGAGGAAGCGGTCAGTATAAAGTACAAAGTCAAAGAATTAAGAATAATTATATCATATTTGTCTCATCACTCTGGGCACAGACTTTTAAAAGCAAATTAAGTAGACAGCCAACATGGCAGGGGAATATATCCACTCTGACTGCTTGGACACTGGATAGAGGCACACTTAATCTGTTTGGCTGATGATGTGTTCCCATAAGTGCATTTCCTTGACGAAATGTGAGCTAGGCTAACAGCATGACGTGGGAGATTGTTGTTGAACTCGATCGCAGTTGCGAAACAGTCAAGGGTGCACGAGTCCGACAAAAACACGCGATGACTACTGCTGAGCTGCCAAGTTGACTAACACCGTCTCTCCTCTTTTAAAACTCACCCAGACATCGAGGTTGATCTCCTTGATGACACCGCTGCCGTTGTATAGGTCCAAGCCCAGCTGGTCCAAGCTCAGTCGTTCCTGCAAAAAGTGACCGAGGTAGTGCTGTAAGAGGTACCGACAGGCCCGCTTTTTGATTGAGCCTGACCAGGGGAAAAGCCAGCGAGACATAGGGCCAGAGAGAGCGGGGAGAGGGAGCGAAGAGGTGGCGGAGGAGAACGAGTGCGAGTACAGTCCTTCGGCAACTGCATAACAGACTAACACGAAGTGTGCAAAAACAAGGAATGAGCCACAGCTAGCTAGAGGGGGCTAAGGAAGGGGTAGACCGTAACTCAAGTTCTCCCCTCGGCTTGACACAAAAACTCGAAAATCCTTTGTCAGGACCGACGAGGCTCCCACGTTACTTGACGAGACGTTACTCCAACTGTCCGTAGCTGTCTCGGCTCATATTTTTGGTGCGTTTGTGTCGAATTCGAGCGACAGGTCCGCTTAGTGCGTATCTCTTGTTTCAGGGTTGTTTATTGTTATCATACGCCAACTGATGGTATGGTAGACGTACGTGCGTCACGCGTCACTGTGACGAAAGGCGAAACCCGGAACGGAGAGACTTGAGGCCAGTCAGGCGCCATCTTTGTAAGGTCAGTCTTTTTTTGTAAATTTGTATTAAACCTGTTTTTGTACATGGATTTAGACATAGGCAGATATATAAATATAATTCTGCTTTTTCCAAATCTATTTCAACATTAAATGTAAAACAGAAACACATAAATAAATAAATCCCATAATATAACCAAGGTCAGAAAAAACAAGGTAGACCAAGTAAAATTAAAACTGGCACAGGGACAAGTGATTGCCATTTTAACATTTTTTGGCAATATAAGACTTTTGCAAGCTTAACAGCGTTGCCATGACTAAGACTGCACTGGTGACTCAGCGAACAATGAGTCCACTGGGAAATTAAAGGATTTGTCCAAATTTTTTCATGTCTGTTGTAAAACAAGTCTGGTGCCCACATGAACACCGAAACAGATTTTTACTGTAATCTTTCCACCTGTTCATACTGGCCATTCAGATCCCTTCATTATGTGCTTGCAATGTAAATGACAGAGATGAGTCCATAAGATGCAGTATTGCTATTTATACTCTATTCCTCAAGATGAAGACCTTCCACACAAATTTGAATAAACAAATCCAAGCTTTATGTGCTTCTGTAACAACACACATTCTTACATTATTAAATCCTTTTAAAACTCTGACACATGACCCGTCAGCAATACAACACCTTTGTTTAATTTATATATATATATTTTTTAACCTACTTTTGTATTTTTCTGTTTACTTGTGGCTTTGTTGAACTTTGTGTTGAAGTGTTTAACTTCATGTGTTGACAAAGACCAGGAGAAACTGTTACAGTTACAGTTACAAAACCAGTAACTGGACAGGCTCAATGTTTCGCTCTTGTTGTAGCTGAAGTGAAATGGATCAGTGTGTAACAAAATATTTTTTTTATTGTTAAACATAATACAACAAATCAATGTGAGCACCAGTTAAACTACTGGCCATTTGTCTTTATTCCTATGAAAACATGTAGTGATTTCTATACAAATGATGAAATACTAAGGTTACAATGACAACCAAAACTTGTATCATAACATCAGCCTTTAGGTCAAACAGTTGACATTTGACTGTTAAAACAAAACATTTACTCAAGTCAACTTGATCTATAGTATTTTTAATACAAGAAAAGGCAAAGAGTAAAGGATAAAACGAAAGCCATAAATAAAATTACTGCAGTTTTATTTCGCAGAAGTATGATTCAATTCTTCATTTGAACGCGATGTCTGGGATCTTGCCTTCCGTCTGGAAACAGAAAGAGGAAAAAGCATTTTAGGGTCTTCCTATTAAAACGATCACATTTTTATAGAGATGCAGGGACTTGAAATAACTCATCTCACCTTTAACTGAGTGAAAATTTGTGCTGCTCTGTTGAAATCCCACTCGTTGTCTTGCAGACACCTGTGACAGAGTAAGTGTTGAGACATTAAGTTTAAGTGAAGACGTGGTCATATATTTCTGCTGACACAAAATGCACAGAAACAAGACTTACTTTTGGGACCATTCCAGGTTCATGCCAGACTTCTGTGAGAAGGCTGTGAGCATCTCCTGCTGTGGTGCCGTGAGGGTGGGGACTGGGCTGGAAGATGGTGTTGGGGCAGGAGCGACGAAGGCCCGGCGGATCTCCTCTGTTGTGGCCATCCGGATGAAAATTTGGTCGTTCACAATGCACAGGCTGCGGCACAGGAGGAACCCAGGAGACAGACAATAACATATGAGTATTTCAGGTATTTCAGGAGGAGCTGAACCTCTTCCTCTTGGTTTGTGCATGGTGTGCAATAAATCCTACTTTTGTGACATTGTGTGAAGTTGTTCGGCAAAACGTGCCTCTCTACAAATTAATTACAGCTCAATTTACTGATGAAACTATTAATTTTGGCCATCAAGTGAAATAAATAGCTGTTGTGCAAGTCAGTGATTTTAGAGCACACAGCTTTTTATTCATATTACAGCTTGTAAAGCAGAGAAGACAACAATGTTTGTCCTCATGTCCAGTTCATTTCCTCAAAGACCTGCTTCTGAACTGTTAATAATTTAGTACCATCTACCTGACTGCAGGGAAAATGTGCGGGAACAGGAAGACAATACAAACCACTGGGAGCTAACTAAACTTACCCTGTACTCCCTGCTGGGACTGTGATGAACACTCGAGAGAAGGCCATGGTGGACTCGCGAGATTTACCATCGACAGCAACTGAAAAGCAGACACGACACTAATTAGTAACGAAATCAGCAACACCCATATTTGCAGTGGCTGAGTTTAAATCAGGAGGACGGAACAACTCACCTTCTTTGAAGACTCCGCTCACTGTGAATGACAGTAGTGTGTTCTGCAAATGGAAAACAATTGTTCAGAATGAACACAGACTGATTCAAAGTGAGAGCAAATGACAAGTGCTGGCTGACAGAATAAACATGAACTCACCGTGTAGGTGTTCACATCAACAGTAAAGGAGGCGATGTCATGCTGAGTTTTGGGCAGCTCGTTGAGGAAAGCCACAACGTTCAGCCGTGTGTGCTTCAGAAGTCGAAACCGTATTGCTGAAGGAGGAGAGATTCAGAAAGGGACACATAGGGAGAAATCTCATATCACAAATATTCAGTCTCAACAATTCAGACGTGAAGGCAGATCAACAGCTCAACAGGTAAACTCACTGGAGTCTTTGATCCTCTTTAGGTTTCGAGTGTCTTTATGATACTCTCCCAGACTGCTCCTGAAAGCAGAAGACAGGGACAGGTGGAGTCAATGTGAATACAGCTGAGACTCAGATCAGAGTAGCAAATGAGTGGTGGAGGTTGGTAAAAAGTCTTTAAATGAATGACTAAAACCTAACAGTAGAAACACCGGAGAAAACCATACATCCCATCCCCTCGTGTGCTAATCAGTACCGTTACATGTATGCAGAAGTGTGCGTCTTTGTGTGTGTGTGGTCTTACCTGGAGGGGTTCTGGGTGGAGTAAGGAGTTGTGAGGGATAACGACGCTCCATCATGGTAAGCATCCAGGAGAGGCTGTCTGTCCCCAGAGTCATATATGCTGTAGTACCTGAAACGCAATCACTTGAGTTAGTTATCTTGAGTTTGTCCTTGTGATCCTTCCTTGCCCACAAACCCTTTTGTGGAAATGAAGATGTATAAAAAGCAGCGCTTTTTGATTAGTCACTGACACACACTGATAGTCACACTGACACCAGAAAACAGGCACTGGTCAACTGACTGTTGTGAGATGATACTCGACACGAAAGCAAGAAACTCACTGTTGCAAGAATCGAAGGATGAGAGCTTTGATTTCGTCTGAGCCAAAACAGCTGCCCTGCATTATCAATTGGAAAAACAAATGGTCAGATACAAAAACGAGACTGATAGTTGAAAGTGAAGCTTTCACCAGAAGGAGAACAATGCAGCTTAACACTTCTGAATTCATTATTTAAGACATATTGGAGAGATTCTCCAAACGTCATGTACACCAGATGACATCATCAATGTCAGTTTCAATAAAAATATACAATCAAATGAGATAAAACAAGTAACCTTGCAGGGGGGGATAGTGGTGGGCGTTTCCACATCAAATCCAATGGGTGGCGGGAGGTCAAAACCATCCTATTAAGAAACACATGAGGGAAGACACAAGAGCGAGGAAATGAATCGACTGCATCCAGACACTGTAAACATATTTTACAAAATATATTTTATTCATTTATTATTTTTTTTTAAAGAGCATTTAATTTCATTAATTAGAATTGTGGACTTGTGGACTCATTGTTGACTCACCAGTTTGAGAAGCCGAGGAAACCTTTGCCGCACAGCACTGGTACAGGAACAAAAATCAAGAGCAGGAAAGTTATCATCACAGACCATCTCACACTAAAACACATCATGCTCATTATTGTAGACACCACTGTCAGTCACACCTGCTGAACCACTTAATATCATTTTATCCTGTCCAGCTCATGTCATTTTAAGCTGCTACACTCTCAAGAACATTTGGGAGAATACAGTCATGTGTAGATACAACCAATTCCTAAAAAGGTTGGGACGCTGCGTAAAACATAAATATAACAGTGTGTGATCATTTACTAATCCTTTTTGACAAATACTCAAGTGAAAACAGTACAAAGACAATATGTCTAATGTTTCTCCTCCTCACCTTCATTGATTTTTTGTAAATATATGCTTATTCTGAATTTGATGACAGCAACACATTTCAAACAAGTTGGGACAGCAGCAACTAAAGACTGAGAAAGTTGTGGAATGCTCCAAAAACACCTGTTTGGATCATTCCACAGGTGAACAGGTTCACTGGTAACAGGTGATAGTATCATGATTAGATATGAAATGGGCATCCTGGAAAGGCTCAGTTGTTCACAAGCGAGGATGGAGAGAGGTTCACCACTTTGTGAACACATGACTGTATAAAGGATATACTAAATGGGCTCAGGAACACTTTGTAAAACTGTTGTCTGTAAACACAGTTTGTCTGCAAATGATTACATTCTGTTTTTATTTATGCTTTACACAGCGTCCCAACCTTTTTAGAATTGGGGTTGTACATGGACGCACAAAGTGTAGTGTACCTACAACCAGTGTCGTAGGAGTTTAACCTCTGCAGACAAGTATATACACAAACGGACTATCAGCAAGACTTTATCCTCCCCTCAGTTTCAAGCTGTGCCTCTCGACATTTCTCCCACCCTTAAGTGTACTTACCAGCAGGTATACTCACCCAATCCCCCAATATGGAGATATACACAGATCTGACATGGAGAAGCAACATAAACACACTTTTGTACAAACACACACACATACAAACATGCAGAGACCCAAGATCGAGCAGACTGCACTGGAAACCAGTTAACACATCCATTTTTAATTAGTAAAATAAAGAGGTTATGCATTGCTGGGAGAGAGGTGTTACCAATAGTCTTGTGTTAACTTTCCCCCAAAACTCTGGCCAAGATGCTGAGGAACAGATGAGTCTACATCACCAAAACAAAAACAAAAACAAAAACAAAAAACAAAGCAGGGTCTGGGTAAAAATAAATAAATAAATAAATAAAGTGACGTTCACACAAACACTTGCACACATACTCTAACATTCACTAGAGGTGCCAATCACTTTTCATCATGTGAGTGAGTTTGCCTGTGTCTGCGCCCATGATTAACAGCAAAGAAAGACAACCTGAGAACAGAGAGGAACAAAAACACAGCCGGCCTCAAAGCGAGCTGCAGCCAGCAGTCCCACCACTCATCCTATAGCCCCCCCCCCCCCCCCCGCTCCACAAACAGCAGTTATCAGTTTAATCTCTCATAACCACCATCAATTCTGAAGAGATGGGTCTTCATTCACTCGCAGTGACTGGACTTCATGCTGTGTAGGCTTTTAATTTTCTTGTTTAATTTGGGCCCAAGCCTCTAGTTAAAGAGGGGCTGGGAAATCATTAAGCATTCGACTTGAGTGATAATTCTCTCCTCAGCTCTCTCTACTTAATGGTTGAGCTTTTTGTACTGGTCACAGCCATCAGAAACTGGAAGAGGAAGTGTTTTCACTTTTGACTTATTTCAGGTAAAACTGAACTTCAATTTCCAGTTCAGAACATATTTCCCTCAGAAGATAGTTAAGGGTATTTGCCAAACTCTCCACATTATTCACTGAACAGCAGAGGCCTCTTTTAGGCCAAAGAGAACCAACTTGACAGACTGCTTTTTCTCATCACTGGTCATTGATAATGACCTGTATCCCCCTCCGCCTCAGCCCAACGGCCTTTCCTGTCGAGTCCCGTCTTCACAAGTTTGTCTCTTCACGTTCTCAGTGAGTCAGAGCTCACAGGGACTGAGGCCGAGTAATCGTGACTGTGCCTGCCTTAGGTTGTCCCGGGATTTCGAGGTGGGATCTTACCCGTCATGGGCTATCCAGCCTTCCATACTCGCCTGATACAGGGGGCCGAGTGGGCAAGGGTGCTACGAGGGGAGAGGAAATCATTGGCTGTGGATTTTCTTGGTTTCATCCAAACATTATGACAACTGTGGAGTGCCCTCTCTCCAATAAACAACCTATACTGTTTTACAGTACTGCTCAAGAGATTTTTCTGGATTCATACTTTCACAGTAAATTGCATCAGGCTAAATGTCTTCTTTTCTTTCTTTCTGTTTTTTTTTTTTTTGGAAAAGGTTTCTTCTCAGAGTTATACCTCATCAGCAGCATGATGGTGTTTGACGGCACTTTATGGGATAGCTAATCAAGATGTCAGCAGGGGAGTGCTGGGTACAACGTCACTGAGAACCATGAAACAGAACAAAGCTTGAAAAGATGCCCCACAGAGAAGCTGAATAACTGGCAGAGAGAAGAGCGCTGTTCAAACTGTGGAGGCTTAAAGCAAGCGGAAAGGAAAACAATGTGGAATTGCATCATGGGTAGATGTCCTCTCAGCAACTTTTGGAAGTAAGAAATATTTAGTTTGCAGTGCGAAAAGGAAGTGTTAATCATCAAGTGGGAAGAAACAAGTATAACAGAACCAAAAGGAAGACTAATTTGAACTAATTGCAAAATAATTTGTGTTTCTTTTCTTTCTCTCTCGCTCACAAAGACACACACACGTACGCACAAATACAGGGAGTTGACAGTGCAATGTCTGCTGCCTCTGCTTCGTCCAAAGGTTCATTAATGACTGCTGGGGAAGTGGGTTCAGTTACTGTACAGGTGTCTTACATAAACAAACACAGAGGCTTGCTTGATTTTCTTTTGTAGCACACCGCTGCATACTTGCTATGCAGGAAAGACTCCTGGACACCCCTACCTGCACATATACAGTCACACCACCATAAAATAAACCCTCCACAAAGTCTTCTCCCCTCACCCCACAAAACCCCTGACTGACCTGATGTATGACGCCTGATCCTTGAAGAGGTCACACAGAGGGTTCCTGTTCAGCCACAGCTCCACCAGCTTCAGGCCTTTCATCTTGTCCAGCTCCCGGTCAGACTTCAGCTGGAAGACCACAAAAAACAGGTTGGTGTGAGAGGAGGATCTAAAGATAAATCAGGCTAAGGGCCTAATTCATGCAGGGTTATTATTCTCTGGATTGTCTATTCTGTTCTATTCTATCAAGCAGCCAGTTTCACCTCATTGTGGGAAAGGTTGAGGGTCTTCAGATTAGGCACCTTAGTAACCAATTCAGAGAGCTCATCCAGTTTGTGAATGCGGTTATTACTCAGGTTCAAGCACGTCAACTGGCAAGAGACAGAGAGATGCATGTGAGCACAATCAATTTGACCCCTCGACTTCATCAGAACGCAGCTACATTCAAACAACAGTAAACAGTGTGTCACTTATTTTCAAGCAAACACGATCAAAAACATTCACTGTGTTAATATTACCTCTGGAATGTTTTCTTCAATGATCTTGATGACAGCTTCCATGTTTGTCTTCCGATTCAGAATGACTTCAATGTTTTGAGACACCAGGTCTGTGACACAAAATTAAATTAGCAATCTAAATACTAAACAAATGTGCAAACTTGGAAAAGGATGAAATAGCATTTTCAGTAACCATATTATAATAAAACACAGCTCTGTTTCATCACCAGATTGTGTGAATCATTTATTTATTTTATAGAACCCTGTTAAGCAAAATCTTGTACAATTCAATAGTTTCAACAATTTAACAGCAACAACCAGATATTTATTTGTAGCAACTCATCTGTTAGATTCTGGTTTAATCTGTGTTCAATATCATGTCACATATATATATTAATGCACGTTTGGGTATAATCACCTGGGTCTGTTCGGATGTTATTCAAGTCCAGGGCTTGCTGGGAGCCGTCAAAACGCTTTGCCATGCATTGCTGTGAAAGACAGACAACCCACATGAGAGGCCTCGTCAGATTCATTTTGATGGGGTTAGAATGACAGGACAGCACGGGGTTAATAACTAAAAAAAAATAAATAAATAAAAGACAAACCCAAAATACTTCAAAAAGTCTTAGAAAATTTAGCACCAAATTACTTTAAGGATCAGTGTGTAGGATTTAGTGGCATCTAGTAGTGAGGTTGCAGACTGCAATAAATTGAATACTGCTCCCTTCCAAGTGCGTGGGAGAACATGGCAGCCATTAAAAATGTGAAAGGCGGTCTCCAGAGCCAGCGTTTGGTTTGTCCAGAAAACCACCTCCCTCTGTAGATACAAAGGAGTCTTCTAAGGTAACGAAAACACAAGTCCTAATTGCTGCAGCTCACCTTCAGGTGCTCCAAGTGTTCAGGCTTCAGGTCAGAGAGGAGGAAGGATGGTGGAGGGCTGGGGTTGACGTGCACTTCCACCTTGAAGAAACAAACATTTAGTGGCACGACAAGAGATTAGTAAACAGAGATATGCAGTAGACATGCTGAGTTTTCGGTTTTGGTTTGATTTGGGGTTATTCTTTATATAGAGATCAGCGTTGCAAAGTAGACAGGGTAGAACTTAATGACAGTGTAGCCATTATATTGAAGGGAAAGTGTAGCGACAAAGAGCTGACAATGCACATGAGAACACTGATCATTAAGGACAGACTTTCTGCAACAGTAAGAGTCAGACTTCTTTTATCACCCCAACATACCTTATATCCATCCGTATCTGTAATCTTGTGTGAACATTTGTGCAAGGCACTGGCAGTATCCGAATCATTCACATAGAAATGGCCCCTGTTATGGTCAACATGGTACTGGACAGAAGGAGGGCAAAAAAGGATTCATCAAAATTCAAGCATAGGATTCGCTCACACATTTACTGTTTTATTTCCTGAATCGCACTAAGCCGAGAAACACGCAATAGCCTTTTTAAAACCTGTTATTTTTTTATTAGTTATCAATAAGACAATGCTGAACCTCACCTGTACAGGTGTGAAGGGAACTGAACAGATGTTCTGAAGCGCTGTCAGTAACCATTTCTTGTCATATTTTCTTCCATGTGGTATCTGTCGAACAGAAAATTAAGTAAAATAAGATCTCTTTTAACAGGTTACAAGTACGGATGTTCAGTGGTGACGGTTACAATACGCACCGTTACTTTGTACCAGCCTGACCGGGGCTTCCCTCCTCCACCTCCTCCTCCAACTCCTCTAAAGCCGCCTCCTCTACCACCTCCTCCCCCTTTGCCTTGTCGCCTATCTCTGTCAAACCTTCCATCGCCTTTTCGAAAAGGTCTATATGGGTTGCTAAAACAAAAAAAAAAGAAAAGAAAAAGAAAAAGACAAAACACATATTTTTATTTATTTTCTAGGAACTTCACATGTGTTTCGCAAAGAGGAACCAGGGTCAAAATTTTGTTACTTTGCCATAGTTCCTGGGCTGTATTTTCAAAGGGCCCAGGAAAAACTGAAACAGAGTTTGCTCAGAATCAGAATCAGAAAAGCTTTATTGCCAGGTACAATTTTACACATACGAGGAATTTGCTTTGGTGAGGTTGGTGCATGACACATCTATTAAGAGAAGCTATTAAAAAAATAAAAATATAACAGTAAGTGAAAAATATAACAATGGTAGAAAATATAACAATAAGTAAAAAATATAACAATAGCTGTGTGGAGTTTCTCAATTTCTATGCAACTAGTAAGTCCTAAGAGTAAAGTTTTGATGATTATAGCACAGTTTAACATGCATTATCTGTGTATGTCCAGATTAAAACAGCTTTCAAACAGCTGAAACAGATCCACATCAATTACTTCAGGTCTTACTGCATGTGTATCGCTCACCTAATGTTAAGAAAAATCTACATTTATTTTGGCTTATACTCTTGGTCCAATTCTGTAAGGCCTCTTTATATGGCGAGGTGCTCATTTTGGAGCTGATCAACGAGTCCCATTCTAATAAAAAATATCTGATGACAGAGTTCAGCTATCAACAATGTGTTAAACCCCACGCTGGCTTGGTCAGTCAGCCACACTTACAATCTGTGCTGGGAACTGTCCTGAGAGTTGTCACTCATGGTTACGTCTCCATCTGTATCATCAAGCCTAGACCGTGGCCCAGGGCCCCCGAAGCCTCCCGAGTGGCTTCCTCGTTGGCGGTCTCTGCGGGACCTGTCATATGACCGACCCTTGTGGGAGCCCCTGGTTTTACGGCTGCGAAACTGTGGTGCAGTTCTATCATCATGCTCTGAAAAGCAGAATTCACAAGTTAGTCCGTCTGACTGGAGTATCACATCACACACACACACGATCAAATAAAAAATATGAAGTCCAAACAAAGTTATTTCTGTCAGTTCTGCCAGTGTGTATATCAAACAGTTAGAGTGAAATATACCAAATGACGCACTATGATGAAACATTTAAATTACTCACATGAGTCTTTAAAAATGTCGGTCATGTTCAGTTTTAAAAAGGGAATTCCTGCTATGATGGGGAGGAAAACAATATGCCACAGGACCTAACCTTATTGACCTCAACAACAACTGTATTCAATAAATTCTGCGTTGAGCTTAATGCACTTACTGGAGTTGTAATAACTGGTAAATAAGTATTGGGTAAATACTTATAACCTATGCCTACAGAGCAACACAAGTAGACCCACAGGGGGCCCAAGATATAATTTTACCTCCTAGGACCATGTAACCAGTGCGTCTGACCTCTCTCCTCACGATAAAGTCACCACAACCTGATGAAAAACGGTACAAGTAGTACAAAACAAGTAAGGTTAATGCTGTAGAGTACGGGGCTTACCGTTGTAGTAATGCCCGCCATCCGCCATGTTCCCAGAATAGTGTTAGATAAAAAACAGCCCACAGGCCTGGATGTAAAATAATATTAGCAGGGATCCGTTTCTCTCTTTCACGAAACACAAAGTTTTTGCTGTGGAACAAGCTCCAACATCCCAAGTCGTTAAGAGGTGAAACAAAGGCGACGTCGACGTGACCGAGTAGCCAGCCTTTAACTAGCTGTTAGCTTGTCTAGCTTCTCCTGCTACGCGTTGACGAGAAGAGAGCGGAAGTACAACTTTTGGACACTCTCCCTTCCGGGGCAACAAAATGGCGCGGGGAAACGAATCAAAACAACTTTTGACTCGTGGTGGGAGAACAAAGCATTGCCAAAAAGCTAAACGTTATTAAAAATGTTACATAAAGTCATCTGAAAAAAGGTAGAGCAGAGCACCTTCAAAGCTATGTCTGTATGTTGAACGAATGTATTAAGTAACGTTATCTTCGAGAGTTTTCAAAGAGTTACTTAAAATATGTCTCATCTCTGACATTTATACATGCATGGTCTCAAATCTGAGCAGTTCTCATTACAGTCAGATTTTCCTCAGAATGAAACTTAGCACTCTGGAGAAATAGGAATGATGTCTAAAGTCAGAAGCCGAAAATGCATATCTTTCATTAATTTACTGATTTAACAATGTATGTAAGACGATAATATTTTATAATAATATATTCTCCATATCAAGACTTTCAAATCTCTCCCTCTTTAAATATTAATCTTTTAATTTAGAAATTATATTGAGTCTTAAAGTCACAAATAAGAATACTTGTGCACATTTAATCAACCTAGTTCAGGACTGTTTGTATTTGTGTAACACTGTCAGGGTTGGGCAATACAAAACTATTACAATATGATAGACCAAACACCTCAATAGTGATGATGTTATGATAATTTGGGGAATGCAACTGATTCCTGAAATAAATTCTAGACATTCATTCTTCTTTTTAAACTAATAGATTTTTTTTTTTTTCAAATGAGTCATTTACCATCATAAAGTCAACAAAAGACATTTGGGATCACCAGGATCAAAATTAATGTACTCTACTGTCACATCAGACTATCACTAGTGAATTATGCAGACTTTGAATGCCACAGGCTTCAGAGTTGTCACGTTTTCTCTCCTATTCATCAACACTAGGTTACACTAACATTACCTGATTTGACTGACAGGCTCAGCTTCAACCAGGAGGTGAACTAACACAGGAAATTGTCGGCCAAAGCGGACCGAGGCAGGATCAGTTTGGGCTCATTAGCAGCAAGGTGCTAATCACTGCCCTCCCCCCATAGTGATTAAGCTAGTTTACTTTTATTTATTTTCAGATGTCTGATAACTAAACCATATCACCACCAGATTTATCCCTGTCTGTGTATAGCTTAACCCCCGTAATTACTCGACTTAACCCCGAGGGAAACCTGTCCAAACAGCCGACATGGACTGTTAGCTTTAGTCAATGGACAAACTTACCATCGTTCGTCACGCGGGCTACCACAGCTAGGTTAGCGTAGCTTCTCTGACCAAAAGTTGAGCGGTCCATCCTGAAAAACTCAGCTTTAGCCTTTAAGAAAACTGTCAGAACTTACTTTGTCGTTATTAAAGCACTCGAGAAGACAAGTTCAACAAATTCTGTAAGTTAATTTGAGTTGTCGTTTTTTTTATTTAACGAGTGCTAATTAAGTTCAGGCTAGCTTTAGCTAGTTAGCAAGCGGTTAGGTTTAGCACGGTGGACTCTCCCGCTGGCCTCACAGACACAATCCACCAATATTCACCGATTAATTTTTTTACGGTAGTATTATCTGTGGTGATGATGTAGGGAAAGGCTGCGTCCGTCTGCTGTCTCGGCCAGTGTCAGCCAGACTGTCCCGCTCATCCTTCTCCAGCACCAACAACATCATGGCGCCACCTGCTGGACAGTTTTCAACCAAGCGGACTGAGTGGACTTGAGTCAGGATCAAAGAGTTGGTCAAACTTCCCCTGCGTTTGGTTCAGCTTTATGGTCATTTGTAATTTGTGGTGCTGCTGAATTGTGTTGGAGTGATCTGTGAGGTTCATTTTCATTTCATACATATTTCCCACAAATTCACTCAAGTGATGTATTTGGAAACTTTTGGATTTCTGCTAGAATTTAGTTTTTATTATGTAAGTGCATATATTTAATGTGGTAAGTTTATGTGTGATAGTATACTATGTTTTGACATGCTGATACAGTACCATAAGTAATGTTTGCTTGTTCCCTATTGGGGAATATGAAATTATAAGGCTGGATGGTTACTGAGTATTAGTGATCCGCATATATGAAACAGCAGCATTCATTGTTTATTTACAGCTTAGACTGTCTAATATATGAATCATCATCGTTTCATTTTATACAGCCTGTAAGACCAGGAAAAGACATTTCAGCTGCATCACATGTAAATAATTGAAATCCCTGATGACAATCAACAACACGACATTCTATCAATATATCTTCATCTGCTTGTAAGCGTGGTTGGTCTTTTAAGGATAGACTTACTGATAACAACATGACGCTGTTCAACCATATGTGCAGTGCGTATGATTCATTATGAGTTTCCTTTCCTGCTGTAAACAAATAAGCTTGGCACGTGTTCCAACACAGGTGAGTTTTTGCAGACCAACCAAATGCAAAATTGTTAGAAAGAAGGAAGCATTAGCAGGCAAAGAAAGTACACTTTTGGCCCTTTATGAATAATAGAAGAGAAGAAGTTTCTTAAGTCTGTCTGTAACAAAACAGTCTCTGCTGTTACAGTATTTAAAATTGCAAGACAACCCCATCACATATTTATGGCCTTTAGCTGATGTTTGGATTCCCTCGTTCCTCTTCCTCAGCCTGTGAAGACACTTTCCCCCGAAACAAATCCCCCTCTGTTGTCTCTTCAAGTGAATGAAATGAGGCAGCAATTCAAAATGTAACAGCAGCCGTTTTGTCCACCTGATGCTGAATATGACTGTTGATTAGGGGGTGTCTCAGCCGCAGTGTGCTTCATGTAACAGTCTTTTCTCCCCTGCAGCCGTCCTCCTGCTGCCAGGAGGCCACACTGATGGCCTGGCTCAGAGAATTGATGAGGGAGGTCAGACCGATGAGGTAGCCGTCTTCTCTGCTCCCCTCGGCCCACGGGACATCGTGTAGGAGCTCGCTGGTGTCGGGCATGGGGGTTGTCTTCCCAAAGTCTATCATCCACACACTGGCCTTGCTGCTGTGGTCGTGGACAAAGAGAAGCGAGCTGCCAATCACCTGATGAGGTCAGACATAAATATTTGTCAATTCATTATAAGGATATGAAGCATGAGTGAATTTGGGTGAGGTGAATAATGACTAGATCAGAAAAAAAAAATCTGCCATTTCAATTCCATGTTTTTCACTTTCACTCAGTGAATAGTATTTAAAGCAGAATTCGATAACAGGAGAAGATTTGTCTGTATATGTAAACAAACCTCATGGGTTCTGAAAAATAGTGAATTCTTCAGTGCGTCACACAGGGCCAGGAGTCTGGAGTGGTACGCTCTCTGACAACACAGATGGGTACAGTTGGTTTAGCAGGAACAAATAGTGCATATATCAAAGAGTAAAAGACCGATGTAATGAACTGAGGAGATGTACAGATGGATAATTGTCTGTTTATGCACAGCAGGCATCAGTGCATTATGTTTTGCTCAGTCGTATGGATAGCTGAATATAATCTGATCATTTCTTCACTTCATTGTTTTCTACAGGAGGAGAGATGTAATGGAACTCTGGTAGGAAGAACTGACCAGGATGTCGAGCTCACTCCTGGTGAAGTAGAGCAGTGCCTCCGTGACCTGAACTAAAGTCTGAATGTTCCTGAAGTCCCGTTGGACGCTGCCGTCCTCCATCTGACTCGCAGAGAAAAGAAACACAACAGCATAGATGTGACACCTTTGAAGACTTGTAAAGAATTAAAGAGTTCAGGTGTTTTTTGGAGGGGTAACATGAGCCGCACAGTGATTTTACTGGCCTGTACTCCTACCATGATGCCCTCTATCCTGAATCCCAGCGTGGACGTAGAACTGGTTGTATCCCTCCACTGAAGGTATCGGCACTTGGTCACCGCTTTCTGTGCGTGTTCCTCTGCTGACAGAGCTGACGGGTCTATTTTCACCATCTTCTGGTACATGTCACTCCGCAGGGCGGCCTTGACACGTGCTTTGATCAGTTCCTCCTCCTGGTATGTCCTGAAAAGCAAACTCTGATGTTATACATAAAAAATCCCCACATTGCTACAGGCCAGTATGGATAAGTGCCAGTTAATCCTTCAGATCTGTCCTGCAGCACAGGACTGGACTGGTCACTGTTAGCATACAGAATAAATTGCTCTCAAGCATACCGGACTCCCATCTTGCAGTCCATGATGACAGGTCTCCTCAGCCCACTCAGCAGGTCTTCCAGGCGGATGTAGCAGTGCTCCCCCCTGGTGACCAGGCCATGGTACTGCGGGACAAAGGGTCTCAACGAGTCTCTCATCAGGGACTCCAGGCACTTTGCTTCCACTTCACTGTACAGTTTCAACACCTCCCCTCCATCACTCAGCTGGAAGTTACCTGGTGACAGTGGCAACAGCAAGGAAGGGGCAAGGAATGCTTCATTATCCATGTGATTATCCAGCTGTTGGGTGGTCTAACTAGAACAAAGACTTTTTCTTAGTTCCTGAAAAGCTGACATTTGTAGACTTGTGGATGAAGTGTTGTGGATGAAGTGTAATATACATGCCTTGATGTCCAGCCAGCTGGACCCAGGAGCTCTGCCGCCGCAGTGACCAGTGCATCATGGTCAGGTAGGTTTTCCAGGAGCGGCACTGAAGCACAAAAGAAGAACATATTATGTTGTTGTCTTCATGCAGGCTGAATATTGAGAAGGGAACATGTATGCTGTTTGATTGTGTGCAGGGTGTGGAGCCTATTCCACCATGTATTGCTTTTAAAAAGGCAGGTTATGTCTTTGACAAGCCGACAAGTGTCAAGCATACAAACAAACACATTCACCCGCAGGCGATTCAGAAGAAACCTGAATGTCCGCATGCACGCAAGTGGAAAGGCCTGTTACTGTGAGGCGACTCACAGCCACTGTACTGACCTATTATGTGAGCCAGCCTGTACAATAGCAGGACCCTGAAACCAGAGCAGCAAAATTGAATTCAGCCATTGTTCATTTTTGTGATGTACACAAGTGTTTTTCATGCTGTGATGTGTCAAAATGTCTGGCATGAAAAAGGTCTGTGGAGGAGCTTAAGCCAGAAAAGCCTCTGCAAATGGTTAAATGCAAATGTGATTCTGAATTCTTTGATTTCTCTCTTTAAGGAATTAAAGCCCATTCCCATCTGAAAATATAAAACAGACTGAGAGAGAATTGTTGGGGAACATTATACAGTAAGGACACCTCTTAACTCCTCTGTCCACATCAAAAACTATGATGAGCAGGTTTGGTGTTTACAAACAGATCATACCTTGACAGTTATGATCTGTTTTGTATATACACAAAACAGCTGCCACCAAGCACAGGCACGGCCACTGAAAAACCAATAGACCAAGGGAAGCTAACGTAGGCCTGAGCATGCTCAGTAGAGACTCTGTTACAAAATGAGTTTGTATTTTGAAGGAAATGTCTGAATGATGTGATATTTGCAGATGTTTGTGTCCTAATTGTTACTGTTTTGGTCACAAAGATGGGATGTTTTGAAGATGCTGATTTCTCTGTTTGCAGCATTGTTTCATTCAGTCCTTATAGAGTACTCTTCAGCGTCCGACAATGCAAAATGCAGACTGCACCGAGAATATCTCCTCCCTAGTCGTCCTCCCACTGTCTGCTCCCCTCTGGCCTCATATCTGTAGCAGCAGCAGCAGCAGCAGCAGCCAGGCATGCAAACGCCATTCAAATCTGACCTCGTCAAAGTCCTCTTTCAAGCCCATGCAAATCACCAGGACCACAGGTGCAAAGAACAGTTGAGAAATATAGTTTTAAGCCTCTTCTATGGAAAACCAGAGCAACCACCTGCACAGGTGTGATGTCAGTGCATATGCTGGGATGGCAAATGAAAATCAAAATGGAGCTTTAAACTGCATCCTTTACACTTCTCACCTTCCTGAACGTCCTCCTCTTCGAACCTGCATCCTCTCCTTCGCTGAAGACCTCATCACTCTCTGCTGAGGAGAGATTGATGGAAGAGCAGGAGGAGGTGGAGGAGGAGTGCAAAAGCTTGGAGAGGACTGGATGTGGGGTGGACCACAGTTGCATTCCGGGACCCTCTCTCATTTCTGGAAGCTCCTCAGCCATTCCTTCCTCTGGGGTCTCCCCGCTCCCCTCGTTCTCTCCCTCTACAGCTGACACAGGAGATCTCTTCCTCTCCTCATCCTCTTTTTCTTTTCTCTCGATCTCCAAACTCGAGTTTCTACCTTTGCAGTGTTTCCACTCGCTGTTTGTGCCCCCTTCCCCGTCCTTGTCATCATGCTCCCTCTCTCTTACAGTCTCTTCTACCCTACTTTTTCCGCTCCACCACGTGCTCTCCCAGCCATCTGGATCGACTTCGTTGCTCCCCCCTAACCTTTCCCTCCTCCTCATCCTCCATTTGGTCCTAACTTCATCCCTTGAATATCTTGCGTTCAGCTCAAAGCCCCCTTTTCTGTCTCTGCCTAGAGCCAACTCACTCCTGTCGTCCCTCATCATGTCGTCCTGTCTGAGAGAGGAATGGGGAGCGATGCTCAACGATGAATTGAGCACACAGTCCCCCTCTTTGTTGTCTCCAAGTCCTCCTATACACTGACTGTAAGGGGGGAAACTTTTTGTTGACTGGAGTCTGGGTCTGGATCTCACTCTGACCCTCCTGCTGCTGCTGGAAGGCCCTTCACTGATTGTCGGCTGTTGGTGCGGCTCATCTGACAGTCTGTCAGAAAAGTAATTTTCTGGAGCTTGCGTGTTCTCTGTCTCCATCTTCATTCCCTCCATGTGGTTATCATCTGTTATGTCCATGCCTGAGTCCAGTGTGGAGCGTAGACGGTGAATCTGCTCCACGGACCCAACATGTGCTTATACAAAACAAGGAAATGGTAACAAGAGATGCACCGTTTTGAATATGTAATGAATATATGTAATAAACTCTAACATGGCCTCAGCAATATTTCTAAGCTTTCAGAAGTATTGAAACTACAAATGATCGTACGTGTCTAGCTCACCTTGCCTTACCTGTGTCTTCCCCCTGTTAGGTTTGTGTGATAGAAAGCTCTCCGCCTTTCACCGAGCTACATCCCTCTCTCATTCTCCCTGCTGCTGCCATATTTTGCATGCAGTGACGTTATTAAGTTTCCGAAGCTTCAGAGCCACAGGCCACGAGGACATCCAGGAATGACAGGTGTGAGCGTGTTAGACAGCAGGGTGGAAATAGAGTAAGGTGTCCTCCCACCAAATATGAGCGTGTGCTTTGTTGGTGAAGTGTTTTAGGGTGGTGTTTTGTGACTACACAAAAGATTAAACAAATAGACTGATAAACAATTTTTAATCGGTTTTATTGCAACATTTAAACGGAGTGTGTTCTTCAGCCGAGTAATACACATAGTGGCTTAAAACTCAATCAATAAGATATTTTTGTGTAGTAAAAAGAGAGTTTCTTCATGCACTTTAATCAGAATTCTACATTTTGCTCCAGTTGCAAACAGGTCAGCATTTTGATGGGACTACTCCAAAATCTTTACATTTCACAGCTGAAACAGGACAACGGGAAAACAGCTGGTACATAAATAAATAGGTTATTCTGAAATATATATTTATGCGAATAAACACAGTTCCAATATATGATCTAACCATGAAAATGTGAAATGATTAAATACATTTTTAAAATTCACATTAAGGGCGGATGTGGTATCATGAAATAAAAAATGGATGTGAAATACAAGCAGAATTAATGGAATGAATTTATGGAATGAAATAAAGACAATGTTAATGTGAAAAGAAACAGGTTGAAATAACAATTCATGATGATGATTATTTCATTATTCCATGGCTCCATTACATATTTTGATTTTGTTAATTCATATGGTGATTTATTTCGTACTGTCCTGAGTATAAAGGAATGAAAGTAATAAAAATGACAATGAGAGATTTTTATGAAATGGTGAAGTTTTGGATGAGTTAATCCCATAAATCACTGGGTTCTAACATTACAGCTGAAACACCAGTGTGAGATAGCTCAAACAGGCCAACCCAGGTTATCAACAAGTCTATTTGTCAGTGGTGTGTGGGATTCATTTTCAGCCACATAGTATCTCTCTTCAATCTTCATCCTCACATCTTGCTCTCCTCTTTCTCCCTCTCCTTTATTAATGGCCTCAGGCTGCCTCTGATTCATTTATTTCACTCTGACCTTGTATCTGTCTGTTATGCACCTCTATGCCATTGCCGATGTGCAAGTGGGGCTGCTCCTGGCTCAGATTTGTCTGGGTTGTCTGGAGGGGACCCAGCAGCTCTGCAGCACCTGTCAGGGAATTTACCCTTGTAGTCAGTACCAAGCGGCTGATGCAAATAACTTGAATAACACTGAAATTCTGCGTGCCTGTGTTTTTGTACCTGCAGCATCATCTTTTTCCTCCTCTTGCTGGTTGTTGTGTATGTTATTCTCCCTATCTGACAGCAGTCCATCTGTTGTGTGCTGTAAACAAGGAAAACAAGCACACAGAGCTTGTCGAGTCTGAGCTATACAACGCCTCGGAGGAATCTGTTAGTAACTCACACTCACTTCAACACAAACTCGTGAAGTGTGCAGCCCTGCAGCTAAAGACGGATTAAATACTGTGTGCAGTAATGGGCCTCTCGTCTCACCTGCTCTGGACCCCATTCCACTCTCAACAGCAGCCGCATGGAGCTGAGGATGAAGAGGAGGCTGAGGAAGATGAAGTTGCTGGACACCCCCACCAGGGCAGATAAGAGAGGGAAGTTGAACAACAAGTATCTGATGAAGAGAGAGAAAAAAAAACAGTCTTTACAGTAATTCTGATGTGACGAGTTGTTAGAAAAGGTTACTTTATTGCCCCACTTATATGCCCCACTCTAATTTTGACTCCTACTTTTACACCAGTAAGTGCTTGTTAATAATTTCCTTCAGTGGCCCACAGAGAAAACATCTGAACGTGTTGTATTTACTCTGCTGTGGGCTCCACGTGCAGCTGGAGACATACAAACCTCACTTTATGTTTAAGGTTTTACTTTCTTGTCTGTTATTATTAAACACCATATCAGTTTCATGTTGCAGGCGTGTGCACCATGCCACTGACTCTTACCTTATGCCAGTGAAATGAGCATGAATGTAGAGGTGAGATGAGTAGATCTGCACCCTGTTGGACAAGATCTCAATGACAGCAGTGGTTGAGGGGGTGTACTGTACATGGAGAAAAAAAAGCCATAGGTAGACTTCAGCAAAACGCTTGCTATTCAAGCACAGTCACACATGCTAATACATTCACGAAGCAGCGCAGGACTCACAGGGTCGTCGGTGTAGTCTGAGAAGAGCTCCACCTCCAGGACTTGCTTCTGCTCAGCGACCCCACTCAGAAAGGCCGGGAGGAACAGCAGCGTTCCCAGGTACCTCAGCAGGTCTGAATGGTATCGCAGCATGGTCTGACCAGGGCAGGACAACACAGTCATATATAGAGCAGGGGCAGCAACACAGTACACAGTCCCCTGCAGATGAATGATCTGCTCTTCTTTACAAATGATTGATGGCCCAACCGCAGAAGATGCTTTCAGTGATGAATATTTAGGAAAGGATGCTTGGTGTTGTCATGAATGCAAAGGTTTCACCTTCTGTATAACTGATTGAGTTGTGTGCTCAGTTTATTGAGCGCCAACAAAAGCTGATCTCAGTGGACTCTCTTTTTAATGAGCTCATTCCTTCACCGAACAAAAAATACAACCCGCTGCACAACGTCATTAAGTGAAATAAAAAATAGTTCTGCAAAGCTCGGTTTTTGTTTAAACTTTTACATGTTCTGTATTGATTCAGTTTGATGGTAAGGTTTGAAGCTGTGGCAGTGGATTTGACTGGAAAGTGTTTCAAATAGGTTATTTTTGTGGCGGGTTAGTATATATCAAGGTGCAAGAATACACAAGAAAGCCAACACAAAAACACCACAAAATACAGGCTTAGAAAGTACCATATCAACACCTCTCTGATACGGTGCCAGGCTTCAGAGGAAGTATTAAATAAAGGAGTGTTGCACATGTTTGCATTACAATGTATTTTTTATGGTCACCCACAAAAAAGACATTGTAATGTTCAATGAAGTAACTGAAGTCAGCGATGGCATCCTTTTACTTCTAAACACACTGAAAGAGCTTTACTCCCACCGTGTGTTTGTATCAGTCATTAGCTCACACGTGTGTCTCAGTCACCTGAAATCACCTTCTGTTGCAGTGGTGCTCTGCAGCAAGCGTAAGCAGCCCTAATCTGGCTCTGACCAGGCTGTGTGATTAAAAGGTTATTGTGCGTCAGAGCTGTACTCACAAAGCGAGAGCTGGAGGCGGACAGCAGTTGTCTTGTCTGAGAGACACACAGCAATGCAAGAGTGAGTCAGTTCAGTTTGCAGTAACTAGAAGCGTTATTTGATTTTATGTACACATGTGGCAACACAGAAGCTGAACAGATCTTAGGGCAACTTACTGAGCGAGCAGAGGAGGCAACCTGACCTCCATCCTGTGAGAAACAGCCTATCTTGACCATGAACATCCCCAGCTCCTGATTGACCAGAGAATCAGGCATTTCCAGCTGCAGAGTGATCTTATAGGCTTGGCCGAATGTCAGCACCTGAATGCGCGTTTTAGAAAGATTACAGAGTTCTTCTATGAATAGATGAACGTTTAATACACATACAGAGATTCATACACACACTTTCATACGTACATGTTTCTTGTTCCTCATCAGTGACACGTTGGCCATTGGATAAGAACACAAAAAAGAGGCAGGAGAGTCACAGTCTGTCCTGCAAAAAAGAGCAAAAAAGAGGGAATCCAACACACAATAACAAACGTCTGTGTTTTTCTGATGAGGCTCACAGGACTTCACATACACACCTGTAGTAATAGTGCACATCTGTGGAAAAGGCTGCTTTTGGCATGTAGGAGTAGTAGAAGCTCCCGTATAAAAAGGTGGCGATCCAGAGGAGCAGGAAGACAACAGACAACACAACAAAGCTCTGTATGATTCTCTGACGAATGCGTAACATCGCCTTGATGACACCATGCTGGAGCCTCAGCAGGGCCCGACCAATGAGAATTGATGGTTCTCCATCATCTCCTGGGCGCAAATAGCTTTCTTGTTCCATGAAACCAGAAACAGCTGCAAAACTGGAAAAAATAAACTCAGAAAGGTAAATGCAACCAAAAAGTGATCTGGTTCTCAAGCACTGTCTGTTTAACATCATAGAAAATTCAGTACAGTTGATGATATTATGATCTTATAAAACATAAGACACAAGTACCACGTTGATTGTGCTGAGAACTGTGAAACCACCAAGTCCAATCTGAGTCACAAGCAGAGGCCTTTCATATCAGATGACTCCAAACTGTGTCAACTGGCACTCTGACTGTATTACATGTAGAGAAAAAGCACAGAAAAAATTAAGAAATGGGATTCAGTTTGTTTCAACACAATTTGTATTGTGTAAAAATGTTGGTGGATTAATGGTATTTATCACTATTCCTCAGTGGATATCTGTAAATTTCTATTAGTTTCTCATTTCATGTAACTTTTACATTTACTGATAAATGAAAAGGAAGGGAGGTGCAACTTGCTTAACACATAAAGACTGATTTCCAGATCAAGAGTTATGCCAGTAATAATAGTGAGGGGATACTAAAGCATTTTTAACTCAACATCCAAATCAGCATTTCAAGAAGGCAGTCCAATTAAAATGTCCTTGCGGTATACAACAGTACAGAACGGTAGGCGGCATGCCTGCAACAGTACTCTGTCTTGCTCTAAAAATACTCACCTCTGGCCAACTATGAGCTGTTAGGAAATCACTTCTCCTTTCCCCGAAGTCTGTTGGTCCACAGCTTGACACAGTCTTGATGAAATGCTGTGAAGAGAAAACAACAATAACTTGTACTTAGCTCCTAAAAAACTGCCATTGGACAAGGTTTAGCCCATCCCATATGAAGAGAGACGCTGCTGCCAACTGGAACAGAGTTCTTAGTGCTGAACATGATACTGACAACAGACAGAGGCTTTATTTGGTTTTGGCACTTGTCAAAAACTGATTGATTAGATGAAGTTGGATGATAATTTCACCTCAACGGCAGCCTATATTTAGAGTATTATACCTACTTTTATCCATTCTGGCTATTAATACTCATTGTTGCATGTTTAATTACTGGATTGTTTTCTTGCTTTTGTGTCCATTGCTTTTCTCCATTGCTGCTAAGTGTGCTACAAAATGTGTTTTGGAAATTAAAAACATAAACAGTTTCTTTAATAACAGGAGGAAAGTACAGAAATTTCTGTGACTTTGAATAGAATATTTAGAGATAGTAAATGGATACATGAAAGTGCAGATACTTTGAGAAACTTTGCTAGATATACTTCATGTAGAAAGCAAGAAATCGTGCACACAGAGACACATTCATTCAAAAAAAAAAAAAAAGTCCAAAACGAGATATGTGATGAATCATAAAGTAGGCCTCGGTGAATAAAACACACCTCAGTACTGATGGCACTTTAAAACGAAAGATAGTGACTCAGTATAGGAAGGCGAAAAACAACGAGTTAACAAAAGTTCTAAGAGAAGCAGGAAAAAAAGGAGGAAAATAATCTCTCACCAGGAGGGGGAGACATCCTCTGGCGGCAGACAAAAATCCCGCCAAAATATCTTTCAGCATAGAAGAAGAAGTTTTCGTCCAATCACACGCAGCAACAGGCGCAAACCGGAAAAGGTCCAATTTTACATTTCATTTCACATAGGCGTTTGGAAAACTACTGAAAGGTAATGCTGGAAGTTATGTTTCTTAAATCGACATTTGAGCAGTTTAAAAAACACATTTAGTAACGTTAAAGAGAATCTGACAATCTCTGAAAAGGAGGCATGCTGCTTATTTTGGAGAAAGTCAGCCTTGTTTATCAGAGTTTACAAACTTCAGCATGATGACAAGCAGTTATTAAACAATGCACAGCTTCTGATACTAATATTCACCCCCCCCCCAAAAAAAAAAATCTCGTTAGAGAAGCCCTCAGAAAATATTTTTCATTATAAATATTAAAATGCATGTGCTGTATTTACAGTATTTACAGTTAGTAAATCAAAAGATACCTAACCTACCTAAGATACCTATAGTGACAACTGCAGTCAAAAATTATCGTTTCTAATTGGAAAAAAAATAAATAAATTCTTTTGGAGCCAACAGATACTTCAGAGTCAAGCTTCTCTTTGTCTCTAATCACAGCTAAGACTGTGTTTGTTCAAAGACAGTGTGATTTGTTGTCTTTCACGTGTTTTGTCCTGTTCCGTCTTCTGGTTGCAGGATGTCCTGTAACACGAGTGTTACTCGTGTTCAGCTGTCCTCTGTGGGTCAGGCACAGCGAGCCCCAGTCCACCTGATGCCCTGTGAGATCGAACACGACGGGCCGGCCCAGGTCTCACAATACTTCAGTGCTACCACAAAAGATGGCAAACAAGGTGCCCTCAATGTGTTTGATATCTGTCACTGTTTTCTCTTATGCAGCGTTTTAAGCCTCTCCTCCAGTTGACTAGAGCTGCTGCTACTGAACCAGTTTGCAGCTCACAGAAAACAGATAAAGCACAGAAGAAATAGTTTTTGTGCTCATGATTACCTGTTCTTTAGTTCAGAAAGATCCCAGCTCAGGATGGGTATCTGTTCCACCATGATCCTCATGATAACAGATCAGTTGCTTGTCGTTACAATCGATCAATTATAACAGCATCATCATGCCAAATGTATGATCTACAGCTTTTGTAAAATACTTTAGCATGGTATGATTTGATGACTGGTTTTAACATCTATCTAACAATTTACAACTTCAGTTAATACCACATTTAAAAAGGCGTATGTTAAGTTTTATCCCACAGTCATTTTTAGTGGGGGGCAAAACCGCCTCTAACAACAATCCTTGGTGTGTTTTTCCCATCACAGAGAAGACGGTGTCCTTCAGAGGGCGTGGTTTGAAGGGGCAGGAGCTCAGCTGTCCACAGGGCTACACTGGCTTGGTGCTGAAAGAGTTCAACAAGCCCGGCTCTGACCAAGAGGTAAACATCATGTCAGGTCACAGAAATGCTGACCAGCAGTCACGTCCTGTCAAGCATAAGGCAAAGCACTGACTGCATGGGGCATAACATCAGACATGCAGTTGTGTGGGTGAGATTGTCCTTGCTGTGTGTACATGATGCTAAGCTAAGTTGTGTGTATGTGTGTCCAGGACAGGACAGTGAAGCTGTCCTCTGTATTTGACAAGCTAACCTACTGGAACCTGGAGACACATCCAAACTCAGATGATACGATTGTGATGGCGATGGATTGGCCTGAGCTGGCTGAGGCGGTGAGCATGTTTCATTTATTTACTTTTTGCAGGCTGATTTGAGTTAAAGACCAGACTACGTGTAACCCAGTAAATGAAAGTTTTTCAGTTTAATTACTATGAATAAATCTATTTGAAACAAAAGGACACAGAGGCAGACAGATTTGTAAGATGGAAGCTGATATTTTGTCTCTTCACAGATCCACGGTTCAGTAGAAGACTGAGGACAAACAGAACGACCTGCAGAGAGGTGGGAGGTTGGTGTCACCTCAGAGTGTCAAGAATAAACTGTACAGTTTGCTGTTTTGTGGCTACAGTCATTGAAAAGACATCAGAAATGCTAACCAGTCAAGTGTTACTGCGGCAGAGCAAGAAGTTACAGACATAATGTTTATATTTTTGTGAGATGTTTTCTTGCAGTGAAGTAAAGAAAAATAAAATACCGACTGACCGACCTGTGCATTGTGTCATATCACCCAAACACAGCAATAATCACACATTGTTTCTACTGAACAGTGTTTATTCACAAGGTGACATTTACATTTTGCACACTGGCTACCATGAAACTCTCTAAATGATCTCAACTGTCCCTGATGACTATCCAGTGTAAAACTCTCGGGTGTGTAAGGTAATACCAACACTAGTCAATTTTCATTCTACAGAAACTGGCAAACATGGTGCAGGACAACAAATTCCAAAAGTGTCAGTCACTCAGGCACATTTAACATTTCAATTTAAACATTTAAAGAGAAGGCAGAGTTACTGGATGTGTCAGAGTGTGCTCATACTGTTTATTCTGCCATACTACAAGAGAAAGGTAAGGTCGTATAGGCAGGAAGCAAAGCAAACACATTAACGTATTCACTCCTGCCTCACTTCCACTGCTGTCCTACCAGGGAATGTAGGCTGGAAGTTGAACAATTAACACCCGTTTTCCATTGCTAACAATTTTCAATTAACCTGATGGAAAATGCCAGGTGATGTCTTTGTAATACGTGGCAAAAATCACTAGTTAGGACAAGATGGCCACAGTGCAAAGAGAATCGGACTGAGTTTACAGAAGGCTACTGTATATAATAAAATGGTTTGTCAGGTAAAAACTGCCTGAGCAGAAAATTGTGGGGCAGCAATCTTATTGCAGTCATCATGTTATTGTAATGCACTGTCCTGTTGTTTCTAAAGGAGAGGAGAAATGAAGCACCTTTCTTTGTCATTTAGAGAATTCAATCAGTTTGTATAGCTGCCACTCTGATATTTCAGGGTCAGTTGCCTCATTTAGTCCTAATCAAAGACTTCCACCTGAAAAAGGAGATGAAGGAAATAAACAGAGCAAAGGCCGTTTGGCACCACTGACTTCCTACTTCATCAGATATATACTGTGTACTTCTGTTCTGATGTAAGGAAAGGCTTATGTTACAAGTTATAAAATGACAATATCCGATTCTAATTTTGACATTTGAGCAGGTTTTTGCTTCTAAGTCAACAGTACTGATGTTTTCATCCCATAAATAAAACACTAGACACAACGCTACTACATTTACATCAGTCAAACTTTGCTGGCACAGAGTCACACACTGAGAAGGCAGCCGTACATTAAGTCTGATGTAACGGATAAAACGAACACGGCAGCTTTCCCTTACTTATGTTTTAAGTTCATAAAACAAACACTAGCTGTAGGATGTCGCACAAGTCCTGAATCTTCTCACAATAATGAAGTTTAGGGTCGTTTTTATACCCATACAGATGTATGAATAATGGCAAAAAACTGGAATTTTTATTTTTCTTAGATTTCACAAAGAGTAGCAGAGGAGAAAAAAAAATTAATATTAAATGAAAACTGATTAAATCAGTCTTGGGGAAACAACGGACATAAAAGAACACACAGCTTGTTAGTTTGATAAATGAGGGCTGATATCACTGCCTCACTGCTGGTGTTTACTCTGTGTGTGTGTGTGTGTGTGTGTGTGTGTGTGTGTGTGTGTGAGTTGTTGTATTTCTGTGGAATCAAATGTCCTCAATAACAGAAAACCAGGGTGTCTGCAGGGTGTTTGCAAGTACAGAAGTATTAAGACAATATTTGTATAAATTGAGTAGGATGGTTTGAGTTGAGAGGTGGAACATCTCGCGGCAACTGTGCCAGTATTTTTAAATCCCCTTGCTGGGCTAATACGCCACTTTAGGAAATTGTGATCGGCATAAAATGAATCGATTAATCCAGAAAATACTTGGCGCCCTGCTCAATTTAGGTTTAAAGGCAGAATTCAAGTTAGGATATTAAGGAAAAGTTTATGTATGCGTGTATGAGTACAGAAAGGTGGCACGGTGGGATGGTGGTAACACTGTCGCAATCTCCCCCCTGTAGCATGTGTGTGCGGTGATTAATAAAGTATATCTTCTTCTAAATACGATATATGTGTTAGCTAAGAGGAGGAGGTGGTGGAGGTGGTGGCGGCAGGGAGGGCTCCATGTCTGCTTTGCTGCGTTTGGCCGGCAGTGTGTGGTCATGAGCTTTGCGAATGTGTCGGTAAAGGTCGCCTGATTGTGTGTAGCTCCGGTAGCAGTAGCGACACTCATACGGACGTTCGCGTGTGTGCACGATGGCATGGCGCCTTAGTGTGTATGTACATGAGAAAGTCTTCCCACAGACTCCACATGTGGGGACATCCTCCACAAAGTTCCCCATAGAGTCCTGGAAGTCCTGGAAGTAGGCAGGAGGGTCTGAATGATGCTGAGCTGTGGACGGAGGGATGAGGGAGGCGGTGAATGACGAAGTGTCCTGGGAGGAAGGGCCGGCGCCGGAGGAGGAGGAGGAGGGAGAGAGGGGGAAGGAGTAGTCATTTGAATGGGAGGTCATTTGTGAGAGGCCCTGTGGGTGGGAGGAGAGAAACTGCGGGCTGTTCAGCTCCTCTTCTTGGATGTCATCTTCAAAGTCGTCGTCTACTTCCATCACTGGCTCTCGCTCCCCGCCATCCACTTTCTCCTCCTCCAGCTCTTCGTCAGATATAACTATGGCCTCCACTTTGACTTTCACGCTCTCTCCATCACTGTCGTCTGTCCTCACTCTGCCCGTAAGAGGGTGAGATCTTTCATTTCTAGAGGCGTGTGAAGCTCCCGTGTCCCCCTCAGGAGCCTTAAGGGTTTGGGTCTGAGCACAGTGTAAGTCCAAGCTTTGGCGTTGGAGTGACACGGCACTCTGGATTCGAATCTGGGGAAGCGAACGCTCCGGAGCTGAGTGCGTTGGGTTTGTTTCTGGGTGTGAGGTTAGTGCTGATGCCTGGATTAACATGACCATCTGCTGTCCTCCGCCTGACGTACCTCTGTGGTCAGTGTCTGATGGCTTCCTAACAGAGTCATCACGGGACAGTCGGGGTACGTCCTGATGGGTGCTGGGCGAGAAGCTGGACTCTGACTGGGAAAAAGCAACCACTGAGCGACCACTAGCCTGGCTCACTGGCACCAGGGAGGAAGAAGACGAGGAAGGCTGCTGGTTGCTGCTGTGGCCGGTAAGCAGAAGAAAAAAAGGAAGATTTACTGTAAGAAACCTTTTTGTAACAACAAATCGTAAGAAGTGTGTCAGTACGGAGGAACAACCTACTAGAGTAGAACGCACTTAAAGTCAAACTACATTTTTCATGTGTTAAAATCCTTTCATCACACGAGAGTCAAGAGTCTAAGAAACCAATCTTGGAAACTTCTGACTGAGTAATTATTTTCTCATGTGAATTTAGGAAAACTTACCTTGATTCACACTGAAAATGATATCATGACAAGTCTGCAATTACAGATAAGACATAAAGGCTAACAAAATGTAAATGTAAAAAAAAAAAAAACAGATTCAGAAGACAGAATTTATGACAACATGGGAGCTGTATGGCTAATAATAAGTTACCTTAATGATCTTTTTCTGTTTTCTTACCTTTTAATTTCATTGGAAATCCATCTACACCAAAACAAATTTAGCACATTTACTTGTTGAATGGAGTTTCTGATTGTGATTCTAATGTCCTGTTCAACTTCTGCTTTGAGCTCAAAGCAAGTTTTAAATTAAAAGACAGTGACCACCAATAATGTCAGAGTACACTGATGTTTTTGGAGTGCCCCCCCAAGTTAATAGTCACTACAGACCCCTACCTGTATGTCTCGGTGGTGCTGCAAGGGCTGCAGAGGGCTGAACCCTCTCCCTGACCTCCAGTCCTCAACCTGGTGTAGCCTCCCAAGGCAGGGGCAGATGGGCCCACGATGAGGCCCTGCACCAGTTCTCCACCCGGGGGTTGGGGAGGGGCGTCCATTCCTGGCTGCGTGGTGTCAGCGACGTCAGGGCTCAGAGGAGTCTGGACTCGTGCCTCTGATGACCCTCCACCAGTCCTCCGCTCAGACTTCACAGACTCCAGCTGACTCCTCTCTGCTGTTATGGATACTGATGAGAGTGGCGCTGCTGTGGCGACAAGATTCAAGTGATCTCCTGCCATGGCTCCCACAGGCTCAGCTCCACCATCACCCCCACCCTCCCCGCCTGTCTCTATTGCCTTCCTCGCACCAGCGCTCTCTTCAGAGCGAGTGCTGTCCGCCTCGGCCAGCGGCCCTCGTCTCTGCAGGCGTCTCTTGCATACTCTCACCACCTCATTCATGTGCAGAAAGCTTGCAGCTGCCAAAATGTCCTCCACTGGTGGAGACTCATTCAACTGCAGCACGCCTTCGTAGACAAAGTCCAAGAGCAAGCCAAAGGCAGCAGATGTGACTATGTCGCTGTCGAGTGTGACAGAGCTGCTGGTGCCGTTTCCACCGCTGACCCCTGGAGAGTCTGAGTAGAACATGTGGAAGAAAGGTGAGCAGGAGGCCAAAACAGCCCTATGAGCCAGGAAACGGGATGAGCCCACCAGGACGGTGCAGTCACAGAGGAAGCCCCGCTGGCGCTGGGAGCGCAGAGCTGACAGCAGCTGCTGGGAATGCTGGGGGAACTCCATCACCTGAGCAGCACATGGAAAGGAGAGACGGCAGGGACATAAAGAGACGATGTTGATGTCACTGAAATAAATCACTACGTGTGCTACTGGCATGGCTGCAATCATGATTTTCAAATGACTGATAAATACTCAAATGGACCGTCAGAACGTCATACTGGAAAGATGTACATCTAAGTTATGCTCTTATAAACTGACATTCAGATCAAATAAATTATGCCCAACGACAAAAACGTGCTTACAAGACAATCATTTTCCATGTACATCCATGTGCATAAATGTGACATTACACATACAAATTACACGAAAACATTAAGAGAATATATTGTGACCAATTTTCCTAGCTTGGCAAATAAAACTTGACTCAATCCATGCAATCTTGTAAAGGTGTAACGCAGCTCACAATAAAATTTATTGTGCGATTTATCACAGAGCAACACCGCGTCCATCCGGGTTCTCCCATCCAAGTTTTTGAGTAGCTCCTTGCAAAATAAACGCTTCACATCAACAATCTGTTCTTTAAAACAGAACACTGATGAAAAAACGGCCTATTTCTGTCTTAAAACACTGATGTTGACAGTTGAGAGCCGTCCGTTACCGTGTCTTACGTTACGTTTCCATGGTGACAAGCACGATTTCCTCAGTCCGCTGGCAGCTCGGTCCAGGAGCTGAATCTTAATTTGAGACGCGGTGAAGACGAAGGCGGCCAATGATGGCATGCAGGTAAGACAGAAAAATGGCGAGCAGCACCTCGTGTGTCAGAGGACCACAAATGACCCAAATGACCAAGTTATGTGGCAAGAAAAACAAGCAGCTCCAGCTCAACTGTGCTAACAGTAGGTAGCCAAGTTAGCTCAGCCTCTGTACAGTTCAAGCACCGCGGGCTCCAGTGACGGCAGTGCTTTGTACATGAGTCGTAAGTTACCGTGAAATAACCCACAGCATTTAAAATTGGAGATACCTCGTATTTTTCGTGGAAATGATCAGTCAGTTCTTACCTGCAGCTGCTGTCTGAGTGATGTTTTCTTCCACGACAAAAAAAAAAATGCAGCTTTTCCTCTGTGGTGCCAGCGGACCGCAGCACCGCCCGCCGCCACAGTGCCACCTATGAGCGGAGCGCGAGAGCAGACAGGAAGTGAAAGCGTGGGTTACCACAAGTGTGCAGTCTTTTGTAACGTCTCGCTTAACTGAAACCAGTACAGCTGATCAATTGATGGCACAGTGCAGTGATAGACGAGGAAGAGGAGGCAGAGGAGGGAGAGGAAGGAGAGGGAATCGTGGTGGAGAGGTGAGAGATTACAGCCCTATAAATTGGGATATTGCCCCATCTCATGACGCCGAACACCCCTGAATTGACTGTCAAGGCATCTGTATGAATTGCCTTGTATGGTAACGTCAAGATCCTATATTTAAACCAGAGCTGTAACTATAGCTCTCTCTCTCTCTCTCTCTCTCTCTCTCTCTCTCTCTCTCTCTCTCTCTGTGTGTGTGTGTGTGTGTGTGTGTGTGTGTGTGTGTGTGTGTGTGTTTGTGTGTGTGTGTTATGAGTAATGAGCAATGCCTTCTCCTCTATCAGGACAGAGATGTCCGTCTGTCTAAATCCATGTCTTATGCTCTTCGGCATGGAGCTAATCAGATGGGTCTTCAAATGGGTACAGGTGAGCGGTCTGGTCTGAGAAACACAAGTGCTCCTTCACTGTCAATAAAATCAGAATTTAAAGCATTTCAACAGATCATTACCTACGATCACTTTGGATTTTCTTCACTGTCAGCCTGGTTCAAACAGACATACTGGAAGGCTGTACACTGGCAGTGGTGGAAAACAACTAAGTACATTTACTCAACTGCTGTACTTAAGTACATTTTTGAGGTACTTGTACCTTGCTTGTGTCTTTCCATTTTCTGTTTCTTCATATTTATGCACTGCTTTTCTGATGGAAATATTTTACTTAATACATCTATGTGACAACTTTAGTTACTTTACAGATTCGGATTGATAATACAAAATATCATCTACAGTGTGATGTATTATTTTTACAGGTTATTCCAGGTGTATTTTTATAAGTTAAGACTGAATTGTTCCCTAGGGGGAAATTCACAAACTACCTAACAGTATAAAAAGCACTTAAAATTATCCCCACCTTTGCCAGCTGCAACATTCAAGTCATGTAAGCATTAATCAATAGTAATAATATAATCCAATACTATAATGTACATGATTCTGAAATGGGCCATTCGGCATAATGACTGCTTTTACTGAATGCTATTTTTGCATAAATAAAAGATCTGAGTACTTCTTCTGCTACTGTATAACTCACTAAACTAACTATATTGAGGTTATATATTAGGCTGCTTCATTTATATTAACTTATGTTTGCCCACTCAACAGGTGCAGTTTGACAAATACATTTTGAACAAATCTACATTGAACATGTGATCTTGCTGTAAATTACCATTGTGACTGTTAGTTTGAGGTCTTCCTTTCTGCGTCATTCATACCAACGTTTGTGTTCAGTGTTTCACAAAATGCACGCAGACTGTAATGAATTCCAAGGCAGCATGCAGGGCAAAGAGTCCATGAGAGAAAATCCATTGTGGAAATGTGGCCATAACTGTAACAGCTCTTATCACCATAGATGGCTTCCTGTTTGTGGAGGAACTCCTGGCTCACCCGCAGTTCCACTCATACTCACTGGAAGACATCGAAAGAGTCGTGGCCACAAATGACAAACAGCGCTTTAAGCTTCGCCCCCACCCGGTGGACGGCCGCCTGCAGGTTCGAGCCAGTCAGGGCCATTCAGTGCAGGTAAATCTCTGAAGAGGTGTTCCTGGAAAGAGATATGTGGCACTGAGAGGGGGATACTTAATTTTGTCCACAAACCAGCATGCCAAAGTGCATTATCCCGCTGAGTAGATGCTATAGTCAATATATATAAAATTTACACCTGCTTTTAAGTTGAAACATTTTCCTCTCTTGTGGACCAGCTACAATGATAAATCTCCATGTGAATTAGATACATGAAAAGTGATGTCTTAGTGTGCTGTCACACCTAACCTCTTTGGATCAGTTAAAACTAACTCAGGTCCATTTGCCCAGTTATTATACTTGTTCATGTTAACCTGTTGTGATTTGTTTGTAAGCTGTCAATGTGAACAGGAACTGGACCAAAACTACAATGCAACAGTGTAACATGTTTTTTCCCTCAGTCCAGACCAAACGAACCAAAGTAGAGGTGTGAATGCAGGCTTACATTCACACCTCTTCATCTCTGCAGCCACACATAAGGATTTAAACCAAACAGCCACACAGAGAATGCAGACACAATGTGGTAGTCAGATGCCCAATCTGTGTCTTGTTATGTTTTCTAGAAAGCCACATTGTTCCACCAAGGGCATACAAATGTAATGAAACAATTTACACCTTCAAAATATCACTTTAAGTCTAATTATCAGATGACATATGCTGTTTGTCCTCTGACAGTCAATTTGAAAGTAATTTTCATCCTATAGAAACAAAAAGACATTGGGGAATAGCAAAAGGCTGCCAAAATGCACCTTCAACTTTGATTGTTTTTTTTTTTCCTCTTGAATCATTGACAGCTACATTTTTTGTAAACATGAAACTTTTTAGAAACTTTCATCAGCCTTGGATTTTAATGCTGCCCTCAGTCACTCCACCTATCCTCCACCCATAGTAAATTTCACAAAATCCTCACAGCTAGTTAAGCAACGAAATTGTCTCCTACTCAGATTTTCCTTAACAGGCATTTTAGTAGGTCTCTGTGAATGACATTTCAGTCAGGTCCAATACCTCCAGTGCATATCCAGTTTTAAATGCTGTGTTATACTGTTTGATTTGCTGTGGCCAGGTAATGGATTTAGAGCTGAAACCGGTCGTGGCTGGTTCTCCAGACTGCCCTGCTGAGGCTGTTCATGGCTCCTACCTCTGCAACTGGAACTCCATCCTGCAGCAGGGCCTGAGCCGCATGAAGAGGACACACATCCATCTGGCACCAGGCCTGCCGGGGGAGGATGGTGTCATCAGCGGTAAGCTGTGTGTGTGTGTGTGTGTGTGTGTGTGTGTGTGTGTGTGTCTGACAGAGAGAAGCCAGCTGAAAATGTAGACAAATAGGTTCTACAGTGTGATTCATTGTCCCACCAGGCATGAGGAAAGACTGTGATCTTGCTGTGTATATTGATGTCCCCAAAGCTCTCGCTGGTAAGCTGAGCCACTAATCACTGCTACTCAATATGCTCAGTTCAGTCTGCATGTTTCGACTCTCTCTTACATGTGTTTTGTGTGTGTATCTGACTGTACAGACGGCATTGAGTTCTTCTGGTCAGAAAATGGAGTGCTGCTGACTGCAGGCGACACAGAGGGAAAACTTCTCCCCAAATACTTCAGCCGCGCCTTAATACTGAGACCTACAAGTAAGAAAAACGATCACGTGGATTCATTCAATCTAGATTCTTTTCTGTTGAAACTTGGATTGAGGACCAACGCTTAATGTTCACTGAAGTCACTTTTGGTCTGTGTTACAGGGAGCATCCTGCCACTGCAGTAGCAGCAGAGGATACAGTTCTGTCATTGGCCAATGCAGGACTCACCTGACTGTGTTAGCATCCCATGGTTGGTTGATGCTCATTCTAGTTCCCCTGGTAACACTTGTTGTTTGGCAGGAGCATCCTGTTGAGGCGAGTTTTGTCAGCAGTGTGAGAATCCATTCAGAAATCATCCTAAATGGGACTAAATAGGTACATTTTTTATTTTGGCATTACTGAAAGGATCGGGGTGCCTTTAGGGACGCATACTTTATTTTTATATGACAATTCAGCCATCTTATGCTGGCAAATGTCACTTTTCATTTATGAGTATGGACACTGTCTTTTCTCTATTGCATTTTTAGTGCTACATAAACAATAGCGCACGTTGGCTACCGAGATAATAAAACATAACCCTGGTTACAAACACTGACTGCTGACAACAACCAGTCAGGCCTTTAGATGGAGGACATATTGTGTCTGTGGGTCATCACTTGACGAAGGGAAAGCAGAGGATGCAGATACCGTGGTTTTAGTTAACGGACGACTTGTCAGATATGGACACACTCTCTCTATCTATCTCTCTCTCTCTCTCTCACACACACACACACACACACACAGCATGCGAGGGGAGATAAATGGTTTGAAGCTTCCTGTGTAAGAAACAGTAATTATCACCATATGTCGGAGCATAAGGAGTGAAGACAGCAGAGGCTTAAAAGCGAATTGTTGTATTTATTTTAATTAATGTCTGTTCATTCATACAGTTATTAGGGAAAACATTTCATATTAGCTTGTATTTGTCTGCCTGTTGTCGATTCTTGGCTGTGATCATGTGGCAGCTGTAATGTGCCATAAACTTCAAGCTAAAGTCGAAGTGAAAATAAAACTGCAGCTCTGGACAAAGCGAGGCTTTCTATCCTGAGCAGCAGGAAGTTCAAATACTGCAAGGTGAAAAAGTGAAGTTGGTGCTGGTTGATACATCTGACGCACATTTTACATTTCCATTAGTTTGTCAAGCCTGCTGATCCTGGACCAGATGTCCAGCAGTTTGGCCCAGCAGCAGTCCATCCTCACATAAAGCACAAGTCGGCATGAGGTCCACAGAAGTCTTGAACTGTGTGAACATGTTAATCCATCCATTGATGTAGTTGCATTGTGTGTGTGGCTATATAAAAACCTGGATGGACTGACAAGGTGGATTATAATGCATTTACACATCAACAGAATACCTTATTTTGACTACTACTCATCTGTTGTTTTGTGGGTGGAACATAAAATCCTATCCCACATGGTTTTCCACTGCTGAGACACACACAAGATCTGATGTGGGCTGTGAAGGATCCACTTTGTGCGTGTTGTAGTCCTAGAGAGCTTCGTGGCCTCCAGTCAGCTTGTGGAAAAGCTCCTCATTGAGCGTGTCGCTCTTCTCACGACTGCGCGTGGACATGAAAATGTAGCCTCCAATGAACTCATGAACAATTTTGCAGTCAGCGGTCACACAGCTAAAAGCAATGTTGACGTTGCCTTCAAACTCTATGGCCACCTGGCGGAGTCAGAAACACACACACACACACACACACACACACACACACACACACACACACAAAGTATATGAGGATCTTTTCAGATCAAAGTTCTTGTTAGGCAAAAGTTATTTCTTTATATTTGTATTCATAATTATGAATATTAGACTCAATTTCTGTCATATTCTGCTCATGGATTTCTCTAAATCTTTCACATTGGCCACTCTTGTACATTGGCAGCATGGTTTGAAGAGGAGCTGGAGTTCATACTTGATTTTTGGATTTCTTGCTACAATTCACTTGTTTTGACCTTGTGTTATCACAAATAGACACACAAGAAACACTGTAGAGTCTTTTTAGCTAACCCACATATTCCTGGAAGCAAAAGTTCGAGATCTTGCTGACTGTTCTTGTGAATGAAAGTGTTAGTGTCACCTGTCGTATGTCCCAGTTGACATTCCACTGCTTCATGTTGTTGTAGCGCCAGGTCTTTACCACATCACCCACGCCCAGGTCAATACGGATGAGACGGTTGGGAGCGATGCCCAATACCTCGTCCTTCCGACTGCCCTTAAACCTGTTGGGCAAAAACATCTTCATCCTCTTTTCTTTTGTCTTGCAGAGACAAAAGCCAATAATTAATCCTCCAAACATTTGTAACAATTCTGTGTTTTCCACTCGTCCAAGGATCTTAAAACATCAGAACACAACACATAAAACAATCTGAATTTCTGCCAGTGGTAAGTTTAAGGAGTTTAGATTTTAGTTAGCCTTGTTTTATTGGTCTTAATGCACTTTTAGACTCTCAAACTGAGTATTTTATGAAAGTGTCACTGATAGTGAGTGCTGTTCAGTAATCTCTACTTTTCTGTTGTGGAAGACTAAATGTTTACTTGCATATTATTTACTTCATGCACAGTATTCACCCAGTTATACTAACTTTAATAGTTCTAGTTTTCTCACTCCTAAATTGATGCTATCTGGCATTCAATCATTTCTGAAAAGCATTAAATTGAAATTCAAACTCAACCTGACAACAACATATGAGAGGCCAAAGTCAGGCAGGGCTTGCCAGATCTGCAGGAAGCGCATCACTGCGTCTGTGAGCGAGAGCTGAGCCACGTTCTGGTATGCGTCCAGGATACGAGGGGTCAGCTGGAGGAGCAGGCACAGGGTAAAAGTTTAGATGTAATTATTTTTTTGCTGACTTGAGCACAAAGGGGACAGAGGTTTCAGCTGCAAAACTGTTCAGTTAGCTAAACTGTGCAAGGTCACTGTACTACTGTCCAGAAAACCAATAAAGTTTATTTCAGTTGGTAATGTGACCCATTGCTAAATGTCATGCACAATGAATAGGATCAATAAATGAGAGTTGGATGTGAGCGACTCTGCTGTAGCTGCCTCCTCCTCCACATTTACTGTATGTGAAGCATTTCCTATATTTATTCTTTTTTTATGTCAGCTCTCCTTTGTACCTGCTTGGTTTTGTACTTCTTATGGTAGCGTGGTGACACCAGACTGTGAGTATTGATGCTTTCATCGTTAGCAGGTGCGTTGCCATGGGAACCGGAGTTGGTCTTTTGCATAGCCAGGAAGGAGCGGATGCTCTGGATCTCGCTCTGGAAACTGCTGTCGGCCAGAGTCTTGCCTTTGGAGCCCAGTCGACATGCAGCCATCCACTGAGCATACTGCTGCTCCTGAGGGGGCGAGAGACAAAGACGCAGAGCAGAGAGAGAGAGAGAGTGAGAGAGAGTAGGCAAGGTTGTGGTCAAGAGGTGAGATAGTGACATGAACATGGAGGTGTTGAAAGAGAAGGTGGTGTGTGTGTGTGTGTGTGTGGCCTCACGTTTTCACAGCGCAGATAGACCTCATTCATGCCCTCAGGTGCTGGTATCAGGAGTCTGATGAGGAACTTCTGTGCTGCCACGTTAACGTCCGGAGCCACCTCACATCCTGTGTGCAGGATTAATATCAAAGCAACATCCAGAACTGAAATTCAACACTTGGACAAAGAAATGAAGCACAGTGAGATAAGATAGAAGAGCGTTCATGTGATGAACATGAGTCAGACTTTAATGACATCTTGAGTCCACGCCGTCGCTCAGGCTCGCTGTTCATTTTCTGTTTTTATGTTGTCATCTGCACTAGTGTTATATTCTTTTAAAAAATGCTTCATTTCCTCTTTGAGCCCAGAATCTTGTTTTTTTAAGTTCCTTTAAAGGGCTCATAATGCTGATCTAGGATTAGCAGTGTTGCCATTGATGTCTCACAGACTTGCAGAGAAGCAGACTCGACAGCAGCACTCTCACTTTTTACCATATATGGAAAGCTCTGTTTATGTGTTGAGGTTTCCTTTGCATTACATGTTACTGTAATATGTGGTCTTTTTTAAGCAGTGATGTTACACAGAGCTAAATAAACAGGTGGTTAAAATATGACTGCTACTTCATTGGTCACTAATTTGTACATACTTATTCTACTGATAACTGACTACATTATTGGTGACACAGAGGGAAATGATCCTAATAATGAAAAATGCGATAATATATTCAGTACCTTTGAGGTTAATCTGTTGAATGGGCTCTCCGATGCTCTCCTCTTTGCTCTTGAAATAAGCGATGGAGGTATCCTGGAACTTGAACCAGTACTGCTTATATCCCTTCAGAGTCAGCCTCTTCGGCCTGAGATGCACAATTACATAGCTCAGTTTCAAAAAATGTTTAAAATTACAAATATATGTTTTTGTCCTGTCAGGAAGCTGGTGCTTTACTCTTCTTGAACTCATCTGTTATATAGGCTGTGCCGATGGGTGGTTTGTAAAATGAATCTCACCTGAATATCTTCAGATAGTCGTTGAGTTCTGGTGCTGTCATGTTTTCCTGGAGGAAAGACAAAAATGTTTTTCAGTGGGTAAAAGATTGTCGTATTGTTTGGGTTATCTTCAGTGTGATGTTCCTACTTATTTTATTTTGACATTATGTCTGAAACAAACTGCAGAACGTAGTCACAGCCCTATAACAGTTATACTTAAAATCATTACAGGTACTCCAGTAAAATGCTCTATAATAACTTGAGTTATTGCAAATGACCCTCCAATAACAAAACAATAAGATCTTAAAAGATGCAACTGCAGCTGAGAGTTTAACACAAATCACTTTGTTGAGTCAGTATCTGAACCTTCTGTTACGATTGAACTGACACGGACGAGTACATCCAATTTGTCTGACCAGCATCTCGGATGCAGAACTGCTCTCTCCCTCCATCTTGACCTCCAGGGACTGCAGGGCGGACTCCAGGTCATCCATCGCCGCATTGGAGCTCAGCATCATGGGCTCCGACTGAGACACCTTACTGATGTGGTACTACATGTAAGAGAGCGGAGCGACAAACATTTAAGTGCATACCGGATGTTAAACAGCTCAGATTGATTTATGCTGCTTACGGTGTTTTCTGGATACACAAATCCTTTTGTGAACAGCAGCGTGTCATTGTGAGCAAATTAGGACTGTTTATACCCGAGTGAGTTTTATCTGTAAGTGCTCCCGCATTTATTTATAAAATAATGTAGTTTGGAATAAGTGGCATTTATTAGCTAACTTTAAAGACTAACTGCTTGACTTTGGTAGCATGCAGAGAGTTTCTAGCCCAGAGATGCATTTATTACACTCAGAAAAAATCTAAAATCATTAACAGCATCACATGTCCTTGATAATATTCGTATAGAAATATGGGAACATTGAAATTCCTGCAATATGTGACATTTACGAGTGTCTTTCTTTCTTTCTTTTATTGTTTCCAACCCTTCAGCAGCACTGTTTTTTTCTACCTGTAGAGCTGCAAACAGCATCATCTCCTCCTCAGTGCAGTCGATGTCTTCCAGCAGGATGGCCCAGCGTGCCTGCTCATACAGCTGGGTCAGACGCACAACATCGTACTGCACCGACAGAAAGAAAGAGTCAATCAAGAGAGGGCTGCAATGCCAAACACACAAATGCACACACATACTGTTATATATAAAACCAACATGTACACGCATGCACGCACACCTTGGGCTCTATATCATAGAAGGCAAAGTATTTGAAGCGAAGCCAGACTCTGTCATTTTCTTGGATGCCCTGCTGCATAAGACAACGGGATGAGTCCAACCACCTGAGAGGGAAAGAGAATAAGTATATGTTTATGAGTTTACATGTGACATACACATATAGTATATACATATATAGATATGTATTGCTATATATACACACACACATATCTTACATACATGTATGTATAGATATAACTGTTGCATTTGTTATTTCTTTGTTTTGTGCATTGTGTTTCATGCTTGTTGTTGCAACTATTGCAGTACATGGAGTTCAGGTATAGTTCAGCTTTGAGCTTAAACTTGAGAAAGGGACTGTGGGAGAGAAAAGGAGAAGCGAGAGAGAAACAGAAAAAAATAAAGCAAATTTTCCTGATGAACATTTGAGTGTCCTCACTATTGCTAAAGGACAGTGCTTTGATGCAAATCATAAAGCCTGACAACCTTCAAACAGCTCGAGTTATAATCCCGCTGCAGGGCAGTGGTAGTAGTATCTTTATCAAGAGCAAGCATATAAGATAGAGTAGGTCTGAACTTGATTAAGAGGAAACTGCTTTATTAGCTGAGCAAAATCTAACTCTTTGTTGAGAAATTTAATTAACTAAATGCTGTTAACCTGTGAGTGCGGGGCAGACTGGTGAAAGCAGAAAGGTGTGCTGAATAACCCAACTCCAGTTATCAACACTGGGACTTTATAAGTGGTGACAAAAGGAACATATTTGTCAGCCAACAACACAGTTGCCAATAAAAACTGAACCAGACTCCTTCTTATTGTGAGACAACAGCTCTAAGCACTGAACCAGCATGCCTTCTGGGTAATTGGTTGGCACAGGCTTTATTTTCTAGAGTCTAATTAGCCAAACAATTTGCACCTGTGAGCTGGATTATACAGCTCTCATTTTGACAGTAACAAGGCATTCAGACAAGTTTGTGTGTGACTAGAGGAGAAGCTAAACACGATGATATTATTATTGTTGAAACCAAAGGACAAGCTGTGAGTTAAGAAGACAAGAGTGAAGAAATATTCAGTCTTAGGTGTTTGTTTGTCCTCATATAAAGGAACCATACACATATCTGTGACCGTGTACCTGCCGTGGATGTGGGCCTTGTCCACCACGCTCGCTGGGCGGTACTGCTTGGCTATGACCTCAGGGGCGGGGGGAGGCTGGGTGACTGACAGCATCTTGTAGACGGCCTCCATCTGAGGTGAGTCAATGAAGTGAGCCGGCATGCCATTATACAGGCAGGGCCGGGATGCTGCAAAGGAAGTGTAGGAGGGTTACAGCCACATTTTCCAGGGGAGTTCACTCAGTTTCTGCTTTAAAATGCACGGCGGCTGCTCAAGAGGCTGCTGTGAGGTGTACTTTACACTCCATGATTAATGTTCTCCACCATGTTTCAGGTCAGGATCATTTACAGGTAGAATATGAAGCCTTTTGAGGAATGCTGATCTCAGGTGTCAGCATCTCAAATACCCAAATCTCAGAGGCAAAACTGACTTGACAAACAGTGATTATTATTACCATATATAGTTCACCTGATTGTTATGATATTACAGCATTTTCTGTACTGATGTTACGGCACTAAAGGGAGGTCAAAAGCTAATGTTGTAAAAACTCGATTTTTGATCTTGGCAGTTTTTTCAGGTCTTTGCTGAGGGCCACCAGTGACAAAATGTGTGTCTGTAAAGCCTGCAATATGAATGAAGTGTGATGAGTGTACCCGAGGAGAGGGGCACCTCGGTCAGGTCGTAGATCTCCTCAGCCGAGTCTTTATCTTTCTTCTTTTTTTTCTGCTCTACGGGTCGAAGGAGGGAGAGCTCCTCGGGGTGACGGATATCTGTGTAAGGTAACAGAAAGGAGATGGATGCAAAAGTAATAAGCTTTATTAAACAGACTGTGTAAGCAATAACAATGACAGATATAACATGTAGGCAAGTGACATGCTAAGACATTGGATGACTGGCGACCACACAAAGTGTTTTAAGTAAATTTATTGTTTATATGAACTGATTTTCTGACGTTTTACAACTGTACATCAGACTCTGTGGTGCAGTCTGACTCCAGATCAGAAGATTGTGTGTTCACATCATGTCAGAAGCAGTAAGTCTGCTTTTCAATAGCCAGTGAACCCTTGTCTTTGGAACAAAAGAGAGGAGGAAGGAAAGAGGGCTCTAAAGAAAGAAAGAGAGAACAAATGGAAAGAAAGGTTGAGGCTCACTGAGCATTCTGCAGATGCCCATCACCGCCTGGAAGACGGGGCTGGAGAAGCAGGCTCGGAGCCGCAGGGTGATGCCATTGGGCAGACACAGCTTCAGGGGCTTGTGTTGGGGCATGAAGACCAGCCGAGCATCAGCATGGATGCCATATTTCTCCAGAGTCCAGGCAGTCCGCAGCAGCCACCGCTGCTTCTGCTCCCACCACAGCGCATGGTCCGACCAATCACGCTTGATCTCTGCAGAGACAGACGGAAAACAGATGTCACTACAAATGAAACAGTTCACAGCCATTAGTTTCAAGCACCGATGTGTGAAGTCTGTTGTCTTTCACAGTCCACACATTTTCTCACCTCAAGAACATGAAAGGGGGAAAGTTCCAAGTAAGTAAACAGAAATTAATTTACGGACCACTGAATGAACAACTGGAACATAATGTTATCAGTTTACCCACCAGTGTTTACTTTATTACTAGTTTGGTGAACAAGGTTGTGAAGGTTGTGAAGGTTGTGTCTTCCAGTCATGTCAGAGTTTGCAGTATTACTTATTCAGGGGCATGTTTAAGCACCATGTTCAGTACAGGTAAACACAAATTACCCTACTGCCCAGTAAACTAGTTTTAAACTGGTTTCAATAGCCTTCCAAGCATGGTTCACTCCCACTTAAACACACAACCTTACAACGATCATTACGTTGTTCTAATGACAACTGGAAAATGTTTCATCCTTCATTCTAGGTTTCATTGTGTGATCTGAAAATCAACCAATCAAACAGTTTGGACAGACTCTGTGGCGCAACGGTAGCGTGTCTGACTCCAGATCAGAAGGTTGCGTGTTCAAATCACGTCAGGGTCAATATTTCTGTTGTCTGTTTAGTGACCAACTCTTGGATTAGGTTATATCTTTCATGGACCAGAGTCAGTATAGACATATTGTCACCTCAAGAACTGTTCAGTGGTGGAATTCCTAACAAATGGCTAAGATAAGACTCTCTTGATCCCACACCAGGGAAATTAGAGAGGGTGAGATAATCGTGAAAATGCATTTGGCTCCTGTTGTAGCTATAATGTGAAGAAACAAATCAAACACTGTGTGGAAAGTCTTACCAGATAAGTTGCACCATTTTATTTTGAAAATGGAGCATAATTATGTACATTTACTTGTCTTGTATATTTCACCATCGTAATTCAGTTTGATGACGGTGTCTGATATGTATGCAAGAAGAAGACAGCTTGTTTACTGTGTTAAATCATCATGAAACATGCATTAGTCAGTGCATTATTTAAGCATGTGTTTTGTCACTTTGTGTTAGCTGTGTATCATATACCAAGCAATAACCAGACTGTCTTCAGCCTGTGTGAAGATGTATCATGAATTCCTGTTTATGTGTTGCTTAGTATATGTGAATTCTTGCATGGCCATGCAAATTATGTAACTTGCTCATGCAGTGTGAGAGAAAGACTGAGACGAACAGAGGCAGACAGGCAGTAACTCACGAGATTTTTCCACCAGCTTTAGGATGACCCCTCCGACGTGAAGGTCAGAGGCCACACTGACGGTGACAGGTGGTGCGTCAGACCCCAGGTCCTCCATTGTGACTGACAGGTCCCACGCTGCCATACTTGGACAAACAGAGAGAGAGAGAGAGAGAGAAATGCAGGACACAGGCCTGACAGAGTCGAGTGGACAGATGCCAGGACAAGAGAGGAAAACAGGACAAACATGGAGAGAGTGAAAGAAGGACAGAAACGATAACAAATTGTCAAGAAAACCTGCTCAACAAAGCTCTTTTAAATGGTCTGTCATGTGTGACAAATGTCTTTTTTCTGTGTGTTTTTGTTTAGCGCCAATATGAGGACAGCTCAGACAAAGCAGTCAAGGACAAGAAGAAGATGACCAAGACTTCTAATCAATCACTTCAGTGAGGTTGCTCTTTCATTTGTTTTTCCATCACACTGAACTGCCAAAACCATCTGACACGAAAAATGTTCAGATGTATCGTGATGGCTACTCTAGAACTATACGTCAGGAGTGAGAAATGACACACTTTGATACATGAATAAATTGTTAAGATGTCCGAAGAAAACATTTTGCCTCTTAAACACATTTCATTACATATGACCAACAGGCATTTAAGATTCATTTTTAAGAAAAATAAAGTAGCTGTGAGAAGTTGAGTTACACATTTTAAAGACTGTCTGACAGAACTCGATAGAGTTGCTAAAACAAAGCCTCAGTTTTCTAGAACATTCAGATATCGAACAAAGAGACAACAGACGATCTGTCAATCACACTCCAATCAAGTGTGAGAAAAAAAAAAGACTTTAACTCATGGTTCAATATCACATGGTACTGAGTAACTCTGACACACACACACACACACACACACACACACACTGAATGGGTGAGTTGATAACATGTCCAGTTTAGTAAGTACTTCCTGTTTCTGACTTGAACTATCACCACGGACACACACTTCCGCTTTCTGACCCGCCCAAGGTGAGATGTTCATCCAATGCCAATACAGCAACCCACTACATGTGAGTGAAAATGTAAGCCCATCTTATAGATATTGAATTTAAGGATTAAAAATGTGTGGTTTTGCCTGGTGTATCCGTCTTTTCAAATTTTAATGTCACAGACAGAAACATAAAAGTGAATGGCTGACATGGCTGAACCCCTTTGTACCTCTTTTGGAGGCCTAAACTTTCTTTATTTGCACGATTCTGAATATTAGTTTCCATCTGTGACCAGTTCAGTTAATGTGACTTAATAAATGATCCCACATCTGCGTATTTAATACAGATGCCTCACACATACACACCCAGCCCAAACTCTCTCTCTATCCCCATGCTTTCTCCCTTTCTTTCATGCTGTCACACACACACATACACACCCACACGCTTTGAAAGACAATACCGTTAGTCTCCTCAGTCCAAGATTTTGAGTGATGGAAATGGGGGAACTCCTGTGCTTCTGTCAGATCTCTGAAGAAGTTTACCAGGGTTTGCTGTAAGAATGTGCAGCAGTTTCGCCTCCCTCGGGCTGGGTCGGTTGTGGTCTGTGCTGCTGTGTCTGCACAGCTTGTGTCACTTCTGTCAAGAAAGGCTTGTTCCTTTTTTGTCAGTTTCCGCCAGGCGGAAATGTGAAAAGGGTTCAAGTTTTGACTGGCAGGCCATGTGACTGATGCATATTTGACAATGTGTGTGTATGTGTGTGTGTGTGTGTGTGTGTGTGTGTGTGTGTGTGTGTGTGTGTTTGTGTGTGCATATGACATATTTGGGAGACTAGATATGAGATATTGAAATAACAGACCACATGCATTATGGCTCTCCTCCCTTTGTGTTTTTGTGTTTCTCCTATATTTTCCTAAGAGTTGAAGCACACATACAAAAACATAATTTGTGGTCAAATTTTGTGTGTTGCGAGATCAACAGTGAGTAGTAGGGTGTGGGTTATGGATCCTAAATTTTAGTGGCTGCTTTTGCTGTTTTTGTTGTCGTGTCAGAAGAAAAGTAAAGAATGAATAGGCAAAGGTTTAGCAATGAGAGCCAGCAACTGGATAATTTCCATCAAATTTATTATTTAATAACTTGGTTCAGTTAAAACAAAAACACATAGGCCTCCTGTCTATGGAAGAAGTCCAGATTATCTTGATATCATCACAGAGTACTGAATTCACTGGTTTGATTTGGGTAAATTATTCTACCTTATAATAACGATCTAGCCTTCTTTGAAGTACTGGCATAACCAAATTTACCTGGCACTCAGTTGTACAATCCGCTAGGGGGCGACACACAGTACTCTTCAGGTTCGTGGAGTAATCTTATCTTTCGATATATGTAACCTGCTGCTTACTACAGACAGTTGGTGTTTTCACTCTAAGTCTTAGAACTAAGACATTGTATTTTCTAGAGTGTCTGGTCGGCCAGTGTGCTCTCATCTTCAATATCGATATTTCCGATAGTCTTGAAGGAGGCACTTTTTGTGGTAGTTGGCTTCGGCTTTCCCATGTGATCTCAATCGGGGTTTACACTCGGTGTGACACTTAAAATAGACCAGCGATGGTCAGATTGCGAAATATCCGGTTTCACTAGTATTAATAGTCATAGTTTGATACCAGCACTGGATACCACATTAACGCTTATTAACACTTTCTAAAGTTTGTTGTTTTGCAACAGCCAACTAGCACCCCTTGTAAATGGTACATTCCGCACGTTAACGTCCAAAACAAAAATGGCACATGAGAACGTTCATCATTAGAAGGTGTGTGCGTGTTTGTATCGAAAACGAAACCTAACGACGGTGAGGCTGACACTGATATCTGTCGACGTGAACACGAACCGTTAGTGCACTCGGTGACACTCAGGCATGGCAGCACAAATATCAGCTGTACTTTCATATGTCAGAGTCCCTCTGTCCACCGGCCCTCTGTCCCGTGTTCGTGCTAACTTCCAGGGAGCCGGTGTCAAGTTCAAACACAATTTAACTCCTGGAAGCCTACAGCTAGGAGGGAAGCCAGCAACAAGTCCTCTCTGCGGCCATATTAACGTCCGAGCTGAGAAGTTTTCAACAACAACGAGCGCAGCTGTTTGGAAGTCCAACCAGGGTCACGCTTCCTCCTCACCCCGGGGGAGGAGGGGTTGGTTGAGCAGGGTCGCCCTCGGTGCTGCCCTCGGACTGAGCACAGTCGCGGTGGTCCAGTCTCTCCACACCGGAACCCTCAGCGCCATGGCCCTCAAAGTTAACCTGAACTCCGCTGAGGGAGACTGGAAGGAGACTAAGGGTGAGACTGTTCAACCAAAGCGGAGAGGATGTTCATTTCATTTTAAACCCGCTACCCTGCAGTGTGCTTTGTCAACAAACGATGGAGAAATGTGTGCTGTCACATGACCCAAACACCTGTCCACGTGTTAGCCACTGCCTGGCCGTGCAAACACATTCGACCTGGAAGAAAAAATTAGCTATTTTGTCTTCTGTAATATCAAAGTACAGTCAGTACACTATAAGCTACCAATATATAAAAACACAATGTAACATTTAACATTTAAATACATCTGGGCTGCAGCTAATGAACATTTTGATTAATTATCCAAGTGATGTCTTAAAATTCTGTCTTAGTTCGAAAACCAGTAGATACTAATTTTCAGAATAATATAACGTGATGAAGGGCAAGCAAGTTATTGAGTTTGAGCAGCTGCAACTACCAAATGTTTGCAGTGTATACCCAATAAATGAATCATGCAATAAATCTGTCCTTGAGCAAACTGGAACTTCAGTGCAAAAGCTGCACAATGACCATGAAGTACTTTCAGAGTAGTATAATCTCACAGTACACTATACACTTAATGGCTCTGTAGGAATATTATTGTTTATCAGGAGGTTATGCATGAGCTATTTCAGCATATTCCTCATTAAGCTTTTCTTCAGTCTGGTGAACCTAAAGTACCACATTTCACTGTTTCCATTACATTATGAATATTGAACAAAATCTATCTGGCTAACATATAATTACTGGCCATTCTCTTTCTCCACTGTCTCTCGCAGACTTCTTGCTGTCTCTGTCTGTGAAGGACAGGCGTCAGTACTACAGGACTTCGAGCTCTGTGCCACTGGACGACATCCCAGTGTGGACTCCCACTGCAGGTCAGACACCCAGCATCAATCAGTCACTGTCAGATTCATTCAAGGTTGGATTGAAGTGGTGGCTAGACTTTATGAGAGGGCTGGAAGGAAATGAATACATAAGTGTGATCAGATATTTGCCTCCATTGCATCAGATAACTTATAAAACTGCACACTGAAAGCATTTCCAAATTATGAGCGACATAAAGAAAGTTGATAGCATAGCACCTTGTGCGCAAAATGCTATATGATGTGTAATATGCACTTCTAATGCACACAAAGTATGGACAAAGCAAAAGATGACCATACTGAAATAACATGTAGTTAAGAAGTTAGTCACCTTTTAGCACATATTAGATGCTACGATAAATATTGTCATTTTTCCAAGTGAACAGCTTCTAAATATCTTTACTTTGTTCCTCTCCTCCTGACCTATGGAAACTCTTCCCTCTCTATTTGACAGAGAAATGAAGCAAACTTACATTTTTGCCTGTTGAACTAAGATTGAACAAACTGATCCTGAGACTGAATGTACTGTATGTATGTGTGTGTGTGTGTGTGTCATTATCAGGTGGTTCTGAGCAAACTCGCTACCAGAGGAATGATAAGTTGGACCAGAAGATCTCCCTCTACAGTGGCGACATCACCAAGCTGGAGATAGATGCCATTGTCAATGCAGGTATGTGTGTGTAAATGAGCGATGAGTGTTTGTTTGTAGCTGGATCACACAGTGTGGAGGCCAGTGGTCCAACACGGTCACCAATGATTTTGATCTGGATTTTCTCTGTTTGCCACAAAAGTAATCAGAAACAAAACAAAAAAAAAGCACAAGAACAATATGAAGAAGAAAGTCAAACAGTGGGAAATATGAGAAGGATTATGGGTTAAAAGCCTGGGTGTTACACTGCGCGCAGCCCCCAGTCTGTTCATCTATGTGCATAAACTGTACATAAATTTAGCACAAAACACCTGTGAAGGCGGTTTCTTCTGCTGTGATTATGGGTATGATGTTTTCTCGCTGTGTGGGAGGGACAGCTGCAGGCTTTTAGATGGTTACAAACGTGTGTAACCAGTTTTCTTTATAGAAATGTACATACGGTACATGTGAATACAAGAACAGCAATAGGGTTTAGAATCAGAAGGATGTCGTCTGTCTGCCTGGACTCTTCAAACGGAGACATAGAAACCCGAAAGCAGAGCTATGTGACGCCTCAGTACTGAACAGACTGCTTCGAAATAGAACTATAGAAAATAACAGAGTTAAAGTGATTTGACCTTTAAATGCCAATACCAACTTCTTACATTTAATCTAGTGATAGCTGTTGTTTTGGGGACACGACATCTGTTATCACATCCAAACAAACCTCTGATTCAGTCCAAGTTCAGTCATAATGAAAATATCAACACAGATGAGGACAACATATTTGTTAATACTGAAATGTCATTATCTGAGCCTTCCATAGACAAACCAATTCAATACTGACCAGTTTTGAAATTAATTAAACAAACTAAAGTCTTAGAGCTGAAGAACAATAAAAAGCTATTACCAAATCTCATAAACACTTAATGACAAGGCATTAAGTCTTTTAATATAACCCAATATGTGTTGATTGAATGAGTCATAATCATCTTTGTCTTCTTGTTTTCAACATTTTAAAGGCAGGTGTGCTATTTGCTTTCACTTCCTCCCAACAGTTGTTGTTTCCCACCACTCACAAGTGGGATTAGAGTATTTCTAGTGACCATTAGATGGAGCCCAAAGCCAGTTCATTTACTGAAGACCTTTTCCCACAAGGCTGTTTGAGCATTTGGGCAAAATTTAATCGGTGTCTTGGCACAGACGGTGCATCAGGGGAGAGTGAGGCAGGCCAGCACGCCTAAATGATGCTTGATGATGAGGCTTTAGCAGAAAATGATAGATCTTCATTGGCAGCTGACTGTCAGCAGGTGTAAGCTGTGCCAGCATCCAGTGAATATGTTGATCGTTGACTCTCATTTATGGCACTATTGCTTGTGTGCGTGTGCTTGCAAGCGTTCATGCGCACCTCTTTCTACAAATGTTTAAATAATTGTGTGTGTGTGTGTGTGTGTGTGTTGACAGCAAGTAATTATAATTTGTCTCTGTGTCTGTAGAGGCGACTTTGCATTGGGGTGCGTGTTTTACGAGAGCTTTTACAGAGTCGCACGATGCAAAGTAGCATGGAATTAACAAGAGGAAACAGCTAGTAAAGTGTCATTTTGCAGAGAGGACGAGGCAAGGTGAGGGAGGGAGACTGAAAGACACAACAGAGCCAGAGGAAACATGACTGAGAGACAGAGAGTCAGCACTCTGACTGACAAAAAACCAAGAGGAGATTCTGGAAGAGTGAAAAGAAGAGGATAAAGGAGAGGCAGGGAGGGGACACAGGCTAGTATTTAAGTCTCAGACTACATCGCCATGGCAACAAGCAGGTACAGGGTACCCACAAAAGGGTTTGGGCAGCAGAGTCCGATCTTCCTTTCCGGGCTGACTGATTGGCTGGCCGGCTAACCGTCTCTGTGGTCATTTTGTCAACTAAGCGACTGACCTTTTCATTCGATGACTAACTGATTGACTAAGAGGCTTTGAGTGATGTCAGTCGCACTTAAAGAGATATGACATTAAAATAAAAGAGAGCAGCGAGCAGGCATCGAGAGACAGGAGAACAATTATAAAACAGACAGTTAGTTACGCTCATTTAGAAAATTGCTGGCAAAACGATTCTCCTGTTGCAGATGTAACAGTGAAGCCTCAGCGTTAGACGGCAGCCAAACCAGTGCCTGTGGTTTTTGACATGTGGAGGGGAGTGTGGTTTTTTTCTGGCTGCTCTGAAAGGCCTTGAAGAATCATTTAGCCCCTAACGCACCAAACATTCAATTGAAGCCAACTGTGGCCAATTATACGCTATACTGGCAGACTGGTAGGCAGGTTGGGAGGGGGGCCTGCAGGCCTGGCTGGTGGTTAGCAGTTGACTGCAGACGCGCAGAAACACACACATGGATGCCTAAAGAGGCACTCTTGTATGTGTGAATGCATGCAGATGGAAGCACAGAGACCTGTGAGTTAACAGGTGGAAGCGATGTTCTGCTCCACCCTGTTCCTTCTTTCCTCAGTCAGCACTGATTGATCAGGTAAGCAGGGCGTCGCAGGGAGGCTGGGTGGGCGCTGTTTGTTGTTTGTGTTGCTCTCAATAAAGATTGGATTTACAGTAACTCTCCACTCCTCCTCCTTCTCCTCCTCTTCTCCTCCTCCTCCTCCGCCCCCTCCCTCCCTCCGTCCACACTTTTACAGCCCCTGGCTCCTGCCCACTCCTATAAAACACTACAAACATAAAAACCCACAAGCACTTAAGAGCCGTCCTGGTGGGGGGAGGGGAGGGGGGGAGTTGTGGGGGGAGGAGACGGCGGGCAGAAACATCCTCCTCTTTACACCCCTCAATCACTCCGTCCGGAGAAGGAGAGAGAGATGGAGGGGAGGATATATTGTCTCTGATGGGCTAGCTGATTAAGATGGATTGCACAATGAAATGTCGTTGGAGTGATGAGTTCTTGGAGTGTGTGTGTATATGTGCGAGTCTGCATGTGTGTGTGTGCAGACGACGTCTCTGCAACTAACTTTGCATTAAAATCTTTTTTCAAATTGATTAAATGCAAATTTGCTTAGCTCTACTGAGCTGCATTTTCACTCGCAAAAGTTTTATTCCTCATTTCCATTCCAGCACTTACTTTCAGCCACCGTCGTGTTTATCGTGTTTGACATTAAATGCCATTTATTTTGGCCTACCTTTTCTCTGCACAGAATTGAAATTTTATTGAAAGCGATTTAAAGTTGGGGCAGGCAGTTAATTTTTGGCGTCAATGGGCAAGTCCATAATAACCTTTCAGCATATTTGTAATTCAAGTGGTCTCAGAGAAAACTGGACTGCTGCACCTCCTCTTGGCTCTGTTCTCAGGCTTTAGAAAATGTGGCCTGTGACGGGAGACTTTGGCCAATCACGGGTCATTTTAGAGAACTGTGTGTTTCTGTTGGCTGTTTTACAAATGCCTTGTCTCACATAGCCAGACTTCCACCATTCCACACTTTGTTTTAGTGTTTTTATCAGTGTTGGTGGAAGTGGAAGCCTGAGTCAGGGGTGGAATACCCTGCAGAAAATCCTGCAACTTGCAATAAACTTCCTATACCTCCTTTGCCTACAATGGCGTGTGGTACAAAGGACGTGTGTGAACACATCCCGGCTCCACATGGACCTTAGCGCTAATTATGTTTGATGCCATGGCGCTCATATCGACATGCGGAAAAGTCATAAAGACAGTCAGTGGGGAATAACTTTTGAGGGGGGACAGTGGTGTGTGTGCGGTGCACTAGCATCTCATCCTGCTGTTAAACAGCGTTGCATCTGCCTCTGAAGCCTGGGGTGCTCTGCCCTGAGGCCGTGAAGCACTGGAGGGGCGTCTTTGAGAAGACGAGTAGCAGCAAGAGGCTGGGGTCTTGGCGAGGTTCATGCCTTGGAGAGCTGGTCCTATGAGGCATGACTTTTGGCTGGGCAGCTGCTCCTTCTGCACAGGTTTTGCCTACTGCAGCTTGAAAAACTGGACACAGAAGTTTTGTCAGTATTTTTGTGCAATGTCCCTTTTTTTACAGCGGTGCTAACTCTGTGTGTGAGAGCGAATGCAGCAGTAGAGTCGGCTGATAAATCTTTCAGGCTCGACTATAAAAAACTGTCCCTAAAATTAAGCCGCGCACCGTCAAAAGATAAAGAATATTCTGGTCCTCTCTCAGTCTTTAGAGCTGAACCACTTGTCATCGTCACAGTTTCTGCTTGCCAAGAGTTTACGTGTTTCTGCGTCTCACCTTTGCACACGTGTTTGGATGTATTGACAAGACTACATACGTGTGTCTGCATGTGTACACCTGTGCACAGCTGCACCTGCCTGTGCCAGAAATAAAAACAGCACACACAAAGCCAGCTGTGTCAGTGTGTGTGTGTGCATATGTGTGTGCGACGCCATGTCTGGCAGGGTGGTGCATGAGTGGTGTACTTTTGCGTGTGTTTTGTGTGCAGGTGTCCTATCATGTGTATTTGTGCATGAGATAGGGTCTCCCAGGTTTTCCTCTGCAGGTCAGAGATAAAGCTGTTGGTTGGCTCTGGAAACCCACTCACCGAGGCAACAGCTGAGAGATACAAGATTAGAGCCAATAGTTTTCCTGGCCTGCAGGTGACAGACACGATGAGACAGAGGGAGAGCGCCTGTAGACTTTACTGTAACTTCCCCACAGATAAGAAACCTAGAAAGAAAGCCCGGATGGACGGACGGGGGGATGGGTAGCACTATGCTGACAGACAGGGAGGGTAAAAAGGTCAGAAAGTCGTGAAACAGGTGAAAGGAAAAATTTCTACTCAATACATTTTGTAACCGTTGGCGTGGCATCACTGTGACAAACAAGGCAGTTATGACTAATGACAGGCTTAAAACGGTGATATTCACAGAATTAACTTGAGATGCTGATCAAAGCCTGAAGCTTGACTCATCTGGAATGATAATTTAAGTTTGGATGCGTAGTCGATACAAAGTTCAGAAGCAGACTCGGCTCAAAGTCAAATGGCAATATCGAGTTGTACAAATAGCAAGTACAAAACAGGGTAAACACATCTCTGACATATTCATTCAGCCGTTCTGGCCTCAAAATAAGACGCTGATCATAAAATCAGCCCCTTTTGCAGCAGCTGATTCTGGACAAAGACTGTCTGAAGAAACAGTTTGACTAGAACAAGCAGGGCCAGTGTGCTTGTTGTACTGATTATCCACGTGTCCTCCTCACAGCCGTTGGACAGTGGCGATGTATTGTCCAGCTGGTCAATGTGAACTTTAAGCCAACCTCAACTTGTAAAACGTGCGTGTCCACCTGGTGATTATCAACCTGACTTCAGTCTGGAGAAGGTCTGATTAACAAGGTGAGTGTATAATGTGAAGTAAACATGCAATAATCAGTGAATAACCCACTGAGCTGAGTAACACAGATCACGACAGGCCATTGCTGCATTTTCCATGAAGCCTAATAAGTGTGATACTATACTTCATAAAAACTTAACTTCTCGTGATGTTAGCGGAGTCACCTGTAATTTCAGGTGAGGTAGGGGACCTCCATTAAAAACACTGTGAGAAAAAGCTTAATCCTATCCTATAGTAAAACAATGAAATCAACACTAAGACTCACAGTCAGTATGACTGAATAACACATCTCCCTCCTGATTTTCAGTCTCATTTTCACACACTCTTCTGTCAAGCGGTCCGTTTTGGGCCTGATAGACTGTTAACATTTTTCAGACAGTCTTCTTTGGCTCACGAGCTCATAACACTCTATGGAACAGTATTTCTTGACTGCTTGACAGATGTTTGATGACTGCCTCACTGGTCACTCGTGGTGCTGGAGTTGTCAAGCGTTGTTGCCTCGCTCCAGTTGTTTTAGTGGCACAACTGCTGGAGTGGATGTGTTAAGACATTTTAAGTGTCTTGTCCTTGAATCTAAGACAAATCCAATTTTTCACATGAAGTTTCCACATTAAAACATGAGGGCTGCGACTAGCTATATATTCATTCACAATTAACCTGCTGATTATTGATTAGTTGTTATGTCTGTAAAGTGTCAGAAAATAGTGAATAGTAAAAATCAGATCCCAGTTTCCCAGAGTCCAAAGTGTCTTCAGATGTCTTCAAATATATTTTGCAGTGCAGGTCTATAAAACAGAAAAATCTTCACAGTGGAGAAGCAGCAACCAGAGAATGGTTGACATTTGTGCTAGAAAGATGACTCACCAATTAATCAATATCAGAATAATTGCTGATTCCAAATGTGCCCATCAGCTAATTGAATAATTGAGTAATTGTTTCAGCTCTTACCGTATTTTCACTCAGGCAGATAAACAGGGTTTTCCCAGGAAATTGTTCAGCAGAGATGGGAAGCCGTCTACAGTGGATCCTGACAAATCTGCTCTCATGATCAGTTTCGCGTAACAGATGACAGCCACAACAATATCCACACTCATTAAAAACACGCCATTTGCTTTGTGAAGTAGTACATCTGCTCTGCTTCCCAGAAGGCAGCTATAATCTATATTTTTATACTAACAATATATCAAATGACTGTGAAAACAATGTGACAGTGTGAAAGGGGTTGCTTGTAATGATGAATCTGCAGAGAATTATTATCTGAATCTGCATCTCCCCCCAGCTTTGCAGAGCTTTACAGTGAATTTCGGCTCATTGTTTAGCTCCCCGGCTTCACTGTTCTGGTTCGCTCTCACTGCTCTCATAGTCTTCAGCGGCAGGAGGTCACTGTTTTCAGTGAATGAGCTCTAACCTATTTAAAAACTATTTTGCTGTGAAGCAGTTTCAAGCACGAATTCCAAACATTCTCTGATTGCAGCTTCTCAAATGTGAGGATTTGTCCATTTTTTTTGTCACATATAACAGTCCATTGAACACCTTTGGGTTTCTCCACTGTTGGCTGGACGAAACAAGCAAATTGAAGGTATCACTGTGGCCTTGAAGTAATTCTGAATGGCATTTTTTTTTTTTTTTACTATTTTTCAGTATCTAAATGATTAATCAAGAAAGTAATGGTCAAATAATTACTGGTTGGAGGCCTAATTGTTTTATAATGTTAGTGAAGGTGCAAGGTAGCAGACGCTGGGATAGGGTTAGGGTCTGCTATACAGCACTATTGGAAAGCCTGATATGCTAATCGAAGCTTTGACATTATCTCACTTTATGTAAAATATAAAGACTGACTGAAACAAATGAGTGTACTTTTGTTTTAAATGTGCAAGTCGTCTTGAATTGACCACATCAGTGCAGCAGAAACCTCCAAATATCAGCTTAATGTTTCATTATTACAATGCTCTATTTGAGGATGGATGTGTGGGGTAAGCATCAATAATTTAACATTAGTGTTTTTTGAGCTTGGATGCTTCCATCGGCTGCAATATAAATTCATCCCAGCGGTGGAACATCTTTTATTGATTCCAGAGAAGTCCATGGTCGATGATGGCCGCCAGCTGTAGTGGGGCAGGTTGTGGGGCTTGGGGGTTATAGAGGATGAAGGGACTGGGGCTTTGGGAAGGCATGGATGAGTGGACTCAGACAGATAGAGAGACAAGACAGCGGGGCATCAACCAGAACATCTGCAGGAGAAAGGTGAGAGGGATGTGCTCAGTGATCCTGTTTGGTGATTTTAAGAGGATAAAACAGGTGAACCCTTGGCTCTGCAGGTAGAGCCCCTTGCAAGAGCGTTACTCCACAGTGCCACAGCGTCACATTCTTGCAAGGCTTCAGTGATTCTTAGCTGGCTTTGTCAATGGAGCTTAGCGCTGAGCTTAGCGCCAGAATCAGCCTGGCAGACATCCCTGCTTTCGACACTCTGCGAGAGTGAGTATAAAAGATTGTCAGGCCTGGCATGTTGTTGTAAATTGCCTCAGAGTGGCTAAAATTATTTCTCAGATTTCACCTGAGCTGCATTTTCCTCATTCCCTGGAATAATAGGGGACATACAGTGGGAATCTTTGCATGCTTAACCACTTTATAAGGGATTTTCCAGCATCAGGCCAAGGATTAAGTGATTTTTGTCACAGACCTACTTTGAATGCCACGGTATCTACTCCACTCTCTAGTGCTTAAGCTGTTCAAAGTCTGATTGTTTTAAGTATGTGAATCATGTAGCACTTATTAGAGGATAATGAAGTTGTAGCCAGCTGTAGTAATTTTTTTTATGTTTTCAAGGCCACATTTCATCCTTAGACGGTGGCACTTTTTCCTAAAGTCACTTATCCAAGGTTTTAATCAGGAGAGGCATGCTGTTGTGATCCAGTCAGCCTCCCAGGTAGTAACAGGGGTCAGAGGAGCTGATAGAAAGCCCAGAACAGAGACTTGTTGTGCTGTTGAGGTCCCACAGGCCCCACATTGTGCGCTCTCTATCTCTCTGTTCTGCAGTTACCATACATCTACCCTAAAGCTCTTGTCAGCTCCTCTTAGGATGGGCTCGCAATACAAGATGCAAAATGTCACACCAAGTTTGCTGTGGCAGACAAATGTTTAACATTTGTGTGCGCTCTTAGAAAGCCTCAAAACAGATACTGTAAAGTGTATTTATGTATGTGTTTTGATGCATTGGGGGTGCTCGAAATTAAAGGCAAGTAAAAATAAAAATCTGCTGCTTGCCCTCAGCTGACATTTCTAGTTCTGTAAGAAGTGATTTAGTCAGAGTTGCATTGTTTACTCGGCAAGTGAACTGTGTTCATGATGCTGCTGCTATGAAGAGGTTACAGATCCCCCATGAATTGAAGTCCCATAGTAACTGTACTTCCTTAGCTTTAGTTCCTATAGCAGTATTCCCACTGCGCTGACTTTGTGTTTTGTGAAGCAGAGCTAATGGACACATTCTCACAATATGGCTGTCAGCTGTCTGTACGCACAAGCACTTACAGAGGCAAATTGGCATTGCTCATGCTGCTTCAGTTTCAGACTAAATAGGATATGCTGTCAAAACATAGCCCGGCCATGACCACCTCTCCACTGTATCAGTTACTAAACCTGGGCAGAAATACAGTGGTGAGCACTGATGTTGGAGATGTTAACCTGTTTGTTGATTTACTGTGCAAAATTCTATAAAAAATGAAAGGAATATCCAGAAGTCTGATCTGTATGTTTGAGTCAGTAAGGTCAACAGGAAGCAGTGATAGGCAGGTGTCAAAGGCATGGCTGAGTACATGTGGGGTACCACAAAGAATACTGAAACGTTTACACTGACTATTTGTTGAGCAAAAACACATTTTCTGTGCAGATAAGTTTTATTGTATGGAATGGAGCAGCTGTTTTAGCACCAAATTAAATTCTCAAATTATAAAATTTTCATTAGCTTACAGTAGGGCTGAAACTAATAGCTATTTTCATTATTGATTAATCTGCTGAAAGTTTTGTTGATTAATTAATGAATTGTTTGGCCAGACAATAGTGAAAAATACCCATCACAGGTTCTCTGAACCCAAGGTTGTGTTGGCAATGGACTCAAGAGTCAAGAGGCAGGCAGGTTGAGTTGAAACAAAGTTTAATATGTCTGACGTGAAAAAATATGCAGTTTGTGTATACTACACAATTCATTCATGTGTCTTTTTCAAACATAGTCTTGTAGAATTCATTTAGTCTTGAGGGTTGTGAAGTCTGCTGGTCTCAATCATGCAGAGATGAATGAAAGAAGTTAAGTTTTGTTGAAAATGGAACGCTCTGCCTCCTGGGAACAGGCTCAACAGGCTCCCCCGCGTCAGAGGACTCGTCGTTGACCTTCAGAGCTTTCAACACAGCGAAGGTAACTAAAACTTACCAATCAGTCAGAGCTAGAGATCCAATTTATCTGTCAGTAAGCAACTTGAGCTAGTTAAAGTTAATTTGAATGTCATCCACCATTCATTGGTCATGCTAATATTAGCCTTCAAATAACTTTTAAAACTGTATTTGTTAACATTAAAGCTTCATGAAATGTGTGCAAAAGATGTGCTGTTGGAGTTTATGTAACAGTTTTGGTCTTGTTCTCTCCAGAGGAACACAGGTTAGCTTTGTTTCTCTTGTGTGACAATTTTTTACAAGTTAGAAAAAGCAGAGGCAAACAGCTCAGTCAGTCACAGCCAATCGGAGATGTGTGAGGACAAATGAATGTTTCATTTCAGGTGGCAGCAGAGATGAACAGGAGCTCTAATAGATATCTGGTGTTCCTCCAGTAGTCACACTCAATTTGAGATGTGTGAGCAAAAATGAGTGTTTCATTTCATTTGCAGTGAGTGGAGCTCCAAAAGCTCTGTGGAAGCATCGAAAGCTTCAAGCAGTTGGAAAAATTAAATTATTTTAAGAATAGCATTTATTTTGTTATTATACAGATGATTAAAAGGGGCGGCTGTGGCTAAGGAGACAGAGCGGCTCGTGTGCTTATCACAGGGCTGGCGGTTCGATCCCCACCTCCACCTGTCCACATGTCAAGGGCGAGACACTGAACCCTGGGTCACTCTGTGGCCACTGAGGATGCACAAGCCATTGCATTCCTAATTGCCACTCCTAAGCCCAGATAAATGGGGAAAGTTGCATTAGCAAGGGCATCCGGCCTAAAAAGCCTGTGCCAAATCAAATATGTGGATCATAAAAATCAGATTTCCATGCCGGGTTGGGCTGGGCCCGCTTTGGCAGCGAGATGGAAACAGATGATCCACTGTGGCAGCCCCTAACAGGGAACAGCTGAAAGAAGAAGAAGATAAATAATTACATGTAATAGATAGATAGGAATTAAAAAAGGATGTTGGAGCAACAAAGCAAATAATTTATAGGGTAAAGAATATTCAACAACAAGCACAAGCGTAACGTAAATTAATATTAGAAAATAAAGAATTCAGACAATGCTGTACGCAATGCTAACATATGAGTAAGTAATTGCCTTTTCTGCTGTCACCACTGCCTGTACTATGTGAGTGAGTCTAATATGTCTAAAATGTTGAGGTTTAGTATTGTAAGATTTTATGTTTCATATTTTGTTCGGCTGTAAAAACATCAACATCTATGGAAACCACATAAGACAAACCAGTCCACTGCCACGCAGTCTATAGTAATATTTATATGGCATATGCGTATTTTATTTGATTTCATTGTGTTTCATTTTGTGAATCTGCGCTCTACAGGTCACAGATTATGAAGCTGTCATCTAGGATCCACTGAGGAGACCATAGTGGAATGCATGTTATCACAGACTGGGATGCCAGCATAAAAACCATCCGACGTTGGCACAGTCCTCAAGGGCAAGATGATGTGACAAGATTTGGATTACTGCATTTGCGGCTATTATGCTTGAGCTCTAAGTTCAAGTACACCTTTAACGCACTCCAGCAGGTTATCATATAGCTGGAGAGTAACGCACTCTCCAAGGTCTGTATCAAAGATTATCAGTGGACTGCTTCCAATGTCTAATGGTGAGGCAGACAGGATGCAGTTTTCCATGTTCTCCATCTTGGATTCTGAACATTACTGCTCTCTCCATTGCACTGATCATGAACTCATGTATTATGCATTCTAAAAGCTTTGGGCACATACAGTAGTTCATCTTATATGGACTTGGACTGACTTGTATGTTACCTCCCTCCTGTTTTTTAAGATTTGTTGTTGTTCCTTTTCGATATGCATTGTTACTCTTAGTGTCTTACTTTAGTGGATGCTAGTTTTGCTCTCCTGATAATGTGCTTTAGTAGCTATTATTTGAACTGCACTGTTACTGCAATGTTAGAAATTCAGGCTTTGACTGAAATTGTATACTTTTTTTTGACCAAATACAAGTTTTAGTACAAGAAATGTGTTTTTTGATTATTGCCATGTTTGCTTTCAGTAGCAAATGTTAAAAGATTTCACAATACCCGGTATAACGATGTGGAAAATACTTCAGAAATCAGATTCTACAAATGATTATGTGTAATTGATAAACAAAACATGTCAGAGCTTTATAACTCAATCATGTGAGACCAACCTGAGTAGATTAGGTTGACTGAGCATGAAAACTCTGCGTATAAAGAAGTCATGTTGATTTAACAGATAGTAATTGGATATACTGAACATAATTAAAGATCTTGAAGTTGACATGAAGAAGCCATGTTATTTTAACAAATGAGAATATATTATATTGAATGTGAATAAATAATTTTCAGTGAGCATGGTTTTTCACTGAGTAACATATTTTAGAAGTTGTTTTTTTTGAGTATACAACCATGATTTTCAAAGAAAGTAGTAAAAACAATAAATGAAATGTAGTGGAGTAGAAAAATGTTGACACTGAGGTAAAGTGCAAGTACCTCAAAACTGCACTAAAGCAAATGCACTTAGCTGCTTTCCACCACTGGTGATCAGTGCTAATAGGCAAACAAAGGAAGAGGCTAGGCAGGTAGGTAACGAGATCCAAAAAATGGCTGGATGCTAAGACAAAGCCCCAATTAATTCCTTTAGTGACCTTTATATAGAGTGACCTGATTAGGTTAATGGAGGGCAGGTAAAGACCAGGTGACTGGGGAATGATGGGAAGAGGTGTGGACAACTGCTGCAAAGTGAGGAAATGACAGGAAAGGTTAGTAGCAGGCAAACAGGAAGATGGTGGGCGTCAAATTGCTTGTTGTATCCACAACAACAGTTCAAACCCCGAAGGTATTCAGTTCACTACCATGTCAGACAAAGAAAAGCAGGGAGCTTTCACACTTCAAAGCCTGGAACCAGCACACTTTTGGCATTTTTGCTTTAGAAATAGTTCACAAGATGAATTGATTGCCAAAATGGTTTCTGATTAATTTCAGTCTTTCGAATGAAAGATTCATTGACTAATACATACTCTATAGGCTCTCGCCAAAGCCTGTAAGTGCTTTAAAATGGAGTGAAGCATTAGTGCAGAACCACTGGGTGCCATCTTTGATTCACAGCCACAGACAGCAATGACAAAGGCATCTGAGGACCTTTAAATGACTGTATTTAATGTGTAAACACAGCTACTGTCTCAATCATAAATGTGCTTAAATATATTATGTTCCTTCTGTAATGAAGACTGGACTTTATGGATTATGTGTAATTTAAAAAAAGCTTCTTTAGAAACTTGCTAATATGAAATTAAAAATTAAATTCAAATCTTCAATGTTAGTAGACATATATAGTAATTACCATGGTCCCTGTCCAGAAATATTGCTACTGTAGAGAACTGATATCTAAGACATAGTCATTTCTTTTGAAGATTTTCACTTCATCCTCTGTATGATTTAAAACACATATCAAATGAATAGAAAATTACTCTTCCACGCCCTCTTGAAGTGGCTCATTTTAGATGGTAAAATAAATGAAAGGTCGTAGGCGTGTGTCATATCTTTGAGGGTTACATGATCTAAGCGCCAGCACTCTGAGGAATCAGGATATATATGCTTCAGATTCACTTTAAAAGTAGCTTTTAACTATGTTTGTGACTGACATTTTGTTTTATGCTGGGCTGTAGATTCCTGCTAGTTTTTCTAGTCTCTCTACTTTCTTGAGGTTTGTTAACACACTGCTGACCCTTGCCTTGTCCTAGCTCAAATCTAGATGCTAGTATCTCATACTTTTCATCATTGCACTGAAGTCGTGTTGTTATGTCCACTCTGTCCTCTTTTATCTGTGTCTTTGCCATGGGCAAAGTTTGGAGGCTTCAGTGGCTTTGTGAATTGGCTGCAGCATGAATTTAGACAGTGCTGCTGCTCTAGTTTTTCCAGTCCAGATCTGTCCAAGTTAATTACAGTACAACTGTCAGAAAGACCACTTTACTGGTCATTTGGACAGCGACATTAATGCTCTCTGTGTACTGAAAATTTTGAGCTTTCAAGGTCCAGTGCCCTGAGTTTCCACGGGATGCTCTGATTTCCAGTTTGTGTCTCACTTTGAGTGGGAAGATGGAAGAAAAGCTACAACGCTTTATGGTTCATCTCCATAGTTTCGTCATCTCCCTTCCCCCTTCTTTTTCCTTACCACTTTCTTTTAGACATCATCACAGGGCTATGACCTGAGAGAAACGGGACATTGATTTACACCCTGACGTTGAGAAGTTAACATCCCCTTGGAGAGTTAATCCCTAATGTTGCGCGGGTCAGTAAATAAACGGAAAGAAGAAAAGCCGAACTGAAGGAGTTTGCAGAAAAGCTCATTCGTGCTAATTATTTCTCTCCCACCCCTCCCTTGTTAAAAGCTTTCCCACCCCTCCAATCAATCGCCACTTTAGCTAGCAGGAAGGGATGGAAGAAGTGCGAGCCTCATTAGCCTGATTGGGCCGATGTGGGAGATGGAAAGAGATGGAGTGAATAAGGGAGTTAAAGAGAAAAGGAGTCAGCTTGATCATCAGCACTTGGCCCATCAGAGCTTCTGTCATCAAGGCAAGTGCTGCGATCAGATGTGTTGGTCTGTTGTTCAGCGTTGTGACTCCTGGTAGGCCAAGAGAGGATCTTCTGAAGGTGCCGTTGCTGGACTTAGTTTGACTATTTTGTTCTGTCAGTGGTGAAGGTGAAGAACCCCAAAGCTGGATGGACGGGGATTATACCTATTTCTTAAGTATTGTTGAGAGATGAAGGGTTCAGTGTGCGTAAAATGTATTCTGTTGTACCTCATGAAAATCCAACCACACTTAAAGTGTTTACATCTTTTCCAGATGAGTAGCTTGGCTGCAGACCTTTGAATCAACACTTGCTGTTGTGCCCATTGACCAATCAGAGCTCCGTAAGCAGGGTTAAGAACATTGATGTCATCTTCCTCTATAGATGAAAGTAGCACGTCCGGGTACTTTGCCCTTGCGTCATGCCTCCACTCCTTTTTGGGTGAAAATAGCTCCTCTAATTTGACTGCTGATGAAAGCAAATTCCAAGGTCTTTGCCAATTTAAGAGATTAAAATAAGAAGACTGAAATGGTTTTTCAGGAGTCCAAATATTATGACCAGTCAGGCAGACAATTATATCATGACGTTGCCGATCAAAAGTCGGCATTGTTATATAGAAGTAAATAAAGAAAATAAGGGATGACGAGTTTCACAGTGGATGAACCTGACATACACAACTACCTTATTGAATCTCCAGGTTTTCTGGTGTTAAGACACTTTAATTTGCTGTTCCGTCCAATGTGACGTTACTGCAAACTAATTAGATCACTGTTGCAAAGTGAAACTGCCGTCTACTTTGATAGCCATTGAATACAAACTGCGAGAAGTAGAAAAGACATCGGTTTTAGCCCCGCCTCCTACTGTAACGTTTACAAATTTGACTATTAGCAGGTAGGTCAGCTCAATTTATGTGAATTATTAATGTTAAAATACCCTATGCTCCTGGTGGTCTGTACAGTGGACTGAATGTTGAACCAAACTCTGTTCTAAAAGCAGGTGTTTTCTGGTAGGGCCATATTTTTTTTGCAGTACAACATTTAATTATGCCATCACTGATTCACTTCGGTCTACAGGTGAAATCGGCACGCTGAAATGTTTGCCACAGATGTACACTGCTTTCAGAGACCCACAGTTTTACCATTTTCATCCTCTCTGCGGATGGCCCGAAGCCACAGATTTCTTCTTTTCTTCACTCTATGGGGAAGTAAAGAAAAACGTAAACTGTTTTTTTTTGTTTTCTTTTGTTAAACACAGTAGCTGTTATAGGCACTGTGCCATTAGTTTTTTCAGGTTGGCATCAGCACTTGTTTTCACCCAGAAGCAGGTGTGGTTGTTTTGACAACAGGAAAGTGTCATATACCTGCTCTCATCTAAATCTAAACCAGCTACAAAGCTACATCCATGAAAAATATCAACAGAAAAATGGCTGCAAAAATGGTGTCGAGCACTGATGAAACTAATGGTTTACAAGTCGTAAGTTGAATTACAAAAATAACAACTCTTTCTTTCATCTTTGGGGTGAAAAATTCGGTTGATATTAATATGATGTCAGGCTGAATTAAAGAAGTGTAATTCAGTTTGATTATCAGGCTACTCCATGGCCACACCTGAAGGCCTTCCATCATAGCCTCTTCCTGACTGCATCCTACTGCCTTCCTGATCTCTGTCCAAGAACTGTGACCTTGTTGTCCATGTACAATAAATTGACCGAGGAAGAATGTCAATGCACACTTTTGGGTGGTCTCTCCCCAAGGACATTCACAGCTGTGAATTGAGCTCAGCTGTACACAAAAAATAACTGAAGTACTAGTGTTGCTTTCGTCAACGAAAATTATGACTAAATATTGTCGTCAATGAACCTTTATCACGTGATGAAAACGAGACGAGACGCAACATAAATGCTGGTCATGTGATGATAACTATAATTAAATATATAATGCAATATTGTCGACGAATAAAAATGAGACTAATTGTGGTTTACAAATTAAAAACTCTGCTAAAATGTTTCTTCTTTTTTGTTGACTAAAATTAGACGAAATGTTATAACGTCATTTCGTCTCGTTTAGTCGCATTGTTATTATTATTTTGCAGTATTTCTGTTTCCTGTGTCTCACTTCAGCGGCTGCATCAGGTCGCACTGTGCAGTCGCACGCGGCATCACGGCATTAGTTCCCACTCGCGCAGCATTATTTAGATTAGAAGATGCAGCTGCGGTAGGTTAGCATTAACGACAGACAACTGACACAGAGAACGGGACCGATGGCCGGCCAGCCGGGGTTCGTCTTTGGGAGAAAAAGAAGACATTTGGACACACTTTCATTACGTAGACGTGGAAAAGAAAACGGAATGTGTTGTGGAAAAAGATGGGGAGAAGTGTGGCCACAAAATCACAGGAAAAAACACCACGAATCTTAAGAGACATCTCAAGGCATTCCATAATGAAATCAGAGCATCTTGTTTGAATTGTGAAATGGGTTTGGCTAAAAGAAATTTTGGTTTCGTCTATACAACTAGGTACTTTTTGACTGGGTTGAATAGAATTGCATTACTAAAAAGAGACGAAAATACAATTTTCAATGACTAAAACTAGACTAAAATGTCATCACTTTTTGTCGACTAAAACTAGACGAAAATAGTCACGGATAATTCTGACTAAAATAAGACTAATGCTCAGACTTTTAGTCGACTGAAACTTGACTAGACTAAAAGGAGTATGAACATGACTAAAACTAATACCAACTAAAATGACAGCTTGACACAAAGACTAGACTAAGACTAAAATTAAAACAGGCTGCCAAAAACAACACTATGAAGTAGGTGTATAAAGAGTGAAAAAAGAGCTTTACAGAAAAATCAAACCCTGCCTAACATTATCACCTACACACACAACCAGTTTCTACATGAAGTGCAATAATGATAAGAAGTAAATGTTAGATAAACAAACACCTCTAACTTTGGCAGAAAGGTTTGTGTTCATGTTGGACCCTGTCAATCATAGTGAGAAGCTATAGAAAATATAGGTTTTCAGGTCCTTTGAAACATTCATGCTGTCATATTACTTATCAAGGGGATGCAATTGTAAATTGTGGCTATAGATGGGGGGAGGACTTGACAATGAAGGATAAACTGCTCCACAGTCTGGGAGCAGGAATAGAAAAGGCTTGATCACCTTCACATTTTAACTGGGAACATGAAATTGTAATAAGATTGGTCTGCATGTAGAACAGAGGCTGAGGAGATTGGAGATGTTTTCCGGCGTTGGTCCATGCAGTGCTTTACAAACAACTAAAATAATCTTAAAATGAGTGGGTTTCAGATGCTGTTTGGTGATCCGATAAGTGCTCCATTTGAAGCATACTAAGGACATTTGACGTTCAAAATGGCTGACTTAATGTAACCAGGGCCATTGATATTATATAAAGCAAGTCCTCTGAGGCTGTGACAGTGTGACAGCGATGTGCAGTTTGTAAAGCAGCCAGCTGTCAAGCTTGAATGTGTTTCCTTTTGCAGGGCAGAGTTCAATTTTCTGTGCTGTCTCACTTAATGCACTCCTTAGGATAGCAATAATCGTTTGCATTCCCAGGTCCTTATGACAATAATAGTGTACCGCCTGCCCTTTTTGCAAATATTGGTTTTTGTGCCAGACGAGTAATCAGCCTAGCATTATAAGGCTTTGGCTGTGCATCTGAAGTCCGCGTCTCCTTGGCTGCTCAGGTCGAGTACTTGAACAGGTCCCAAAAAAAAAAAAAAAAAGCACACTAGTACGGTCACAATCACCTGATGAATGGCTCCTTTTAATGAGTTTATCAACCTTTGATGATTGATGTTTTTCATTTACACTTTTGACATTTGAATCCAACCATGTCTCACTGAACCAGCTGCGCAAATAATTTTGAGTAGAACTAAGACACACAAGATGGAATGAGAAAAAATTTGAAATGGAAATTAAAAGCACATTGGGGGAAGATTATCCTCATTGTAGGCAGTGTTATTTGAATAATAAAGTATAATGCAGCCTGGCAATAAGCCTCCATTTTCTCTCATCTTTGTAATCATAGCTTAGTGAACAAAGTACAAAGGATGTATCATTGTAACCTCCAAAATGGGCTTTAATCTAACCCTGAGTCCTCTTCCCATCTCTCCACCAGCAAATACAAGGGGCCCTCATTGTCTGCTCACATGTCCTCATCACAGACAGTGTTTTTGTCACATAATCACACACACGGACACGCACAGAGTACAGGGAGTACACACTGCTCACAATTACCATCTTGTAATTGTGGTCTATCAGTCGTTGTTGTGAAGTGGTTCCCGTTGCGCATGTTGTCGGCTGCATTATCAGAGCTTAGGAAATGACAAGACTATTTATAGGAGCTATTAATCCACTTATCCTATTGTTGCCATTGTTCACGGGTGGGACGGGCAACCCTGGTTAGAGCTGGACTGACGGACAGGTTCATCAATCAGAGCATCAGTTTGTGTAGAATGTGACGTTTGCCGAAAGTGGAACATGAGGATGAAATGTCAACATAGAGAGAAGTCCAGAGAAGAGAGAATGAACATCTGGCTGTAGCCTGTAATGTACAGTGCATTTTACTGTCTCTGATTTAAGTGACTTGTATAATCCCAGCTACAGATTTATTGAGTTTTAAAACTGGGAATCTGTTCAGTTTGTGCCAGTTTATTTTAACTATTCTGGTTAATTAAAGCGTAATATTTTGTTTTGTTAAGCCCCTGGCAAACATCTGTTTTCAGTGCATGGGCAAGGACGTTTTTGATCAGCTCACTTTCAACGCCACACAGTCCAGTGATTAAAAATGAAGAATGTTTATCTCTGTTTTAGTTTCTGATGTGTATCAAGTAAACTGAGAACAAACTGCAGATGGGTTTGTCTTTCATAATAAAAGAAAAAAAAGTCAAGGGCACTGTGATGCATTGGGATACAAAGGGCAGCTCAATCAAAGCAATGTCAAGCCGTGAAAAGATTTATTACACCCTTTACTTCCTGTGTCTTCTGCAAGATCAACAGCATGTGATGGTTTTGTGGTCAGCGCCTGCATCTACGAGCCATTTGTTGGTGTATTTGTGTGTGCTGTTCAGCTTTGAACATTATTGTGTGGGTGTGAGTCTTGAGAGTCTGTCTCAAGATTTGTCTGAAATGTTACAGTTGATATTGCATTAATGATGCTGGTTTTGTGTGCTTTTGATGAGCAAGGGCTGCACAGTTCACATTCATTATTGCCATCAAATCCCATGAACGGACCAAAACCAGCAATGCATCAGTCTGTCTATTTCTGACTTCCATGATTAAAAACACCAAACAATTCAATAAAAAAAGATGTTACTCAAACAGGAGTAAACCGTTAATTTGTTGTGGACTATTTTCAGCTGTGGATTAATACACATCAAGTCAAAACCGATACCTATATTGAAGGGTTTAAACATTTAGATAACTATGTATTTGCCAAAATAGATATTGTCACTTAACACACAACATTCTAGGAAGGCACAATACTGCTAAAGTACAAGTACTGATATGAGTATATGAGTGATGCGTCTCTTGACGACCATGGCTAAAGCTCTCGTCATTGTTTCTTCATGCCATGGTCCTCTTCTGTTTCTTTGTCCTCAAAATTGTCAAGTAGCTCACATGTGGACCCAAATATTCCCAGAGCCTGTTTCTAACTGGAGTCTTATTAGTACAATTATATTTAGTCATTTGGCAGATGCTTTTATCCAAAGTGATTCAGTATCTTGCCCAAGGATACTTCGGCATGTGGACTGCCGAGGCAAGGGATCAAACCACCAACCTCCTGATCTACTTCCTGAGGTACAGCCGCCCTCTTATATGCTGGTTGCGTTGTACCTGAATTTTATTTTGTTATCATCACTTATCCTAAAATATCTCTAAACTGCAGACATTCTCCTCCACCAACCTGCTCAGCTGAGAAGAGGTTAGCACCACATTGCTGTAAAGTGGTATCAGAGGTGGAGTTGTTATAGGATTGCAATTACAAGTACAGGATCACAGTATCTGATCCCATACCAATAAAGATGGGAAATGACATCCAGCAAAGGACCCCTGGCTGGACTCAAACCAGGGACATAACCACTCATGGTTGGCAGCTCAACCCTGAGACATCCTGACTTATCATGGTCTTTTGTTTTTTTTTTTGTTTTTTTTTTTTACCGTTTTTGGACAACAGTGGACTTGTGGTCCATGGCATAGAGAAGTAACATATATCAGGTTTGGCTAAACAGAGAATACTTGGTAGCTGCTCACATTCAAATTCATAAAGTATCATCTGCCTTATCCTTTAATTCTTAGTCGATATCCAAGTCTTGTAAGTCAGAAAGATAGCAGTAAAATCATTTCTCTCCTTAATTTACAAGAGATTAAGGCTTGTGGTCACATTGTGTGTGCTGGACGTCTGGTATGATCACAGTCCACTCTGTGGCATTTTGGACTTAGTAATGAATAATTTACCGAGCTCCTGGAATTCATTTATTTTTTGGCTGCGATGCGTCTGTCTCTGCTGGAGAAAGGCTGAGAGTCAGTACTCCAGAGAAATCACAAGTTGCCATAACTACAAGTGCTGAGGTCTCTGTGCTGTCCAGAGTGTAGCCCCAGAGAGGTGGGCAGTAAGCCGACCATGAGTGAAGGCTGAGAGCTCTGGAAGACCCCGTCCAGCAGGAGCCCACCGCCTGAAGCGCTCCTCAGCCAGAGTTGTTTCTCTTCACAGTTTGCTCATGTAGCAGGAGATGAAACTGCATGCCTGATGATTTTTCATGTGAAGAAAAGGAATCCATCAATTATTCACTTAATGTCAGTCAAGGACAGATAATGAGGCACAAAGACTACTTCAGGTTATAAATGCTTTTAATTTTCCTCAGCTTCAGATGCTCCTTTTCCTAACAGCAAGGTTAAAAAAATCTAGTGGTATACAGGCTCATAATTAAACTAAATTAAAAGATAAAACACACAAGGCTGGGAAATTGAATAGAGGACAATTGCAGTACATGGACAATTTGGTTATCTTTTTGTACATGCTTTCAGCGTGGCAATAGCAGAAGTTCTCTTGGAAGATTTTTTTTCTTCCTTGTCACGCGAGGCGTCTTGCAGTGGCACCAAAGTGGCTCTCTTTCTGATAGACAGCCTAATTCATACATCTGGTGTTGTTATAATCCCCTGGGAGGCTGTCTCTGCCTTGTTTATTCCAGTGAGGTCCTCTCCATCCATTGCTACAGAGGAACCCAGACCACCACAGCTTAATGTTTTGTTGTTGTTGTTCAGTTCGTACCTCTGAGGCATTTCACTGGTTTCCTGCAGTGTGTGTGTGTGGTAGGAGAAACATGATGTTAGTGTTTGTTATGTGGCTCCTTCGGGACCACCAGTCCCTCTGTGACTCAAAGGTGTACAGATGTGTGTCCAATGACAGAGACTTTTAAAATTAATTCTTGACTTGGATTTACAGCTGAGCTGAGGGTTTAGATGAGAGGTTTGTAAATCTCTTTGAATATTACAAGTATATTCAAGTGTGGCAGTGCTTTATTTGTGTATGTGTGTTTAAGATGTGATCCTTTTGGCTGCATATGTGTGTTGATGTTTATAGTTTGCCTATTTGCTCACTTTCAAGTGAATCAGTCTGTGGGCCCCCCATGTCCGTATATTGCATGTTATATACATCATGCAAAAACTTGCACGGTTTATTCTGTTGGTTGTGCACAGCCGGGGAAACGTACCCTATGTGCATGCATGCATACATTTTGCAAAGTGTATGCATGTAAAGGAATACATTGACCTTTTGCTTAAAGAGCTTCTAATTCATGCAAACACTGGAAGACAGTTTACCGTGAGATGCAGATTTACATCACTCCAGACAGCACTGTGCTGAAGAAAATAGTGAGCTGGGGGTTTAAAATGCAACTAACCATTTTATTGCGCATTGGTGAGTAGAGCTCATTTGTTAAAGAAATAGAGGTGAAGTATTCAGAAATACTCTGAATTAAAAGGGAAGGCATTTAAATGGGAGACACTACTGCTGTGCTTATATGCACAATCCTCATTTAACATGTGTTCGTCCATTATTGAAGCATATTTCTTTCTCCTCGAGAACTCAATTTTGGATAGATGATGCCCTAGTAGATGTAACTTAATGGAAGCATATCTGAAAAACCCACTTTGATGCCATTTGTTACAGTTCAAGAGTACGTTTCAGACTCAACAGATATGGACTGGAGTCTCTGAGTATACATCTTTGTGTTTGGTATAATGTGAGTTAGAATAATTAAGCTGGAGGCCTTGACGCTAGATAATGGACTGCGACAGTGAAAGGCCCCCATAATGACAGACAAGAACTCAGGGCATTGTTGTTAAGAGCACAGACATCACAGTTACAGTTTGCGTTGGTGCACACACACACTGACACAGACATATAATCACAAACTCTTCAGATAAACATTCATATGAAGTCGGTTCCGTCTTTATCTCCCGTCAGACAAAGGCAGCACACTCTGTACAACAAACCATTTCTATCTGCATAAAGTATATTTCTTTCTGACTCACTCCTTCACAAACACCCAACACAAGCAGTTACTCTTAGATGGACACTTATACACTCCCCGGTTCGTTATATTGATCCATGCTTACACAAGCATTAGCACTCACTTAGAATGAGACGCATGTCTTCGCCCATACACAGGCGCACAGAGCATGAACACATCCATACAAATGCACACACGCTGTCTCCCATATCGCTCGCTGAAACGTGCAATGCTAACACACAAAACGTGTCGGGATAAAGACACATGCGTCTGCTTGAGGCTGGCAGAGTCTTCCAAATTGAATTGGAGTGTATAGCAGCTGATGTATTCATCCAGTGTGTGTGATTTAACGAGGTCCACTCTGTCTCGTCATAAATCATATTAATAATCTGAACTTCTCATTGATTTTTGTTTTTTCCAAGCCATCCCACTGCATTATTTGATATCTGCAGCCTTTGTTTCTGATTTAATGAACCCAACGTGGAATTTCACACACACACACACACACACACACACACACACACACAGAACTCATGAAACTGCTTTTCCTTTTAGAAGTCTTTATTCATCTGTGTAGAAAAAAAGACGACAGGCCAATAAATGGAATAGCGTTTTGCACCCATTTTTATGTTTATACATAAGAGTGTTTTCATTATCACATCTGAGGGTGACATTTTTAAAGGAAAAGGATTTCTGCACAGAATGAAAGGAAGCTTCAGTGCTTTTAAAAAAAGAAAAACAAATGGAAAAAAAAAAAACTAAAAACCCACACTGGAGCTCTTCCAATATTACTGGTACACAGTAACACAGGTTGGAAAGAGAAAGAGAGCTACTGAAAGTAAGAATGGGTTTCAACACTCACAGGCTCTATATATATATATCAGTCCTCCCCATCCTCCCCTCTACTCTTTATTTTTCCCCCTTCGCTCTCTCCTCTTCCTCTTTTAATCTCTGGCTGTTTGCTAACGTTTTCCTTTGAAGTTCCTCCTCCCTTAAAGTATATTAGTGGGGTCAGAGAGAGGCAGTCGGAAAGCAGGTGCTGCTTCCTCCTTGCTGTGTGAATGTTTGTTTGTGTATTGAACTGCACAGTGTAGCGGTAAGGCTGTGATCCCTGTTAACACAACTGTGCCCATGCTGTACTAAGGCTGTAAAACTGGACGACTAAAGTCGGTCAACTAAAGTAATGCACCTCCTAGAATGCATCAACTTTGAGTGTCAGATGTTCAGTTGTTTAAATCAGTTGTTTAAATACTACAAATTAAAATACCCTCGTGTAGGGTGAGGCAATACGATGGCACACAGAATATTTTTGCTTAGAAAATGACTACAATAATAAATCCTTTATCAAAAGTGTTGCAGATGAATTTCCTGTCGATTGATTTACTGAACTAATTATTTCAGGTCTACTAATTTGTCATATTTCACTATACTGTTCATACCATGAAACTCTCAATGTAATATCTCTGATTTAATCCCTGTGGGTGTATTCAGCTGTTGTGTGTCAAATAAATGAGCATTTCTGATTTATAACTATATTGTAATTTCATATAATTATTGTGATGTTGTACAATAGTTTGTCAGGTGTTTAATTTACTTGATTATCCAAAAGTAGACATTTCTGCCTGGTAGTTTCACAATCAATATATCCCAAGTACAATACGTATAGAATCACTATATAAAATGACATAAAGTATGATAGATCATTTTATACATATTGCCCCCTCCTATCTGTTTGTAATTTGAACTTTCCCTTAAATACCACCAGAAACCGTTCCAATTTTTTAAATAAAATTGAAAAGATGTATTAGTGTGAGTGAATTTTAGGAAAGAGTAATTAGACCAGACTAATTCCAACTTCCACCAAAAAACTCAAAGCTGCTAAAACTTATTTTCAATTAAGAAGGTTTAACCAGGCTCTAGAAGATAATGGGTTACTATTATAAGATGCATGATTAGGTTTCTTTCACTTCATTTGAAAAGGTAATTTAATAATGAGACCAGACCACAATAGAAATTGGGTACATGCAGTACTTCTTCTAAATTCTGAGTGGGAGATTTTTAATAGCCATTCTTGTCAAGCTAGTCATTTGTCCTGCGGTGTTGGCAATCATTGTACTTTTTCATGTTTTTCTCTGATTGTCTTGCCGTGCCTCTCTTCATGATACGTGGCATGGAAATGGGTCCATATTATGATGAAGATACATGATATCTAAGGCAGAGACTGCACAAGAAACATTGTTTGATGATCACAGGCAACTGAAAATATCAGTCTTTGAAGGAAGCGTGCAGTCTGTTATCACTCAGGTGTTTGCTGAGTGCCGTAGTGGATTCACTGTGGGTAAAACTTCAGCCATATTTTGGATGACGATGTCACATTATTCCAGTTGTCACCCCTCTTCTTTACCCCGCCCGCACCCTTTTTGAGCCTCTTCTTTTCCTTTTGTCTGCTTTTTTACCTCCTACCGCTGCATTTGTCACACGCCCTTTTTTACTTATCTTCCTTTTTTCTCTCCTTTTCTGTCCTCGCTCTCTGCCTTAAGCTAACACACCTCTCTCAGTGCACAAAACAGCACCCCTCTTTCCCCCGTCCATCCATCCATCCATCCATCCATCCATCCATCCATCCATCCATCCATCCATCCATCCATCCATCCATCACCCCCCTACCACTATGTCGCTCTTTCTCTCCCTCTCATTAGTTTCCCTATGCTGTGGTTTGTGTCTCCCATCTCTGTCAGAACTGTTATCGCTGCTGTCAGCTCCCTTGGTGAGAACAAAGTCGTCCTCTGCTCACGGCACCACAAAAGACAAGAGAGAAAGAAAAGGAAAGAGCCTCAGCCCAAAAAAAGGAGGCGGAAAGGAGGAAAAATTAAAAAGGAGGGGAGTAAAGTAGAGGAAAAGGAGGGGGCTAGGAACACATCTTTTCATGTCAACCATGATGCATTGTCATCTGTGAGTAATAACTACCATTGATTTCTCCCTCTGTCATCCCTTTTATCTATACAGCACAGAGCTTACAGTTGGTAGAAAGATTTGAGCTATCTCTATACACATCAAGTGCCTTTTCCTCATATTATAAATATAGCTCCTGCTAAATCTGCTAAGCCTAGTATATCAACCTCAAATAAGTTACTGTGTATTATCATGAGCTGAGAAGAACAGTAGGTTTGAAAGACACTGAGATATCCAAAAGAGAAAAGTAACCATTTATAACTATAAGTAGCGCTGAAAGACGGGCTTACTGTATAATGTAGTATACAGTAGTAGAGTATAGTAGGACTTCTGTCACTCAATAGCAATGTCCAATCAACATAGCTGAAATCAGTCTTTTCTATCTAGCAAACCAATCGAAATTGAACCAGCAGAGGCACAGAGGGTACTTTGGAAACCAAGGACAAAATGGCCACCAGCCAAGGGGTCGTCATTATATAAATGGTGCCTGGCATTTGTGGCTCAGGGAGTGTATCCCTGTATCATCACGTGTAGGCATAATCTATGTCGGGGATGCCACCCTCTCTGTAGCCACGGTTGGTACCATAAGTGACATGATGGTGGCTGGTTTGGCTGAGGATGGTGCCATTGAGGCTGCCAGCTCCATGGCTGCTCCGATAGGTCCCGTTAGCTTGGGAGGAAGAGGAAGAGGAGGGGAAAATGGTGTGGATGTAGGTGACATCCTCCAGCTTAGGCTGCAGAGGCTGATGGGCCATAGCTGTCATCTGAAACCCTGCAGGAGGGGCCCTGATCTCTAAGATTGAAGTGTCTTTCTTGGTGCCTGACTCTACATAGTCATCATAATGTTTTCCACCCCGGCCCCTGCTGTATGAACTTGTGTCCCCGGACATGTAACCTGCTCTCTGTCCATACCAGCAGAAGATGCCAAAGATTAACAGCAGGCTTACCAATGCTGTGGCACCCCCTATGATTCCAGCCAATGGCAGGGCTGTTAGTTCAGAGTCCTGTCCCTCTTTATCTGACCCCTCCCCTCCGGAGTTGACCAGAGCCTCTCCAGTCTCTATCTGAGCACAGGCTGGTGCTGAGTCTTTACTGTCCGTGTCCATGCTGCTAGCTCGAGCTGAGCCCATGCTGGAACCCCCAAAGGAGGACTCCTGACGTAGTGGCAGCAAGCAGATGAGGTAATGGGAGCGTGGGGTGAGCTGGGTAAGGAGGTACTGCCTTCTCTCTCCAGGTACTAGAGTCTCTGTTATGGAGCCAAGAGCTGCACTGCTACCCAACCTCAGCCATGACAGGCGGAAGGAGGGTGCCGGCTGTGGGCACAACCAACTCACCAGTACACTGTCCGAAGAGAGAGGTTTTACAGTCAGCTCCAGGGCCTCTCCAGATACATGTCCCCCTTCACCAGGAGGCAGAGGCATCACAAGGCCAGGCCGCTTGGCTCGCAGGGTGAAGAGGGAACCTTGTGTGGGAACGAGCAGAGAGGTAGTGGTGGTGCTGCCATGGGGGACTGAAGCCACTGCTTGGCCCCCTCCAACACCATCGTCACCTCCGCCATCTTTTTCTGCGGGGTTCACCCCCATTCCAGTACTGGGACCAGCAGGGGGGCCTTCACACTGCTCCATCAGGGAGGTTAGGTCTCTGAGGGTCTGGCCTCTTACAGGCTCAGGCCCCTGACAGGTCAGACCCCTGACTGTCACCGCTGCCCCCCGGCCGTGCAGCCAGGCATGGAGCCAGCGAAGGTTGCAGCCACAGTACCAGGGGTTTCCTCGCAGCAGTAGTAGCTCCAGGCTCTCTGTATCCTTCAGAAGTCCTCGTGGGAGACTGGTCAGATTGTTTCCTGATAGGTCCAACCTCTGTAGCCGCCGCATCCCATCCAGCGTACCTCGTGGTATGTGAGTCATTCCGTTGTCTTGCAAATGGAGTCGCACAAGGTGAGCTGAGGGTAGGTTAACTGGCGGAGACTGCAGAGCATTCCTGACCAGTGACAGCTCAGTCAGGTTGGAGAGACGGGAAAACGTGTCATCTGCAATGCGTGTGTTGGCTAACAGATTCCCATCCAGGACCAAGCGTCGCAGGGAGGCGAGCCCACGGAAGGCATGTGTGGGGATGGTGCTGATTCTGTTGTCATCCAGTCGCAACTCTTCCAAGGATGCTGGCAGGCCTGCAGGGATGCTTGACAGGTGGTTCCGAGACAGAAACAGCAGTCGAAGCCGTGGTGTCCCAGAAAAAGCTCGCTCCTGGATGCTAACTGTGGATATAGAGTTATCATCCAGGTGTAAACGTTCTAGTAATGGTAACTTGGCTAGAGCTGATCTCGGTAACGTTCGTATATTATTATCCTGTAAATGGAGCTCCCGTAATGAAGGCGGGAGGTGTATAGGGAATTCATCCAACTGGTTGGCATACAGGTAAATCACTCGTATGGAAGTGCTGCGTTCCAGTGAAGGAGGTAGCCCAGCGTTACTCAGACGGTTGCTCTGCAAGTAGAGGATGGCAGCCATTAATGGTAGAGGAGGAATTATGCTGAGGCCACGGTCGTTGCAGTAGACAAAACCCTCATCACAGCGGCACACAGAGGGACAAACAATGCCCTCATCTCCCTCGCCCGTCTCCATGGCAATTGCCGCTGCCGCCAGTTCCAGCACCTCAGCCAATAAGGTGAGGCACAGGAGGAGCAGAAAGAGCCAATCGCGGAGCTCAGCGAGACTCTCAGCTGCCATGTTGGTGCACAGCTCCTGATTGAAAAAGAGAAAATGGGAAACTAGATTACAACAAGTACACAGGCTACAACTCACTGATGCTAAAATCAAAGGAGTAACCTGTTGTATTCAAAAGAGAAAGTGGAAAGAGTTGATGGCAAAAAGACATGTTTTAGATAAAGACAGTGCAGGACAAACCACACAGTTAACAGTTAACTAAAGAGCTGTATTTTCAACCTGCTGTTAGAAGTTCTGTTTTGTTTTTTGTTTTTTTCTTTTTAATCTCTAAAGAGGAGAAGATTGGTGGATTGAACAGTCAGACATACTTCAGAGGGGCTGCCCAGTATTATATGGGTCAGAGCGACCAAGCAGAAAACAAACCGACATTTAGAGGCAGAGTGCGCAATGAAGGGTGGAGTGTGCGGGCGAGGAAGATTACAAGAATGAGTGAAAGCAAAAGGATGATAGAGATGGAGAAAATTGGACAGTGACTGTTGCAGGGAGGGAAAATAAGGGAGGAAGATTTTTTCCCGGGAGATTAACTGAAATGGACTGAGTGACATGAAGCTAAACTGGAGGAGAGATTGGGGAGAAGGAAATCAGATTAATTGCCCACAGTGCTGTTGATAGCTTTTAAGACAACAGAAGTGGTAAACTTGTTCTGACTGCACTATATCTAACGGTCCAATGAAATTATGACGACAATGCATGTACAGTAAATGGAGGAAAATAGAGAATCAGAATTCCTGACTGTATATTCAGTAACAAAGGCGCCTGTTTGAGGTTATGACCAAGACACACATAGAGAAATGCACACACAAACAAGTAAACATTCTGAACACAAACCATTCACATACAGAACAAAGTCTCAGTGCAAGCTGACATGTATAATGCATATTTTCTCGTGGTTGTTATTGTTCGTGAAATCTCTATAAATTATTCAGGGAAGTGGTCCTGAAATCCCCAGAAATGTTTTAGCGAGATGTTTTACAGAGAAGCATTTTTCTGCAACATTAATACGTTCCTCGGTCGATGTTTTATGACTTGTCTCCGAGCAAGTCCCTGACACCAACATCAGTAACATAAATTTACAATTCAGATAAAATGATCTCTGTGCACACACATTCACGGCGCACTATTTATGGAATATGAATAATATACATTGGTGAAAGTTGTGGAAATTATATTGTGGTGTACTCTTGTTTGAACCCTTTCTTTTGGGTAGCCTGGGGCTGTAAAATGTGCCCTGATGTGAAATGCCTGACATGATTTGACAGCACATTTGATAAACAAATCCTCTAAAGGCAAGTATTTTTTTTTCTCCCCTTCTGTGCACGCATGTATGTGTTTGTGTGTTTGTATGTGAACTCAGTGCTAGATGCAAAATTGCCCCTTGGCTGCAGTCAAAATCCATGCAAAGCAAACAAGAGATGGCAACAATGGAAGAGATGGGGGGAAGGGGGGAAGGGAGGGAAGGATGAAGGCGAGGAGACAGATGGAGAGTGGGACAGTCCGTCAGAGGAGGAGAGGGGAAGTGAGTTTCTGGCAGTGAAGTCTCAAGTCAGTATCAGCTGAGTTGTTGCAAAAAGAGTGATTGGATGTTATTTTTTTTATGTAAGATAGGTGTAAAAATAGCTGCATTGATGTACCTGAACATGCTAGTGTGAACATCTTTAAGTGTTTGCATGAAAGAGACCTGCCTCTACAACAACCAGCTCCTGTCTCAGCTAAACACAGGCAGCATTTGATATGTGAAGGTGAAAACAAGTGTGTGCCATGCAACTCGGCATGGACCCAGTCTCTATTTTGCTCTTTTCTTACTGGTATTTTTTTTTAGCTTAAATCGGACTATTTCCGAACATTTCCCAGCATTTGAGGCAGAAAAAGTAAGGGAGAGGAACACATGCGCAGAAGAGGGAGTGTCAAGGTAGGAGCTGAGACCATATTGGGAATGCTCTATGAATATCAACTAGCATATGCTTCGGTGCCACACTATCCCCGCTTCCCTTTCATAAATATCCTCTTGGCACAAACCTGTGTGTGTTTTTGCCTACATGCCAAGGCTTCCTATCGACACGTCCTCTTAATGATCCTTAGATTTTCTGTCTTCTCCCCTCCCCGGCTTGTTTGCTCACTCTACCCAACTGTCGCCTCCTCTCACGGCGACCTCCTCTCTCTGCATCTCTATCTTTCACGCCATCTACCTTCCCCATCGGCCCTCCACCACCTCCTCCCTTTCATAATCTTTCATTATATCCACTCTCAGGTTTGTTTACAGAAGTGTCCGTGCAGTCATCCTCCTCCTCTCCTCCCTTGTCTCTATCTTCTCCTAATCCTCTTTTATCGTTTCCTCTCCAGTCGTCTGTTGATTCCTACACACTGAGATTGGATCAATCAGCTCTGCTTCAGTCCTCCTGCCCAGACCTCCTCTCTCCTCTCCTCCATGGCAACTTAGTTTCTCTTTTTCATTTAGATGCAGCAGACCCCCCACCTCTCCCCCCCCCTTTCTCACTCCCTCTAGGCCTCAGCTTTCTCGCCTGTGCATTCGCCTTCCTCTCCCTTTGTGCCGTGTTTTCCCCCACTAACATTTCAATCATGTTCTGAAATAAAAGCCTTTGTTGAGGCACAGAGCCAGTGTGTGTTTGTGTTTTTTTTCCTATCATGTAGCTGAAAGCAAGATGTAAGTGTGGCGTTCTTCATTGCACCGAATGCAAGAAGAAAAGCGTGTGTGTGTGTAAAAAAAGTCTGCGCGACCAGGGATGTGATTGCAGAGGGCTTGCTAACCTGCTCAGTCTCTGTGCCTTTCACGTCCGCCGCAGCTTTGTTCTTCCTGTATCAAGGATTTGTGGAGGTGAGTATTAGTATGTCTATCTATGTGACTGAGGCTGTAGCTGTAGATCTCTCTGTGTGTTAGTGCAGTTTCCTAGTCTTCCTTGAATCGTTCACAAGTGTAGCCTCGCTCCTTGGGGCTGTTGAAGCTTCCTCAGCTTGGGTGAATGATGATAGGGATGATGATAGCCTGTACTCCAGGGCTCCACAAGTAGCAACACCAGCATGGCTCAAAGCCGCCGCGGCACCCACATTTATGTGTTGTGTGTGTGTGTGTGTGCGTGTGTGTGTGTGTCCTGCTGCCAAGCTCTTTCTCTCTCTGGGGTAAGGGGCTTTTAGGCCTGCCAACTCAAGTCATCTTCAATAAGTGTCCAGAGGCCTAATTCTGAAACCACCACTCCACACCCAAATGCTACAGTTGGGCAGACAGTCAGAAGATGGTTGAGGGCTCAAGGGTCCTTCTTCGAAGTCAAAAGCAATCCTGGATACTCATGCAAGCAGTGGGTCATTCAAAAATAGTACTGTGCCGTGATACACTCGTTTTGAATGACCAGGTAGAGGATTTAATTAATGAGCAGCAATGGGAGAATAAGTGAGATTTCCACGGCTCAGAAAAATCCAGCAAAGAGTCCTTACGATCTGTTATTATTGGGTGTATTATAACAATTATTACAACATGAATTTCACAGTTCAGTGATGGTAATGACTATGTTTGAGGCTGTGATGGATAGGTTGGCCCGGAGAGCTGAGTTCAGAGGGAGAAGTCTTCTCTCCTGCTTCCTTCTCCTTCCTTCCCAGTTTCAGCCACAACTCTCCTCTGTGAAATGTTTGCTCGCTTCCTTTTCAGTTCACACAGATTATCTTCAGAGGCAGCAAAGCCAGATGACAGAGTGTACTGTATGTAGTCCACTCTGAGCGGCCCTGATGGCCAGTCAAGTTCTCCCGCAGGTTGGCTGAAATGGACTGCCGTCCAGTATCCTCAAGGTAGACTTGACTGGTGTTTGCTTCAGCAGGACAGCTGGCTGAGTGTTAGTGAACACCGCCCTGAGAGGAGACACAGACATGTACAGTATTAGCATTTTCATTTGGAGATGCAGTGAATTAGGGTAACAAGGTATTTGAGAAAATTGGAGAGTGGAAAATCCTTCTTAAACCACGCACAATGGGCCATTTGTAACACATCAGAATTGAAACCAGAGTGCACAACGAGAACCTGCCATTTTTGAGCCCTTTAACTAGTTTAGCTTTTATTAGTAAGTGAGCCCAAATTTAAGCGGTTCAAGAAATATAATATTGCCTGAATAGTAATCTCACATATCTGTCATGTTGATTATCTTCCAGCTTCAAAATATTCTTCAAATATATTCAAATATTGTCACAGTAGCTTACATGTCTAAAAATAGATACAAATTAGGCGCTTCTAAGAGGCTGCATGAATAAAAATGCTTTCCTGTCTTCATTTTTTTTAAATACCAGCCTTCTTTAACTGACTCCAATATGTAATTTTGAGTTTAAACGTTGGCACAATATGGAATACTAAAAGGTACGGGCTAAATAATTATCCCCATTAGAATGGTTATGCCTTTTAAAATTAAGTACCTCATGAAAATACTTCCTGAAGGTCAACACTGCACATACGCAACGCTAAGCTCCCAACGGACACAAACCTCCCATTAAGGTAACTCCATGTTTTATATCTGTTTTTTTTTTTTTTTTTTCCTGTCACACAAAGCTTTGGAGCTTTCATCAAACCACCACCCTCTAAGTGCCTGTATCTTCTGTGCAGAATCATACCCCCAAGTGAACACTGGCTTTAGAAATATAAGGTTTTCATCAGGCATACTGAGTGCAGAGACAGATTCATCAATGCCATTAACTGCTCTGCTGCTCACATTCGCCTCTACACTTCATCCCAGAGTAAGTAGACTACATAGCCAACTGGGAAATTATCATGCAGTTTGCTTAAACACAAATAGAGACAAATAAAGCTGTCCTAATTTTCATTTTCAAAGGACACTTGCTGTAGCTGAGAAGAAGTTGGTCAACAGGCTTATGTCTGTGCATGTATGTATCCTTGGAGGGTTTTTAAAAATGCCTTAAAGTTGTGCATCATACATGCTAAACTGTGCTGGTGTGTGTGTTCATATTTAAGGTTTGGTGTTTTAACTGGTTCCACAAATGGAAAGATCTGTGTTTGACTGAATGTGCAGTTGTGGTTGGGTAGGTGCCTGGTGTGGGATGAAGTTGGGCAGTATGTGGTGAGATAAACTGTCCTTTTTAGAAAACAGCTCCAGACTGATATCCAGTTTGTGGCATAGTAAACTGATTTATATGTGCAGAGTGTGGTTAACATGCGTAATGAAAACAGCTCGAGATGGGCAGAATGCTAAATAGACATTGTTTGCGAAACAGTTGACTTTGTGATTGACATTTAAGGAGAGAGGAGATAATGGTCTGTTCAAGGACAGCCTCGACGTACACAGAGCTTTATGCTCTATACCCTTTCCCCCCCATTCATTTGTAATTCATTGATTGATGTCTAATACTTCAAAATAATTAAATCCTCTCATGTTAGTATTTTGGAGACCAAGGCTTTAAAGGGGCTTTGAAGTCAAATCATAATTCAAATGAAGACTTTTAATTGGATGTCATCAGTCATGTATTAAGAGCACACGTCACCTTTAATAACACTAACTGTCGTTTTGAAACAAGTCCCCTTAATTGGTTGCAGTGTCTGGTCCAAAACTAGCCTTATACTCGACACTAATCTTTGCCTACCGCAGGCAAAATGTCTGCCTGCATTGGACAAGATGTGAATATTGAACATCAGCAGCATTTCCACAGCTCGCTGCCATTGCCCATTAGACATCAATATGTGAAGCTCTATCTGTATAATGTCGAGGCTGTCCTTAAAACTTTTTGTGATGGATTTTTCCGTAGCAAGCCGAGCTCAGGGGAGTGTGATGGGGGAGATGGAGGAATTAAGGAGCATTATGGAGCATGTATCAGGGCAGGGAGGCAAAAGCTAGACACTATTCATTTAGGAGAGGGGAGAAGCTGAGAATGAATGTTTGAGGAAGGTTAGAGAAAGAGAAAGTCGCTGACTTCTGTTCCTCATAACTGTATTTCACTACATTGTTGAGGCAATTGTACCACTTTTCAAAGGAAATATCTCTGTTATTAATAGCCAACATTTATCCTACACCAGAGTACACTGCTTAACCTCCAAGACAGAGAATACACAGAACCTTTTAAAGGTGAATGGATACACCTTGACATGGAACCAGCTGTCTTTCACTACATCACAAAGAGCTTTGAATTCTCTTTGAGTTTATCGACTCTTTCATACAATTTGAATGCCTTTGATGTTAATAAGTGCAGTTCTTTAAAGGCATGCTCATTAGAAATCCACAAAAATGACACTATCAAGTGTCTTAGCAGCACCCTCATTCACATTCACATTCACATTCAGATGTCATAGAGGAACTCTTCATCGATGTCAGTGTGAGGTCAACAGCTTGCATTCGGTCTCTTGTATCAGACAATAGAATGAAAGAGAGTCATAGATGTTGAGTCACTGTCGTGTATTTCGAATAAATAGAAAAAATGAGAATAAACTAGAGCTGTAACTTGGTGGATAAATCGATTAGTAGAGCGTCAGAAAGTTACAATTAATAATCATTTCATGGTTTAAGTCATTTTGTACAGGCAAATTCCCAAAAATTAACTGGTTTTAGCATCTAAAATGTAAGTATTTGTTGCTTTTCTTTGTCTTCTAGGAGAGAAATTTGAATATCTAGTTGTTTTGGACAAAATAAGCAATTTAAATAAGTCAACTTCAAAACTGTGAAGGACATTTTTTTTTAGATTAATTGATAAAATAAGATTGGTAAATTGTTGACAAAAATAATAATTATTTGCAGCCCTGAAAAGACATTATGAATTATCTTTTCTTGAAAATAAAAAGTGCCACATGTTGATTTACACTTGTCAGACTTCAATTTCTTGTATTCATCCAGAATTAAAGAAGAGTTAATTCTCAGGTTTTAGCGAGAAGATGTTCAGGTCGCAGTCTATTTATATTTTCTGCATGTTTCATCGATGTCATGTAACCATATTTTCTAAAGACAGGTCCTGGAATAGTATAACAGCTGTCAAATGAGTAATATAAGGAAGAAAAATCGAATTTAGAAACACTGACGAATCATGTACAGTAATGTAAAACAGTAAGTGGGTGCAGAGAGGTTTTTGCATCATTGCAAGTATTTCAGCATTTCCCTTTGATTTGGTAAAGCTGTGTAAAATGCTTTTCTCCTTACAAAACAATTCCTGCATATTAGCTCCTCTTTTATTACTTTCTCATAACTCTCACAGCACTACTGAGTAGTAGAAGAGTAATAAAGAGAGCAGTTCCCACACTTTGGGCAGGTGACCCATGCAGTGTTGAGGTCAAAAAATATTTCTAACTGACCCTTCTCTGTGCATCTTTTCCGTTGTACTTGTTTTTGTTGTGCATAACAGAGAGTACAGAGAAGGTCTCATTCCTCAGGGGGACAGAAATCACTCTGCTCTTGTGAGCCACTCAATGACAACTGTGTAGCCTACAGGCACGCTACAGTATTTGACTTTCACTGTGGCCTCTGTGCGGTCCAAATGCTCTGGCTGTCTTGTTTTCCTCACTCCTTTGTACAGTAATAATCAGATATTAGCATTTTTTTTTCTTGCTTTATGGTCGGGTCGATAGGGAGAAGGCTGGTGATAATGCAACTGAATAAACTGAGATGATAAACTGAGCAGATGTGTAAATATAGGCTGTAAGCGATTCATGTTCTTATAAATGTCCAGATGGACGTAACATATACAGAAATATGGCCAGAGTATTTCATTGTGTGTTGTTAGTGGTCACCTTGTAGAATTTACAGATGGAGGTAAGATATGCAGAGGACAGTCTGGTATTTCAGGTGTGTTTACTTGCTTATGTCTTTGCTTTGACATGAGGTAACAATAGTGGAAGTGATGAAATGAGACCAAGAACGAAGCCTCTGGTTTGAGAAAAAACAAGCTAAGGGTGCATGCTTTGGTGTTTTGGCTTTATTCATCAAAAATTACCAGGAAAAATCCAATGTTTTGTTTTTGCAAATTCTCCTCCAGATGACCTTCAAGCTGCACTTTCACAAATTTGAAACACTGTAGTGGGTAGCAGCATGAAATCGACAATATCAAATCTCCATATCCATCCACCCCTTTGCTCTATCAGGCTGTTTGGGATAATTCAGAAAATGGAAAGCGAAGAAAAGTGACAGCTGTGATACTTGGCAGTGTGCTCGCTCTTTGCACTGTAGGGAGCTAGGAGCTAGGAAGTGAGGGAGTAGGAGCTAGGGATTAATAGTTATGGGGCTGGGGACCAAAGTCTGAGTACTTTGTAATCATGTGGTTGCCTAACCCCTGTGTTAGCGAGGTTGATGAGCATGCGTCCCTGCTGACACACACTCTCTCTACATCCACTCTGCTGAATATTAATATGGAGGAGAGAATTCCTCTGAGCCCCATTGTCAGACGGCCCTATTGTTCTCTGCTGGCCTCTCTCTTGGCGCGTGTGTATGCGTGTGCTTAGTATTAATGCGTAAGTTGGTGTCTACATTGTGTGCTTATGCATATTATGCCCATGTCTTCATCCCGCGTGTGTTTCGGCTACAGCAGAGCAGCAGTTAAAGCGGCAGCGAGGGAGATGAGGGGTGTGTTCGTGGCCCACCATGGCCCATAAAGACAACTGGCCTGAGAGCACTTGGACCAGCCATCAGGGCCCAACATTGGCAATTATTTCACCTAGAGGCACTATCTGTAAAATGAACACTCTCATTAAAACGGCCATGTGTGTGCATGTGGGTGCGTGTGTGTGCGTGTCAGCACAAGTCAATTTAGAGGCATGGCAAATATATAGCAGCACAAATGCTTGTCTTTCAATCAAAGAGTAATTTGCTGTTTATGATGTTTGACTGTGGATGTGTGCGCATGTTTGTGTGTATTTACACATTTCTTTGTGTACGTGAGCACATCTGTGAGTGTGGGTGTGTGTACATCTGTGTTTGTGTAGGTGTGTATGTGTGTATGTATCTGTATGGATTTATGTGTGTGACTGTTTAACTACCCCGCACACGTAACCTCCCCATCTCTGCCTCCCTGTTTCTCATTTACTGAGCCAGCGCCAGAGAGAGGGAGTGTGGGGAAACGAGAAAACAAGTGATACGGGGGGAAAGAGAAAGCGAGGAAGGGAGAAGGGGAGATGGTGAAATAGAGGCGGAGAGGGAAGGAGGAGGGTGGAGGTTTATACAGGAAAAATGAAGTGAGGCTGGAGTGAAAAAGGGAGAGAGGAAGAGACGAGGGCCGGTAGAGAAGAGGGGAAGATGGAGAAGCAGAGGCAGGAAGATGGGGGGGAAAGAAAGAGGCGGAGGAGGAGGCAGCAGATTTATGAAGCCATTGGAATGTAATTTGGAGGCAGAAATTACTGTCAGCCTGAGCAAGGTTTAAAGTCAGTGAAGCCTGAATCCAGGGCCTGCCTCTGTATGTGTGTGGTTGTGTGTGTGGCAAGTATCACAGACAAATGGATGGTAAATGCGATGCAGAATAATACCACAGAAGCTCTGCAGTTACTTGTCATACGCACCGAACCCACACCTCGTGTGTGTGTGCGTGTGTGTGTGCGCGCGCGCACATACGCACATTTTTACTACTCCTCCATGCATGAGTGACGTGACTACATGGCATCGGAACATAACCCAGCATTCATATTTAACAGCTCATATTTCATCTATGCTCGGAGACACATATATACACACACACACACTTGTTCACGCACACACACTTGCGCTGGCACTGAATTCCTGTCAGGCTCTGAAGGCCATGACTACGGCAGACTCAGTCGAGGGTGTCGGCATGGACAGAGCGAAGGCTGGAGGGAGCAGAGAGGGAGAGAAAAAGACAGAGAGATTGTGTCAAGGATAGACAGAGAGAAAGAAAGGTAGAGGTGGGAAATGAGAAAGAGAGAGGGAGAGACTCTAAGAGGGGCTAAAAAGAAGAGTGAGAGGGATGTGACCAGCTTTCTAACACAGCAACACACAGCTTCCATTTAGCATGAGAGGGAGGGGCAGAGCAGGAGAGAGATGAGGGAAGCGACAGGATGGGGATAAGCAGCAAAGATCTGAAGGGAGGCTCTGGGCTGTAACACACACCGGGGGTCGGCTTCATTTCTGCCACTAATTTCTACCCGGACTCCTCATCAGTTAGTTGCAGTGGACAGATGAGGAAAAGCACAAGGCTGGTCTTCCTCTGTGTTTTTCTCACTGTCAACAGATTCAAATGTGTTAGTCTGCCTCCCGATGCTTTCTGGCCTCCCTAACCTGTCTGTGGCACTCAGCCCGAAGCTCATTTAATCTTACTGAAGACATGAATCTTAAAAATAGATCATAACTGCACAGTTTCATTTTAAAAAAAAGGCTCAGTAATTTCCTACAACATCTGGGCACTGTAGTTTTAGAAAAGTCATTCAAACAGGAGGAAATGCGTTTGATAGGGGCTATTTTCAGACACGGATTAATACACAGAATATACAGAAAAACCTAAATTATTGCCAACCGTATCCTTTAAATTATGGACATTGTAATGGTATCTAACCGATTTCTGCTCCCAGCCCAGCAAACGCCTCCTCTGCAAAGGGCACTAGTGGAAGTCCACAACTGGCTGTATGCAAAGCAACATGGCTGGCCCGATAATCTGATTGGATGAAACGTGGACGCTCATGCCGCCTAACCGCTTAGTGTATCATCCAGATTTGGAACAGAAAATAATATCACCAAAACAAGAAAAGAAAAAAATCATGCACAACAAGCCTTACAACAGCCCTCTAGTAAGTTGCGCATTAATCCGGCCCTGACTCTGTCTAAGTCACTCAGAAATGGAACAAATACATTTAGAGAGACGTAAGTGCACTCCTTTAACAAAGCGGTACAGTAGCTTGTACTGTAAGTGGAACTGATGTACTAATGTTCGTATCACTTTTGTCCCGTGTTTGATCCGTTTGATGTGACAAACTGTGTTTTCTGAGGCTTCTATGGTTTTAGAATATAATCCACAGGGAAATGTCGTCTCTGTGTGGTTCTTTTTTTTGCCATTTAATGCTAAGCAGTGACATCTCTTAAAGTGTGACTGCAGGATTGTGAGCCGGTGCTTTAACAATTTACAGTATTTCTGTAGTTGCACACATGCAGAGGAAAAAAAACGTCATGGCGTCGATAAATGACAAATGAAGACAAACGTGTTGAATACAGTCGGTAACATTTTGGTATTATCGGCTTCACATGGCAGATGTGTACCCGGGTGGTTTGTGCACCACCAGCCTCGATCAGCAGCTGTTCCCCTAAAATGGACACCTCACACACACCAACACAGACTCATGCAAAGTTCTCCAGATCTTACCCACACTTACATAAATAAACAGTCATCCTCACAGCCTCTTTTACGTGCTCACACACACACTTTTGTTGCTCTTTTGACCCGTGAACTTTCTCTCCTTCTCACTGACGCACGCACGCACACACGCACACACACACACACACACGCACACACACACACACAAACACCAGTCCTCTGTTCTTTGTTCTTCTAGCCAGTGATAATGATAGCAACACCATTATGCACTGTGACAACACTACCTCCCACTTATGCTCTATGGCAGTTCACACCATAGTACAGTCTCTGCTTCTGTCTCTCTGCTTCCCTCCTTCTCTCTCCTCTCACTCACAGGAGTGTTGAGGTCAATTATCTCTGAATTTGCTTATGCAGTATATTGACTATTTCAGGCTGTTGGAAGGTGTTAAGTAGCGTCTGTAGATTATTTAGAAGGTTTTGATGTTTTCTTTGTCTGACATTCATCCTCTTTTAACACCTTTTCTTCCTGTTCGCTGTTTCCATTTAGATTCTGTGTTTTTCTGCCACCTTTTTTGGTGTCTTGCTCTATTTCTTCGACCTTCTCGTAGCCGTCTGTGATTCCTTTTCTGTCTTTGTCGGTCTCAGATTCTCTTTCTTTTCTGCCATTTACCTCTTTTTTCCTGTCTTTCGTCGTTGCTCCCTTTTTTTGAGTTGGGCAAAATGGCAAAAGGTTTTTTTTTATGACAGTTAATATTGAAATTTATCTTCACATAAATTAAGTCTCTATTTCTGTTTAGTTTAAGATTACACAAAGATTACCAAGTAGTTTCAGAGCCGGAATGACCAAGAATTGTATGAGCAGCAAACAGATTTAAATAAATTAAAACAAAGTCTTCTCAGTTGATCTGCTTCAGCTCATCAGTTAAAATCCCTCATTTTTTTTGCATTTTTGCATCTTATCAGCACCATGTCTTTTGTGAATTAATAGCACAACAGCATGTGATGAGTGCACAGTAATGTTACGGTTTGTTGCAGGTTTTCTTCTCTGAGAGCCTTGTGACTTGATCCGGGGATGGGTCTAATTACTGGTGACAGTGCAAGCACTTGCACTCTGCTTGCACTATTAGATGGTAATGCTTCAGGTGATTTTTGTGCTATTTCCCCTCTTTATTGGAACATGTTTTCAGCTGCGTTAATCCAGCCTTGACTCCAAATTGGTTGGGACTCCAGACTCGAAAACATAAATAAAAACAGAATGCAATTGTTGCAAATTGCAAATTAACTGTTTACTGACAGCGGTTTTACAAAGTGTTCCCAGGCCCATGTAGTAACATCCTTTATACAGTCATGTGTTCACAAAGTGGTGAACCTCGCTCCTTCCTCGCTTGTGAACGATTGAGCCTTTCCAGGATGCCCCTTTCATACCCAATCATGATACTATCACCTGCTACCAATGAACCTGTTCACCTGTGGAATGATCCAAACAGGTGTTTTTGTAGCATTCCACATCTTTCCCAGTCTGTTGTTGCTCCTGACCCAACTTGTTTGAAATGTACTGCTGCCATCAAATTCAGAATAAGCTGATGAGGTGAACCATTAAATATATTATCTTTGTGCTGTTTTGAACAAAGCGTATGCACACAGTGTCCCAACTTCTTGGGAATCAGAGCTGTAATATACATCAAAAGTATACTATACATGTCTTTTGAGCCAGACTGTAACATTTAATGGACTGTCTCATCCACTTTAAGTGGCCAAAATATCATCCAACCACTGAGGTCTTCTTACCTTATTTATCCTCAGCAGCTCTTTCAGCTTGTTGTGACTGTTAATCTGTTACTTGTTCCTTAGTTTTTTAGAGGTAGCGCTCACCTCCTTGTCTAACTGTTGAATTTTTGACACATGAAACGACATTTTTGTGTTGGGATTGGGTTAATAGTAGGTTGTCAAGCTGTGTTATTTATTGACTCTATATTGAGTTTTCTTATCAAGCCAATCTTCTATTGCCATCTGTGTTAATGCCCAGCCCCACCTTTTACATGTAGGTTAAGTGTATTTCAGTTCAGGTGTATCTGAGGGATTGCTGACAAAGCATGAAAATCAAAGATAAACTGTGTGCATTAAATCCTTTCCTGCTTGCCCTTTCTGTGTGCATATGTATGTGGTGGCAGTGTTCCTGGCTTTGTTCCCTTTCTTTCCCTCTACGTCTACTACTCTGCTTCTTCTGAACAGTAGCCAGGACAAAACCCCAACAGTGATAAGATGAGAGCAAGCCACTGAGAGGCAAGCAGTGCAAATGGGAATTTTCAATTGACGGTTCCTGAAACCTATTGTATTGTGAAAAGGAGTGAAAGAGAGAGGATAAAGAAGAAGGATGGAAAGAGGGGAGCATAGATGGAGGCGGACAGGGAGACAAAGTGAGCTGTAGAGTTTTTGCCCTGGAGGAAGCCAGTTTCCAGAGAGAGAACGAACAGCAGAGGAGGGAGAAAACGAGACTTTGAGATAGAGAGAGGGCTGCTGGAGACAGGAGAAGAGAGCAGTAGAGGAGGAGGAGGTGAGTGGAGGACAGGAGGTGAACAGGCAGGACGGCAGTGGGGATGAGAGGGAAAGAGGGAGAGGTGGTCTTGAAAGGAGAAGACACGAGGGTGGAGGTGGCAGAGATGGGCGGACACACACACGGCACCCAGAGTGAAGGTGTTTTGCATAAATATGGTGCGAATAATGAAAATGCTGGCGGCTTCATTTTAAACACAGCAGCTAATAATTAAAACAGTCAGACCTCACACTGTGGGCTACACAGTGCAGAGATTTTTATGCATAAGCGGTAAATAAACTGCATTATCTCTCTGGGGGCTCTCTGATGGCTGTGGCCTTGGGTGTTGACAATATATTCACAGCGCTGTGTGCTTGAGTCCAGCTACTTCACCCACTCACTTCACCTCCAATTAGGGTTAGACAAACATGCAGGTTTAATGATGAGTGTTCTCATTTTTCCGACCGAAGCGGCAACTGACCAAAAATTCTATATCTTTCAATTAAAAATCTGACCATTTTAATGGCGAACAGAAACTCAGATTCAACATGATTCACTGTTTCTCCCAGCATGTTAATGTTGGCAGGATGGCAATTAGACCATGGGCCACTGAAAAGCCAGCGAAAGCCTTGCAGATGAAAGCTTTTAGGTGGGTTGGCGGCTCCTTAAGGCAGGGTGAGGCAGGTTTCATTGCAGGTTTTACAGACTGACACCCCTGAAGCTGTGAGTAAAATCCTCCCACACCATGCTGGAATGATCTCTCTGCTTAGCCATCTGCGATGAAGAAATAATATTCATAAAAACATATTCAGTTGCTGCAGTGAGACAGGAGCCTCCTTCACATCAGCAACGGACAACGTGACCTGGCCGATGTCTGAGAGAACCACGAACAGCTTTAAAATTGGCCTGTTATATCAGTCTAACACTGCTCTCTATCAGTACAGGAGGAGTGCATTACATCTATCTGCACAAAAAAATATATATATCCACACCCATCTGCCTGCAATATTATATGCCAGGACCAGGAGATGCTATGATATACTCCATCTCTCAGCAAAACACACATTTCCACACACAACCCAGCATGCATACGCACCGTCTCATGACAGTATGTGGATAAATCATCCCATTAAATATGATTGAGGGTTTTTCCAGCTCAAAGCATTTACACTCTCCCTCTCTCGCTCTCTGTGTCTCGCTCAGAATGAGGTATGCACAGGAAGTATCTGCACACAGGAAGGCAATTTATGGGCCGGACACCCTCACACACACTGATACACACACACTCATACACAACAGTCCACCAGAAGGCACTCTTAGATAGGTCACAATAACTCTCGCTAGGTTGAACTTAGCACTTATGCGTTTGGAGCAGAATCCCTAGAGTCTTTTGTGTGCGTGTGTGTGTGTGTGTGTGTGTGTGTGAGTGTGTGTGTCCAATAAGATGTGAAGTACGTGCGGCCTCCTGGTGGCAGGCTAAGGCACAGTACTGAAGGTTGGGATCCAGCTGACAAGCTTTGTTGCCTCTCACCCACCAACACTTTATCTCTCTCGCTTTCTCTCTATTATTTCCTGTCAGTTTCCATTTCATTATTATCTCTGGAAGAAAAAAATATTTCACAGCAGCTCAATTCTTTAAATAGAAAAAAACAAAAAAACTGCTGTTTCTCGGTTTTTACCTCAGTGTGAGAGTTCTTTTTCTTATGATCTTATCATTTTTATTATGTTGTTGGACCTTTTGTCCTTTAAAATGGCCTTTGTGTTTTATTGTTTATCTTGTAGTCTTTGCTATTTTTGATTGTACAGCACTGCTGTTGTTTTTAAATGCACTTTATAAATAAATTAGGATTGAATTGCTGCTGAGTAAAATGAGTGAACTAAAACCGATGCAACTCCTGCCAGTCTGTCAGTCGGCAGTCGTTCTGTTTTGGCTGCACATACCTTTGGTCCTCATTATAAAGAGACAATGAGCACACTCCAGAAAAGGCTAGAGGGTAATTATCAAAGCTTATTCAAGCATAGACTTAAGCATGATCCCTGCATACCTGAGAGATTTATTGGAATCGATACATTAGGTCAAACACATATTCCTGCCAGTCGAATTCACAGTCTCTGCTTTGCAGATAGTGTATTACTTTCTGAACATAGCTCTAATTGGCTTGTGTACATGTTTATTTCATTAATTGACCATCTCGGATGGTGTGCTTAGTGTCCTAGTTGCTTTTCGCTCTTTGTTGCCATGGTATTTGGTGGTAATTTGGCATTTGGTTCCACTTAGACGGTTGTTTTGGTCCAGATTTTAGGATTTTGGTTCTTGTGCAGATTGTTCTTCCCAAAAGCAGTTGTGTTTTTATGCTTAATTTCTCTGGTATTTATTTCTTGCCATAGTGGTTATGAAGACATATGAACGTTTACCAAAAAGCGCAAGCAGAATCAAAAAGATAGCTATCAGAAAAGCTGCAAGATCTCAGTTAACAAAGAAAGAGCTTTACAAGATAAACCAATAAATATGTGAAAGGTGGAAATTAGACACTAGCCTACATATTAGCTTTTAAATAGACACAGAAACATCATATTTGAACACCCACCGTTTGTCATTAAGCAGTGGGATAAGTCTGGAAAACCCTGCCAGCAAAGGCACACAGTTGGTGCAAGTCCCAAAATCTAAAATTGAGCTTTTTAAAAACACAAGTTCCAAATGAATTACATGCACCGCATGTCATTGCAGCACTAATTTCTGCTGCAGGCAACACACTCAGACTGCTGCAACAGATGTGAACTGTGGTGCAAGTGATACAAAATTGGAAAATGTAGACAATCTGGAGCTTGTGGCACAGTGATGCAATTACAAATGTTCTGCATTTTGGGCTAATATGAAAGACGTAAATTATAGCCCCGCAAAAAGGGTTGGGCATTTGTTCTTTTATTATTCTGGTTCTGATTCGGCACATCCACCACTGAATTCTTACTGCTGTGGGAAAATCTTTCATGTCGTTCTACTTACTTTTCACGTTCTGAGTAGATAGAGCATAAATACACTGAAATAAAAATTGGACAGAAGTAACACAACATAAAACATCCATGTTCAGAATGAGATGATGAATGGCTCTTTATTCCCCAAATAATCCTGGCCATAGGTGCTGATTTATTCATTAACACTTTCATACCTCCATTAGCTTTCTCAGCCTTTGATCCAAGAAGGATCAAAAGGAAGTCACTCTTTGCATCAAATCAACTCCTCATCCAGACGATCACATCTCTGCTCTTTGCTTTCCTTTCACCACTGGGTTTATTTTCTCCACAAACTTTTCCTTTCTACATCTATTTTTGACACATTCTCCACAGTAACACCCAAAATGTATCACTGACACCGGCTGATAATTTGTAATTATCTTTCATTAACCTGCAGTATCCAAGCTTAATGATAACAGTTCATTTGTGTGTTTCATGAGTGTGAGGCACTACTGATAACTGTACCCGTCGTCTTTCTGGAGGTGAAAACAGTGTATTCTTTCTAGAGAATTCCTTTTTGCATGAGTGACAGTAAACTCCTCAATTTTAATGGAATATAATGCAGCTTATTTCTTGTTTTAATATTTATTCAGCTCATTTTGAACTTGCACTATTTAATCAAAGGTGCCAGTATTTCTGGAGGTGACTGTAGCTGGTTTAAAGGCAGGTAAGGGAACAGTGAGGCGCTCTGAAGTCATCCCTGCTGCACAAACAAAAGCTCATCTCTGAACTTCTCTCTGTGTGACTCCTACTCTCTCTGACCTGCCTGCATCTCCCACACTGTTCCTCTGCTCTAGCAAATGGACTGATGCACACATACTCGGACACAAAGCCATAAGGCAATTTAACACAGCCTAATGCAAGACCATTGTGTGTGTGTGTGTGTGTGTGTGTGTTTATGCCTGTGGTTCAGAAAGCCTCCTAAATTGTTAAAACCTTCCCTTGTGTAATGCACCTCTCTAATGGTCTTATCTGGCATCTACCGTGGGATATATTTATTTCAGGTTTTCTGGTGATCTCATTTATTATGTCTTTTCAGTCAGTCTCCGCCAAAACATGGTATAGCCTCAATTATATAAAAGCACAGTTGGTTTCGGAGCCATACTGCCTCCTACAATAGATTGCATAAGAGATAAACTAAGACAATGACTAGGCCTACACAGAATCCATTTTGAAATGTTGTCTGAATACAAGAGTTGGTCTTCTTATCTTAAGCTCTACAGACTGTTTCTGCCTTCCAAGCAAAGAGGAAAAGCAAAAGGGAAAAGTGGATTTTACTCTTAAACAAATTATGCAGAACAAATTGCCCATACTCTTTAAACTTTGTTGTATGTTCACCTTTACCTTTTCTTTGAGGCTACCCTCGGCCCTGAGCTGCCCATCAGCCCAATTACATCTGGCATTAACATACAATATGTATCTGGATTTTGAAAAATGCATGTTAATGCAAGATGTATGCAGAGTTGTGTTTCTGGCCACCTGGTGAATGTAAGACCAATATTCAGTCTCTTTTATCTCTGGTTTGTCTCGACCAACTCCTCTGGGAGATATCTGTCTATTTAGCTGCTAAATGCTCCACTCTGTTCACCCGCTAGTGGCTAACTGTGTCTGTCTGCTGTTTGGTGCTGAGCAGGTACTGTACGCTGAGTTTTTACAGCTTTTTCGCTTAAAAAAGCTGCCTTTTGTGTCTGTAACAGAGTGAACCACAGCAGCAAAGTTGCTGCTGAACAGCTAAACAATGAGCTGGAACCTGCTCTAAAGCTCTGTAAAGTCGACAGGAGCTGCTGATTCAAGTGATCGTATTCTGCAGGTTCATTGCTTATAGTCACATTGTTTTCAGTCATTTGACACATTGTTAATATAAAAATATCAATTATAGCCGCTCAAAGAAAAAAAACACCCAGCCAGTTCAAAGATTTCGTGACCAACTGAAGCAAGCCCAACAAAAGCTACAACTAGTAGCAGTAGTATGAAAATCTTGCATAAACTGATTTAACTGAATTTCGACTGTCCGTAGCATCACTTTCCTTTACCTGTGTCACGCCAGGTTTGTTGATGAGTTCAACAGCCCCACGTAACTAATTTGCATATTGAGATTAATGCAGACAGAATCGAGATACTGATGTAAATAGAAATCCCCATGGACTGAATGTCATTATCCAGATATAGATCACATGTTAAGACCAGGCGTACATGGGGCCTGTGTCCGTGTGAGCCTGCCCCTTGTCCTTTTGCAGATACTGACTGTTTCTTCCTTACATTTTCAATTATATAGTGTGACAGATATAATCAGGGAAATTACAAAGGTTCAAACCCATGACATAATAAGGGCACATAGTTTGTAGGGTCGGGACAAAATATCGATTTGGGAATATACTGTATTACTTCCTCTTGTGATACATTAACACTGGCACCAAATATTGATATTTTTCTGAAAACTTGCAGGTGCTCTAAAGAGATTCCCCTCCCAGTCTGCCTTACCAGGCATGGACACGGACAAGTTGCAATCAGTGTGTGTAGGCACTATGCTCAGACTCCACAACGCAGTGAATAAATACTATTTTTTTCTTCTTCAGTAGCACCAACATTGTGATGTATCGTAGATAGAGTTGTCTTACAATCTGTCAAGTTCTGCAGAATCACTGTGTCTTGATACCATTTACATTATGATTTCTGTCAATTCTATATGGAGTATTTTCTTATCGACGTCTGTTCTTTAATCTGGGACAGTGCTCGTTCCGATTGGAGTTGAATGACTATAGGTTCAGTCCTTGTTAGTTTGACTGTTCGCATCTAAATGAGCTTTATGTTCCACTGTTTGTTAAAAATGAGAAAATGTGCTATAATCCTCAGTAAATCGTGCTGGGTGCTGTCTCAGTCTGAGTCTCTGTAAAGCTGTTCAGGACACGGTTATGAAATGATTGTTTCGGGGGCGGGTTAAACTCTAAATCTGGCAATAGTGCAGTGTTTCCCACACACGGGCTTTAATAGGGTGGGGTGCCTGGAAACATTAATGCGCAGGTATATTTGGATTCCCAGATATACAACAGGCACTGCTCTTCTGCCCCTCTTGTTTTGGTTTGTTCTACTTGCATTAGAAGGGAATAAAATGTTTTTAAGACCCAGACTACCTTCACATATACTTGTTCATTTTGTGAATATACTGTAGTTAATTATTGGGCTCTGTATATTATATACTCGCCATCTGTTTTTTCATGTGTTCCATGACCATGAAGATGACAACACAATTTCCTCCCTTGCTGATCAATAAAGCGCAATCTAATCTGTTTCAATTCATCTTACTGGTCAATGGACTTAAACATTTACCTTCCTCAGAAAGCACAATTTTTCTCTAAACAGCCATGAATAGACGACGAGCCAGTCGAGGGCAGCATGGACATCTTCCATTTGTTACAATTGTATATTGATTTGGATGGGTACCAATTCCAATATTGAATCATTAATAAAAGGAAATGTTAACATCCTGCCAAAGTCGACAAGCACTGATATGCTTAGTAACGGTCCAGTTCTGGTTTCATGCTGCTGAATTATTTACATTTTGCTGTGAAACATTAACGCTAATGTCATGACTGTACCCCTGAAAACAAAACTGAGGATGTAAATGATATAAATCAATCCCTAATTTTTTAGACATTTAAGCCACAGAGTGGGGTTATAAAGATGATGATGGTAAACTGAAGTAAATTTTGCTGAATAATGACTTATTAGATGAACTGACTGTGAAATCAGTCAGACAGGCACATTGGATAAGAAGGTCAAACGGCCTCAGGACAGCAGACATGCTGCTTAGATACATGAAGCAAGAAGAGTCATCTCTTCCTCTTGACACCAACTGATCTGTCACGGGGCACTGACCCAGTGCCTCAAACACGGCTCACAACTACATGCAATCACTTGCTGGTAAGGTGAATAAACCACCAGGTACATGCCCTCACTAGTGAGGCAAACTGGGGGTACTTTTAACCCCAGGGGGTTTAAATTTGACAGTATGGAATAAAGTGGCTGTATCTGTACAGTTCAGCAAGAAATGAGAGATGTTTTCAGTCATTTGTCATGTTCTAGATATGTTAAACTGCACGAATCAAGAGTTTTTTTTAATAACAATGAAAACAATAACTATATATAATGTAAAAGGAGATACTGTAATGATAAACTAACAGGAAATTATCACATGACTTTGCATTTCCCTTTTTCTTTAGCGTCTTTCAGCTCATTGTTTTGGTTTTACAGCGAATAACTTTACTAGTTTCAGCAAAAAAGCTCTCATTAAACCACAATACGCCACAGGCCCAGCACCAACCAGCAGGCAGACGAAGTGAGTGACTAGCTGGTGAAGATAATGAGGTCTTCAGCAGCTAAAGAGCCAGATATTTTTCTTGATGACGACCAACACTGAGCTAAAAGGAGAGTGAATATCGGGCTTACATTCACCAGATTGCCACAAACCAAATAAATGTCATGTTGCTCCTTGTCTTCTGGTGGATCACAGACAACTGTTTGCTAACACATTCTCCTTATCAATTTTATATGGAGATCATTTGTCAATGTTGTGCCTCCAGCTCCTTGCACTGCCCCAGAGCGGCCAAAATAAAATCTGGAGGTGCAAGCTTAAGAATCCAAAGGATGCCACTTTTCACTGCCAGTACAGATTCAGTGTTGAGCCTCAGTATTAGAAATTCTACACAGGGAATCAGTCCGCTCTGTCTATAGAGCACTATACACTTTAGCAATTGCTTTGGGGGATTATACTCTATTGAGGAAGATCTAATACCTTATTTGAGTTTTAAAAAAGGCATAAAATCAAGCTACTGCATCATATTTTAATACTGTGGTAATTCTCGATAAGACACCTTTTATTAGTCAGATATTGGCCTCATATTGGCATCAGCAACCTGATTGCACAGCTAAGTCAGCAATACTTACACATGAGGACAAAAAGCTGCTTAAAAGACTAGATTAATCTGTCAGAAATAATTCTTTGAGCTCAATGAAGGACCACATGTTGTGCTGAATTGGCACTAACATGTCTTTTAACACATATGCTGCTAAAAACTTAACAGGAGCGCGGTCAGCGGAGCCTCACGCAGGTGCTGAGGATTTTAAACAGCTCTATTCTGAGGTGTAAGCAGGGCCTTTTGTCGGTGTGAGTGATGCCTGTAACAGATTGCAGGAAATGAAAAATACTGCCATTCGGGCACAGAGACAATATTGATGTCTGTGACTGGGAACACCTCTGTGCCCAGGTTTTCTTTTTTAATTTTGCTCGGCAATTTAACAATCTGTAACATGCCTATTGTGTTTTTTTTTCTTCTTCAAAAACCCCTTCTTGGCTTATTGTGTTTCAAATGGCGAGTTATATAAGCAGTGCTCCTCTCCTGCTGTCGGATGGGTGAATAAGAGGAGATCAAAAGGGAGGCGATAGAGAAAGAGTGTCTGCAGCCTTCTCCTCTTCTTTATTCTCTCCACATTCTGCCAATGTGCAGTTCCCTCTAACTGCATGACTTGCCCTGGATTCTCTCTTTCTCTCTCCCTCTCTAGGACATTACACTTTAATCTCATGTTCTGTGCTGCTCTCTCCCTTTCTCTCTCTTGCCCCCCTTTTGGTCTCAGTGCCTCTCACTCTCTTCCCTTGTTCTCTGTTCATCACTCCATCCATCCTTCCATCCATCCACCCATCTCTGCCTTTCTTCTTTAATCCCATGTTCTGTACCACTTTGGCCCCGAGAATCTCATTCTAATCTGCTGTCTCAATATGGCCCTGTATGACTGCTAATCCTGTGTGTGTGTGTGTGTGTGTGTGTGTGTGTGTGTGTGTGTGTGTGTGTGTGTGTATACATATATATGTACTCTGTGTGTGTGTGTTTACATCCAGTGAGAGATGTTAGATGTCTGCTGAAATGAGTTGGATGACGCAACATTTTGTTTGTGTGTTTTTAGTCTAGTTTGTGTCCTGCACAACATGGAGCATCAAAGCACTTGTGTGTGTGTGTGTGTGTGTGTGTCTGTGTTGAGATGGGTGGATGGGTGGGGGGGTGTAGACATTGTAAGAAGGGCATGTCCATTGGGAGACAGTCTTGGCCCCTCTGACAAACGCAAACACACGCACACAGACACCCACCCACACATACACACGCACTAAGACCACATGCAATTATACACACATGAAAAACACACGCACTGCTGCTCACATGAGGGATAAAGGGAGGGAAAGAGCGATGGGAGAGATGAGAGAAAACATGCAAGTGGGAATTCTATCTCTTTACAAAGTATAATCTCTCACTTTAATCTCCCTCTGCCTGTAACTCTCTGAAGCCCTGCTGTTTAAATCGCACTTTTTTCCCTTTTTTTTGGTCCAGCAGGTAGCTGCACAAATTAACACACATCCATATAAACAAGCAAACACATACACATTTTTCAAAAGGAGTCAGAAAAGCCTGTTAGCATGAAAAACGCCACCACCATGAGCAACATAAGAGCCTGACAGCTCCTCAGCCTAACCGGAATGAACCGTTTACCCTCTCATACTCCAATCCAAGCACAGTCATCAACCCGAGACAGATCATACCTTTGTTATCCATTTTCTGCCTCTCTCCAGCTCGCTTCCCTCAAGGCATCCTTGTCAAATCATCCTCTCAACTTGACAGATGTTTTTTTTTTTTTTTTTTGGCGAGTCAGTTAAGTCCCGGTCAGCAGCCTCTACAGCCGGGTGAACGCGCCGCGGAAGGACCGGCGAGGATGTGTCGCTCTGCCCGCACCGGAGCTCCGCGATGTGCGCTAGTTATCTCCCACCCCGTTGTTTCACTCTGGGCTCCACTGTGGGTTAATGTGTTTGTAGCGGGTGTGTGTGTGTGCGTGTGTGTGAATGAGAGAGAGAGAGAGAGAGAGAGAGAGAGAGAGAGAGAGACTAACCTCGTATAAAGTCACGTTTTTCTCTCTTTTTGCTCCCGGTTCTCGCTGTCACTTCGCTCCCTTCAGTCGACATCTAACCTACGTCAACTTCGTTACTTCAACTCCAGAAGCGGCTTGTCATAACGTTAATGCTACACACTCCTTTTCCTCTCTCCTCAAAGGGCTCCGTGTCTCTCCCTGAGCGCAAAACAGCGGCAAAAGGTGCGACTAATCTCTATTTCCACCTCGGTTTATCCCCCAAGTCTTCAGGGCGCCTCAGTCTTTTAAAATAAACCAACTGTGTTTAGTAACGGCTTGACAGGTGTCGCCTCCAGCGCACGCTCGATCCTCCTCCTCCTCCTCTTCTTCCTCGTCTCGCGCCGAAGCTGCGCGCGGTGTTATCTGCCTATGTGTGTGTGGTGGGGGTTCTCTTTACAGCGGCTCTCTGAGCTCCGTTGCAGGGGGTTCAGCAGGTCGCCACGGTCCAGCAATTACCGACAACTCACCAAAGCACTAAACCGACAGGTGCGCGGACACACACACACACACACACACACACACACACACACACACACACACACACACACACACACACACACACACACACACACACAAAGCACCAAAGACTACGTAGCTCGTGGTGCTCTGGGCTGGGGCCGCCTACGTGCAATCAGGACGGGGGCCTTTTAGATGGAACATGAGTAGATTTCAGTCCTTGAGGGAAGGAAGGAGAAGAGTTTCTCACACTTGGCAGGAATGTAGAAAAGATGCTTGGCTCTATATGTCAGAGTCAGTTTGAGTTTTAATTACAGCATGCAGGCTAATGTAACACTAATGATGTCACTGACATACTGCGTCAGGACTAAGTCATTAGTTGACAGTCAGGCCTCTCAACTAATGACTGGGAATCAACGCTGGTTCAGCGGATATTGATGGGTTTAAATTCGGACTGTGTGACCAATGATTTTTATTTGCCTAAGAGGTATGCCTCACAATTAATTTGCATTTATTACCTTTGGGCAGTTCTTTCACAAAACAGTTAACTCAGCTTAGCCCTTTGGGTGCTGCATACACAGCAATGTTAAATGTAGCTTTCACTGGCAGATCATGGCTGTGTCCAAAACACTGGCACACCCTTACTTCATCCAAACATGCAAAAAACAATTATATGTGTACAGCTGTGGCTCCTGTGGGTCCCTTGGGGTCCTGGTTCTGGGTGCGGCTGCACCACTAGCACCCTCTGGTGCTCCTCCAAAGATACGTAGACTCCCAAGATTTAGTCGGACTCCGTTCAAGCGACTCCCGTAGTCCGACTCACAGTCGCAGTCAGAATGAGACAGTAATATTGTCACCAGTAAGACAGTAGAAACTAGAACCTGGACACTATCATATTTTTGGATCTGCTAATGATATCAAGTCTTGACAACGTAGAAAATAAGAGGAAATACTGAGATCTTGGATGATATTCACATTTATACATATATAAATGACACAAACATTATACGTCATATGTCAAAATGTCTTTGAAAGAACTGTGACCATGAAATGTGCTTTACACTTTTGTGACCTGCTCAGTGCTTGTTGTAATGTCAATGATACAGATATATCTGCATTAAGCTAATATTGTCAGACTTATTGATTGACTTAATATTTTAACGCAAAGCGATAGTGGACACAGTAACGTGTGCAATCAGGTTTTCAGGGAAGCGTTCCTTCATCACAGTTGTGCAGTACGCTGTTATGTGCACCGATTGTGATGTTGTAGGATTGCATTTCGTCAAATTGTAATGCTTTTTCCTCGTCATACAAAATCAAATACTGATGCTAATTGCATCCTGTTATAGTAAGGGATCATTTAACAATCAGTTTAATATTTTTTTCATTTTGCGTTAGAGTTTCCTTAATGAAAAATAGCAGTCATATTCCTACAGGAGCCATTAGTGCATCTGTGGTAAATTACTGTAATTTATGGTTGAGCTATCCCTCATGGTATCAGTTTAATAGTGCCTGTGCAGGCAATTATTGTCTTAAGTAAAAGTAGGTTAAAGGATGTAATCCCTTCAAATTCCCAGCAAAAAACATGCAAAATATTAATATAACCAACAACTAAAAATGAAAACAGTCTTGTGGTGCTGATTAGAGTTAGAAAGAGTAGGTGTGTAACAGGTTGTATGGGCAGAATATGAATTAGACTCAGGGACTCATCAACTTTTGATTTGATAAAGTTGGCCCAAAAATTAATACTTAATATGTCGTCCTCTGTATTAAACAGTAGAACTTTTGCACTGATGATTGTGAGTTTGTAAGTAAAATGCTGTGGTTAGTTTGCATTCACCTGCACCACGTGGGTGTTCAACTAAAGCTAAACTACTCAGACCACAGAAGGCCAATATAAAGCCTCGGTCACGCATTTGCATGGGTGTACCTGTATGTTCTTGCTGATGAAAGCAAATATCAGACCAGTCCTTTATCCAGTATTACCTGTTTAGTTGTTAAAGGTTAAAAAGAGGGCTTGAACATCTGGGTGATGTTTGGTCAGCTGAGCCTTCAAGTGTGTTGACCACCGTATGTTAGTGGTGAATACAAAATGAGCCAAATAAGCTCCAAGACTGTGATGCAACACGCTAATATCACCTCACTGTGTTACATTGTGATGTATGCCAGTACACACAGCCTGCACTGGCATACAGTAAGTCACCATATTAGGATTAATTATTAATTATAGATTAAAATGTCAGAACTTTGAATTAACTCATTCACCATTTTCTCTGTGAAATGTTAAAGATAATTACAAATTGCAATCACAAATCAGCCATCGCCCTAATTTATGCTGTTAAACGATTTGCATGGTCTCAGCAACAGCCAAAAATATGAAACAAATTAGTAATCAAAGCTGCCATCATTTCTTTTTTTCTTAATTGATTAATCCACCAGTCATTTTAGCATTACTTCATTTCAATGGTTTAGGCAGAAGCACAGAAAACAAAGTTCAGCTTTTCACTGTGTTTTTTTCCCCTTTTGTCCGTCAAACCTGCCAGGCTGCCTCTGTCAAATGTTTATTGATAATCTTATTGAACTGGCTTTAAACTTTTTTCTCTGGCTTTTTGCTCTCTCATGGCCAGCGTGCCTGCTGGGTGTTTCTGTTTGAGTACACAAACTGTAGCCAACTGTTGTAGTAACTATGGACAAGAGAGGGTTCACAGCAGAAGAACATAAAGTGAATACATCTACCCATCAGTCGGCCATTGCTGCACCGCAACACTGTACTCATCTGCATGAAGTTGAACTCTGGTCAGCGTTCTCTCAGTCCGATCTCGCCATGAATTTGAAACCAGCTGCTTTGTGTCGTATTGTTCCTACAGGTGTGAACGCACGGTAACAACGTACAGGTAATTATTGACGTTAGGGTCCATCACATGTCGGCGAAACATCGAACCAGATCAGTTCAAAGAACTGTGAGTTTTTGTTCCGCCTCACGTGTAAATTCTTGAAAAGCCTCATCTCAAAGTCAGATACAATGAGATGCTTGTGTTATAAAGATGAAACGGTGTTTCTCTTTGTTCACCGCGTGGTCTCAGAACGTCAAAGCCACAACCTTGAGGTGAAATAAAGGTCTTCATATTGAGGTGGGAATAAGACAGCAGGAAGCTTGAAAACACATCCACAGTGAAATACTGGAGCTACATTTGCTGGAGGGCCAAGGAAAGCCAATAAGACCCAGATCTTCAAAATCATTATTTTTTATATTTTAATAATGTTTTTCATCTTTTTAGCCTTACGGGAACTATGTGTCCCTACACTGATCTGTCTGTGTTGTTTGTTTGGATACCATAAATGAATACTCTTTAAAATGCTTAATGCATACAGTATTAGATGGTTAATCTCTATCCTTCTCTGCTGAAAAAGTGATATTTTATTCCATCGTCAGGATCAATTCATCCATGCTTTAATCTTATGCAGTCTCACATATCTGCATCTATCCTGTGCTGTATCAGTAGCTCTGTCCTTTTTTCCATAAGGACGCCAGCAAATTGATTGGCATTCTCAAGTGGACCAACTAAATGATGTCTAGAAATTAAATGACCGAGAGAGGTGTAATGGTAGTTAGGACAAGTGGGTAGTGGAGAGGGAGAGGGATGGAGAGGGAGGCAGGAGAGGGAGGAATACACAAACAGGTTGCTCTGGGGCCTGGGGAATAGGGAGGACAGGGCGCGGAGAGCAGAGAGAAAGAAAAATAAGATGGAGGGCTACGGAGAGCAAAGAGGGAAGAGGGTTTAACAGAGAGCTTCACCTAAAGGAGATTTTAGCCTTTTTCCCATCATCATCATCATCACTACTCCTGACTTTTAACATAATCCCACACACACATTCACACACTCACAGGTGGTTAAACCAACAGCAAATGAGCACTTTCGCCCCTCTCTTTAGTCTCCCTTTGCCAACTTCTTCCTCCTCCTCCTCCTCCTCCTCTGTCTGGCCAGTTTTTAAGCACTGAACTCTTGTCCTTCCCTGATGCATCAATCTACCCAGCTGTCCATCCTTCTATGTCTCTCTCCCTCTATGTGTCTCTCTCCTCTTTTCACCCCCTCAGTGTGATTACTTACCTCCCAGGAAAGAAGTACACTCCATCTTGTTGTTTTATGTTCCCAGCAAATTTAGTCCTGCGTCTCCCTTCTCCACCCTCAACTCTCTTTCACTTTGTCTCTGTCTCTCTCACTCACTCCTCGTCACCCCTCCCTCTCTCTCTCTCTCTCCCTCCCCCTCCCTGAGCCCTCCCTCCATCCCCCTGACACCTTGCACTCTCCTCCTTCACTCTCCCCCAGTCAACTTACCCTGCACCCTCCTCTTCTCCCTCTCTCTCGCTCTGTATGTAGTTGTGTAACTTATCACCCTGATCCCTTCCCCTCTCTGGTAATTGGTGTGTCGCGGCAGCAGATGCTAGCGTGCTTTATTTAGCTGCTGACTATTAGCTATTACAATTAGTCATCTAATACCAATAAGAAAAGATACTCTTAGCCTCCATATATTCGGCGCCATGGGAGAAGGCAGTTTCGTGTGTTTGTTTTTGCCCATGCAACAACCGTGGCCAGTGCGTGCACACCTCAAACACTCTGTCTCTCTCACACACACATGCAGTTCGACTCGGTCCACAGTCGACCGGGTAGACGATACATGTGGGTTTTAACAGATGGTGAAACACTTTCCCTCGAGTATCAATATTACTCTCTCCTTCTCTCTCTCCTTCTCTCTCTCTCTCTCTAATTAACTAGGTTTCAGTAACAAACCTTTGGGCTTTGCCGTTGCCATGGTTACCCAAACTCTGTCTCGATTGTCTGCATTTGTATGTGTGTGTACGTGTGGCTGTACGGCGTATGTGCGTGCAGATGTCTTATTGTTCACATCCCCTCTGTGTGTGCACCCTCATGTGTGTGTGTGTGTGTGTCCATGCGTCTGTAACTGCATGATCGTGCATACACATGAGTGTTTTTGTTGCTTTGATGCCTTTATTTCCCCACAGGGCTCAGAGGCTGGTCTCAGGCACCTACATGCAGAACAGCAGAATTACATGGGATCATTGATAATTTATCATAGGTCTATTGTACCTTACATAAGACAATCTTAATAATTATATAATCCCATGAATAAAGATTACAAGCAAGATGAATTTAAAGTGAGGAGATAAAACAAAAATTAATTCTGTGCTGGTATCAGGCGAGGTAAAAGTTAAACTTGAATTTGAACTTGGTGCAATTTCTGCGAAAGGCAAAATAAAACGAAAATAGGATGTAGGATTATAGTTTCTGAACTGCCTGGGCAGCCAACCATGTGTACAATTATGAACTCACATATAGTGTTCCCCGTACCTACTATAGCGAGAGCATATTGTAACACTACCAGAAGGGCGAGCAGTCAACCCAGCATTAGTGTTTGATACATTTTTTAACAGGCTGCAGTGAAGTAGAGCGAAGACGAGCATTGTTAAGGCTTCAGCATGCTTCAACCAAACTAGGTGACAGCATGTTGTCTGACCACGTCTGAAGGGAAGAGCTCGGTGTCATTTGTGATTGATTCATTAGATCGTGCAAGTGGAGAAAACACTTTCTCTCTGCGAAGGCGTTCTTGGTGTTGCACTCAGTTGTGCTCATTAGGGAAAGGGAAACAGCTTGAGGAAGGAGCTTGAAACCCTCCTACTTTTGCACCTGTGCACACCTGGTCAGTCCCTACACGAAGAGGCATGATTGTGGGTTTTGGTCTTTTCCAAAAAAGTGTCAGGTGCAGTCGTCTCAAGCATTGGAAAGGTGTGGGGGCGGGGTGGTTCAGACGGTGTTAGGCCAGGTTCAGACTAACATTTGCACTGCATGGAAAACTCACAGCCCTTTTATTCATTTCAAAGAGAAACACAGAGCTCTGAAAATGGTGGCATAGTTGGGCAAAAGGGTTTAATCTTTCAACTTCACCCAGCAAGGTGCTTCATTGGCTGATTGAGTACATTTACGCCCACACTCTGGGCAGATTACTTTGTAAAATGAGCTGTATTTCTATACCTTCCTTCATTCCTCTTAGTCTTATAAAACATGGTGCAGTGTTTTGGGGTCTGCCATCGAAGTGATGGATCTATTACTCAAGCTGGACTACCTGGATTATATTTCACTGTCTCACCAGCACCTGAAGCATCACGTCCCCACCAACATAGTATTTATTTTTACGCAGCACTGTTTTTATTCTGAATGCTCACTTAGGCAGCAAGCACTTTGTTTGAAGGCCATGACATGACATGCGGTGCCCTGGATCTTTTATGTTGCCTTTATTGATATTAATTTGAATGGATAAATAAGTTTGCAATATTAAAATTTGCAAAGTTCAAGTGACACAACTCCATGCATGCTATTCTGCTGGCAATGTATTTTGCAATTCTGGGGCCATTTAGTGAACATTTGGAGCCTTATTTTTCTTATTCCTGCTGAAAGCTGTCCAAACACAGACAGTGTCCTCTCACTGAGACATTTCCTGCAGCTACAATGATTGCAGAAAAAGATTTCAGCAATCTAAAACATCAGTAACCACCAGGCTTTGGTGTCATTCACTCCGAAGGGCTTCTTTTGATACACCATTTTGCAGCACCCGTTCATCAGTTTTACTGGGAGAAATCCATCGTGGAGGAGGCAGAGGTACAGATTTCCACACTGATGCCAGCCTCAGTAATCAAGAAGGCAATGCAGCCATAAAACATGTTGTGTTTTGAGTAACAGGACAGACTTTTTTCTTGACTGGAGGAATTTCACTATCGCTGTGTGAGTGTGCTCTTTGAGCTTTATTGTGACAACATTATGGGAAACGTTAGACATCAGCTGACATAGATGTAGACGAAGCAGGTAGCGGCTGAAAAAATACATTTCCTGAAATGCATTAAACATCATAAACTGACACATAACAGTAAAAACATCCACAGGCATATTTTTCATTTAAAGTGCACTGAAGGAACCCGTTAGTGCTGTTTCCCTGATTTCTTGGCCAGGATTTATCCACCTGCTCTTAAACTGTGACAACCTTTTAGTCTCAGAGTGTGAGGCAACCGCTGGTCCCATATGCCATGTGTCATCTGCTCTACATGAGAAAGTTTAATCACTGATAATGTATTATGACAAATTATGATATTAGAGGTAAAACTGAAGTGGATGTTAAAAAAAACCCTCTTTTTTTTCTGATGATATGTCCACATATTCATCTGAAAGTAAAGCTAATCACTCCCATTGTGTCGGTTGCACCAACTCAAACTTTGTATAATTATAATGAAAGTGGAGATTTGCACATTGCTAAATTGAAAAGAGTTGCTGCATTAAAACAAGTTCTTACATAAAGATTAGCTGGAATTAAATATTTCCACCCAGCAACTGAGAGGTGTATCTGTGAGGCAGCTAACTGAACCAAATGATGAAACTAGCGTTAGCCTGCTAACAGGTGACCTGTTTAGATTGAAAAGTAAAAGACATGTCTGACCTGATACTTGATTAAAATGCTGTTTTATAACAGTTGAAAACTAACATCAAAAACGACCAAACAGCATCTGTTAGGTTTGCTTCATCGGATATTTCCCTCTCAGTTTAAACTGCATGAACATTACCAACTCAGAAACACAAAGTAATACCTTTATAGATTTTACGGTTATGTTTGATACATTTTGCCCCCTAAACCTTTTTGGCAGTTATATTATGGCTTTGTGATGCGACTGTGACTTTACATTAAGTCTGACCAGCTGAGTGTAACCCAATTTAGCAAACTGCTACTTTAAAACTAGCTCGTCACTAAGAATGTCCCTGGTGTCTCAGTTTGGCTCACCAGTCCACACCACCACCACCAGCACTGTGATAGCTGTGATTGGGTTCAGATCTCCATGTTGCAGCTGCATCATCTGTCCATCAGGCAGATGTTTCTTCATTTCAAATGGAAAACCTGCATCACTCAGGAGTTTTTGTTCTAACTTGTGGTTTAGATGTCATTACTCAGAAGCCTCTGTGTGTCTGTATTTAACTTGTCAAGTCAAAGTTTTCACATGCAATGTTTGAGTCACAATATTGATTGAAACACTAGAAGTCAAATGTCACTTATGCTTTACATACGGAGTCTATTGTAACAGCGTATGGGGGCAGTTCTAACAACCAAACAATAATACCTTCATATAAATACAGAGGACAACACTGAACTCCCAAGAATATACAATTAAATATCCATTGAACAGTTAAATCCAGGTTAATTAAAACAGTGTAATTAATCATATAATTACACAAATATAAAAACAGTGTGTAATGAATAAACAACAGACAGCTTTGAAAAGCGTGAGCCATCATTCTGTCTGTTGGCAGGCTGAGAGGAATCACCACAGAGCACGTGAAGGTTCTGTCTCTGATTGGTTCAGTTTGAGATGTTACAAATGCACTGTGTTCAAATGTGTAATAATTAAATGGCTGCAACCAGTACAATATAAGGCTACTATTACAAACATAACAGCTGAAAAAATGTCATTACTAAGCTGGACACCGTTTTGATGGTGTTATAATTACCCCCAATGACTCAAGATGCCCTGCTGGCTGGAAACAATGCAGGTAACATTTGAGGCGGTCATCAAAACTAGACATTAAATTCATGGATATTAAAGGTTAAGATAATATGAGGAAAACAGTATAGATGAAGAAAAAATTGTGTTGGCAGAAAAATTTAGGAGGCAGCAGTTTTTACAGGCGAAGAGGGATCATCACAGACCGTGTGCATAATGAGTTTCAGGGTTTGTCTCATTTCTGATTGGTGCAATTTGAGACGTTACAGTTGCGTCTTGTTCCATTTGCCGCCGGTCTCCCCCATTAACAAGACCCAGTGTGTGATATCACTTGTTTGTACAGCCTGCAGCTAATCAGGAGACGATGAATGGGAGACTTAATGGAAACATTTTATTTGTCTTAGCTTTTAAATTTGAATGAGCTTTATTTCAGGTCCTCATGAGATCTATCAACTCTTAAACAAGCTGTGCACCTGAAATAATCTCATACTGTCACATTAGATAATTGCCTTTTATTTTCAGTTCATACTGTATGGAGCTGCACATTTTCAAATTAGAGAGCGGAGGTGTTCACTTTGGGAGATGTTACTGAGGCAGTGTTTCACATATACAGAGACATATAGTGTGTTTAAAAGCTGAAATTAAGTGGGATTTACCATTAATGAGGCAGTGGGGGAAATGTTGAGGAGGATTCTTGAGAGAGAAAGACAGCTGTAGGATTTAGTCTGTCTACGTCCCTCTCTAAAACCAACTTGCCTGATACGCTGTCTGAGTGTGTACCCAGTTGGCACAATGCCTACTGGCAAAGAGTAACTAAAATGAGAGACGTCCCCTGTGTGTTCTGACGTAACTTTGTAACGGTCGGAGAGAGATTATGTGCTTATCAGATTTTCCTAACATGGTCACAGCAACCAAAATTGGATCCACGAGCAGGGAAAGAATGTGAAAACATGATTTTTATGAGTTTGCGGTCAGGTTAGTGTTCTGGAAGCGCTGCAGATGTCCCCGGGCTAGCGCTGCTGACTCCACACGTTTATGGATATGCGGGTGTGAAAAACACTTGCATATCACATATGTCAGACGCAGCAACGGAAAGCCTTATCACCCTGCCAGCAATTTACACTCTTTTACATGTGCAGTGGCTTGATTCAAGTGGGAAAGGTAATGATTTGGGACACACTGGTCAGCCAGACTGCTAGCATTAATTCTCTGCTTGCCTTGTGTGAGAAAGAGCTCATTATATTGTTATTTTATTCAAGCTACTGTCACCCTCTTGTTATCCAGGTAGAAAGTGACTTTTTTTCATAACTAAAAGATCAATCTGGCCACGTTGCTTGCCTGTTTCTTCTCACAGAGTTGTTTATTTCGCTTTGGACTGAAGCCTCAGCATGAGTTTATTTATTAGCTTTCCAGCCAGTGAAGCGACTCATTTTTATCGTGCAAAGCTTCTCAGTCCTCAATGACAGAACGCAGAGCCTGCTGGTCCTCATTCTATCCATCTAATCAGCGACTGAGTTGCACCTGTAACGCCGGGTGAATGCAATCAGCTCGCTGGCTGGTAAAACCAGCAACACCAATAACAAATTATCTTCTGAAGGACAAATGTGGAGACGCTTTTCCCCCCCAGCATGTAAATATAAGCAAAGGCTTCAAGTTATTTTAGTACACAGAAGTTCAGCCAATTAGATATAAAACTTGATTAAGTCTCAGGAGTGCAGAGTTTCTGAGCAGCACACCCACGCACACAACAGTGCAAATGAAGAAATGTTCTGAACTCATCTGTTAATAAATGCGGTGATGAGGTGTTTTTTAACTCTGCGGTGAAAGGTCAAGGTAGTGCAGGGCCCAGTCTGCGTCTGCGACCACAAAATATGGTTTTACACTGATTAGAAGGAACAAAATAGGGAGATCTCTGTTGCAAGCAAGCAGTCAAAACTACCAACGTGACCTTGAATTCAGCGTTGGTCAGTATTGCATTTTCTATTAGTTGTTATTTGGGCTGCAGCGAACCGTTTTCATTATTGATCAGTCTGATTATTTATTCAATTAAAAATGCTCATCACAAATTTTGAAAGCCCAACGTGATGGCTTCAAATGTCTTGGTTTATTTGGCCAAAACACCAAATATATTGAATCTACAATTGCATATGTGAAATACAGAAAAGCAGAAAATCCTCACTTTTGAGGAGCTGCAACCAGGAAATTATTTATTTAATTTTAAATGATTTACATCGATTCAGTGTATTGAAAAAAAAAAAGAAATCAAAACTTCTCTGTTTGTGTTAGGTTTGATTAGGGTTGCAATTAATAGTTATTTTCATTATTGATTGATCTGCAGATTATTTGAACAATTGACATACAATTTGTGAATAATGTGGATCACAAGTTCTCACAAATCCAACACCCAAAGATACTACTAACTAGAGTAAAGAAACATGTGGGATGTTGGAACAAGAGAATATTATATCGCCATATTGCTGGTTTGATGTATTGATTCATTGATTAATGGTTCCAGCTGCAGTTGGAGTGTTTCAGGCTGGTCTTTTTCATGAATGTTTTCTCTTTCTCGTCTCTCTTTCAGCAAACAAGACTCTGCTCGGCGGAGGTGGAGGTAAGTCACAACCTGTCCGATCCATTGGTTGTGTGCGTTTGTGCTCTTGCCAAGCTGCTTGTTGTTATTAATAGCACAGCTTTGTGGTGCAAATGGCCCTCTCTGGACACCAAATAATTTAAAATCTCCTTCTTTTAATCAGATGATGCAGTGCAATGTACTAAGCAATGAGTGTGTGTGTGAGTGTTTTATGTCCTGTGAGTGGTGTGTTTGTCTGTACTTTGCTTTGTGCTTGCTAGCAGGTAGCTCTTTGTTGTTGCAGGTGTTCACCATGCGTTTGCATGCTCCGCCGTGTGTGTCTGTCTGCCCATGTTCCTGTGTGCGTGTGTGTGTGTGTGTGTGCGCCCAGGTGCTTAGTTGATATTTCATAATTTATGGGTGTGAAGTGCGGTGGATATAAACAGTCATTTTTCAGTGTATTGTTGACTCAGTACTTTGCTGCGTGCGTGTGATGTTGGACGTCCATGCCCAATCGATACTTGTAATAAATCTGTACAACTAGTGTGACAGCCGCATTCACTAAAACAGGTACACACACACGCCGTTCCACCTGTGTGTGTGTGTTAATGCTTGCAAATTTGGCTGCCGCGTTTGCCTGTGGTTGTTTTCTTTTTCTTGATTTGGGCAAACAGCTTTAGCCTTTCAGACCAGCTCACTTGCGCTGCAATTTTTAACCTTCCGATTTGTATGTGTGTATGCATGCATGTGTTTTTGCTTCCCAGTCTCCATGGTGACCTATCGAGTGGCACACCTGTATGTGCACTGTGGGTGTATGTGTGCGTGCATGCGCATATGTGTGCCAGTTCACAGCAGTGCATTTGCCTGCCTGCAGAAGTGAATTTGTTTGCCTGAAGTGTTCTGTTGGAGCAGTAAGTCCTGAGTGTGTACACACACACTCACACACACACATAGACAGGCCGGCTCCACCCTTTCTGATATACACCAGCTGAGCCTCAAGCCATAAAAATGGCCTGCACACTGTTGTGTCCTGTGGCTTCACACATACACATGCATACACACACATGCATTCAGTCAAGCACCTCGAGATCTACTGCACCGTTTGATGTTGTCCTCAAGTCTCTGATGGCACTACAAAGACAGATGGTTTCTAGAGAGGCCGTGAATATGTGTGTGCATCAGACTGTGCGCATTTGTGTCTCTGAAAAGCATGTTTATGTTTTTTGCTCTGCTTTAGTTATTTAAAAAAATTAATTCAGTTAAATTTAAGCACAACATCTGTTTTAATTTTGAAATTTTCCACCGACTGGCTGGAGGAGGCTGTTTTTTTTTTTTTAATCTGTGTCTCCGTGTCCATTTTTATCTGCCACCCTGTACCAGCTTCTCTGCTGCTCCGCTGATTTCTCTCATCTCTTTCTTATTGTATTTATTTCCATCTCTCTGTGTCTCTTTCCAGCTCTGCCCTTGGGGGTTTGCTAAGGCAGAAAGAGCCTACAGTAGGTGTTAATTAGAGAGAGAGGTAAAGGGAGAGAAGAATGGAACAAACAAGAGAGACGGGAGGGAGATGATGGTTAGAGGGAGAAGATGGGAAAGACAAAAGCAATGAAGGGCCAGCAGATAACAGACAGATGCAAGAGCCAAACGAAAAAAAAACATGGTGTACACCTTCATTGGCAGAGATCACACTCTGCACTGAGTAACCAAGCATTCATTCAGCTTTAGTGAACAGTTTTTTTTTCATCAGAGGTGAAGCAACAAAAGGTCTTTACAGTGCTTTACTACTCAGTCTCAAGGGTACCTGGGTAAATGTCATTCAGTTAGATCAAACGCACACCTGCCGACATTGTTTTCGCACTTCAATCTGGAGGAGTGCTGAGCTCAGGCAGCGCATCAACAACAAACTCAAGGGCAGGAAATTAACCTTTTTTTTATGTCCACTGGCTGCAGTTGCTCATTTATTCCAGAGCTTATCTGCCATTTCAACGTTTCACTGCTTTGATTGATTTTCTAAATAGAAGAGACAACGTAGATGGTGATTGGAGGTTCAGTCAGTCAGACAGTTACCAAGAAATATGTTTATATATATCTATAGCTATATATATATATATATATGTGTGTGTGTGTGTGTGTGTGTGTGTGTGTGTGTGTGTGTGTGTATATATATATATATACACTTGTTTGTTCTTCCAGGTCACCATGTGTCATATATATAAATATATATATACCTTTGGGATGATGCATTGAAGTGTTTTTCCACAGGTTTGTGACCTGGACACAAATGGCATCAGCCATCAGTAAAATATAAGCAGTCTATTGGGATGAGACTTCATTTCAGGACACAATAAACAAGCTTCAAGGGGGAAAACTGCAGTGTCTCATTTCATTTGGAGCTGAGGTGTAGAAGTTGTCATTACAGTTTCACATGTGGGTCCACAGAAATGTGAAGTGTACTGAGTCCAGAGTTACCTCGTTTTCATGCTTTGCAAAAGTCCAGTGTGTGGGATTTAGGTGGATCTGTTGGCAGAAATGGAATCTTTTTCATAAGTATATTTACATTAGTGTATAATCACCTGAAAATAAGAATTCCTGTGTTTTCGTTACCTGAAGGACCAGGCTGTAGGATTTAGTGGCATCTAGTGGTGATTGCATCAACTGAATACCCCTTTCCTCATCATTCCTCTTCCAAACGGCTGCTAAATAACCAAAGGGCCTCTATAAAGCCAGTGTTTGCTTTGTCCATTCTGGGCCACTGTAGAAACATGGCGGTGCTGTATGGCATGGTCCGTGCAAGAGGACCTCCCTTTGTAGAAATATAGAGCTCATCGTAAGGTAACGAAAACATAATTTTAGGTGATTATGAAAACATACTTATAAATATTATATTGCATTTTTGCCAATCGATCTCCCTAAATGCTATGATATGTTGTACTTGTATATGATAACTTAGTGATCAAACAGAGACACAGTTACAAACACAGGCAGCTGCTATCAGAGAGTCTGTTTGCAGTCTGTGGGGACAGAGTGCACAGGATGTGAACCAGCCAAGAAGACAGCGCCCATCTATGATTGGTTTAGATGTTTTAAGATATCCAGACAGAGCACACAATAGATGAGCATGATCCCAATTAAAATTTCATCCACTTACATTTTTTAATTTGGTGGGGAAAAGAACAAAATCTTCTCACACTGGATTTCGTGCAGAGCCGAAAAGCCAGACTGAATTTGTGTGTGCTGACATCTTTCATCAGTCCTCCAGCACGGGGACGGGGTTTCTTACCCTGCACTGGAAGTCTCCTGGTCCCTGTGTCTCTGCAGCCCCCTCTCTGCTTTCTCCTTGTCTGGATGAGGAGAAAAATGCAGGCGGAGGACAGGCTTGTCTGCTTGCCTTTCAGAACAAGTGAACAAGACAGCATGAATTGTGAATAAAGGGAGAGAGCAGAAGATTGGTTTTGGGGCGCTGAGATGAGATGAGAGGCAAAGCGCACTTAGTGTACCTTCCACATACAGACAGTGCTGTCAGTGTCTCAGCCACATACATAAATTCACCTGTTTCACTGCTGTTAGTCGTGCGCGTGTGTGTGCGTGTGTATGTGCGTGTGTATGTGTGTGTGAATAAGTTCATACTAGCATTTAACAGGTTGCTCTGTGCTTGTGTGCATGCATGTGTAAGTTTGTGTGTACACAAGTATACGTATACAACTGTGTGTGAAGCAGTGTGTGTGCGTGCATCCACCACCAAGACCCATCCTAAATGTTGCCTTGGCAACAAGCTGACTGAAGTAAATGAGTGTCCTGGCTCTGCTGAGGGATTGTGGGAAAGCAATATGCCAGCGTTCCGCCCCATTAGTTTGACGGACAGCCTGTTTGGCCTATAAGAGGTCAGCTGGCAAGGGCAGCCATATTAGTATTCCATAGGAGAGACCTCGGGATTGGTTTTACTCTAATGTCAATCTACCTGTGTGTGTGTGTGTGTAAGTGTGTGTGTGTGCTTGGACTTGCTACACAGTGAGGACAGGAACACGTTTTAACCAACAGAGTGAGGACATTTTGGTCAGTCTTCACAGGGGGCGGTTTAAAGGTTTAGACTTGGTTTTAAGAGTTAGGTTAGAATAAGGTTTAAGCTAGGCTCAGGGTAGGGATCAGGGTTAGACATGTAGTTGTGATGGTTAAGGTTAGGGTGAGGGGCTAGGGAATGCATTGAGTCAATGAGAGTCCTCACAAGGCTAGAAGTGCAAGTGAGTGCGTGGGTGGGTGTGTGTGTGTTTGCGTTCTCATGTGTGCGTGGGTGTGTTTGTAAGGGCGGGTGGAGGAGGCTTGCAGGAGGTAAAGCTTGTCCTGGCATATAACATTGCAGGCAGGTGTGTGTGTGTGTGTGTGTGTGTGTGTGTGTGTGTGTGTGTGTGTGTGCGTGCGTGCCAATGTTTGTTTGTGTGCCCTGCTGGGGGTTGCAGGCTCCTTGCCAGGTAAGCATATCGCCAATTATCACTTCCCAGTCCCACTACTTCTCTGGCTCCCTCCCTCCCTCTCTCCCCCAGAGTCAGTCAATACATGGCCCATGAGGGAGACATGATACAACCTAAACTGGTCAACCGCCTGCTTAGCTGGCTGGTCAATGGCCTAAAGAAGCCAAAACACTCATTTCTACCCCCTTTCCTGCATCCATCCATCCATTGCACCCTTTTAATCCATTCTCTTCTCTGAACCCTGGATTAACATTCATCTCCCCTCTTTTGTTTTTCACCTCCCTCACTCTTTTCACCTACACACCTTTTTTTTTTCACTTGATCCCCTTCCAAACCCATTTCTCTTTGTCCAACTGTGCTCTTCAATCCCCCGTCTCATCTCTCTCTGTCCCTGTGTGAGTCTCCATTGTTTTTTTATATCGCCGTCCCATCTCTGAATCCCTGGAAGACCAGGCTTCAGTCATACAAAACGTTGTGTGATGTGATATTTGTATGCTAATGAAGGCTAAATAATTAATGTTTTGGGTTTTTTTTTTTAGTATGGAAATAAGTTTGACACTTCCTAAAAGATTTTTGTAATATAAATTAAATTCATGACTAATTCATTATAATCTGTTGATGTGTGTTGGTGGCATTAGGTGTAGCCAATTATGGCTGATTGTTGAGTAGTTCAGGTATTGCATTTGCATGTGATGGAGTCAGTGGAGTATGAACTAGTATCCTTAGACACTGCAGTGATGCTAATTTGGTTAGGGTTTCCCCTGTCGCCACTGTTTAAATGAGGGATACATCAATACCAATACATGGTCCTGCATATTCAGTCAATATGAGTTTGACTTCATTATCTCCAACAGGAAATTGATTTGCAGCGAAGGCACAGGTGAAAGAAATGTACACATTAAACATGTTTTAAAAGCAGATCAGAGTGATTTAAGTTGTGTCTGAAATCACTCCCATTTTATTTGTATTGAAAACTGCTAAAATGACTATTCTGTTGAACAATAGAACAAAATAGTGGTGTTTTTGTACACTGCTTTCTGCTAACAATCCCTAAATGAAATACGTTGTATAGAAAATGACTCCACACCTCTCTGTGGTGGTACAAAATGATTATGATTCATAAGTGTCTGAAATCCAAATTTACTACTGAGTAGACTGTTGGGTGTGTATCATATAGCAGAAGTGAATGAGTGAAGGAGGAAGTGATGTCAGACACAGCCTACAGTTATTCTAGCTGCTTTATCAGAGGTACTTTGACTCAATGGTGCTTTGAGCTAAATGCTAGCGTGCTCACAGTAACAATGACAATATGCAGATCACCATCTTAGTTAGCATGCTAACATTTGATACTACTACTAAACACCTGAAGTACAGCTTATAGGAATGCCGTTAGTTTTGCTGGTATTTAGTCATAAAGGATCAGACAAATTGAAATTTTGGCCTGATGGTGGCGCTAGATAAGAAGACAGAGGTCATCAGAGTTATGACAGTTGAATGTGTGTACTAATTCTTTGGCAATCCATCCAGTAGTTATTGTGATGTTAAATCTGCAGTGGACTGACCAACAGCCTGACGATCAATATGCAGAGAGTGTAGCCAAAACCACAAGTGACGCAGCTCTAATGACAAATGTCCATTGCATGTGAGGAAATGCAGAAAGTAATACAGAACAATTCTTAATTTTCCCTTTTTTTTCTATTAATATCTTAATTTGCTCTTTGCAGACTGAATAGATGAACTTGTTATTGTTCTGTAGAGGTAATGAATAATATTGCTTCTCTCAGTCACAGGCCATCCTTGACTAATAGACCTGTATATGTGTCTGAGCTGAAGAAGTACTGCTGGTGCAGCTTTACTTCAAACACTTCTTTCATTTGCAGTTCCCCCTGTTCATGAATTCCCCCTTCGTATTTCTGACTGCATTGAAGTGACAGAACAGTGTCTGAATCTACTCAGTAGCGTGTGGTGCTCATGCTGGGCTATTACACCGGCTCCCACAGAGTCAGAAGTTACCACAGTCTGAAAGAAAGCTAACATGGGCTGTCTTCAGTGAATGCAGTTAGAGGGACAGCTCTCTGTATCAGAGAGGTGGGAGTCCTGGAGCGAATGAATAGGTGTATGGATATTTATTAACCTTGCTCAGCAGGTTAAGGCAATGTCCAGAGAGAGAGAGAGAGAGTCAGAGTTTCCTTCTGTCTCCTCTCTTTTCGTCTCCATTTGACAAGGAGCACTCTAAGTTAAACATGAGAAAAACAAAGGCTTTTTCAGCTAAAAGCACAAAGCACGATTCATGAGTAAGCGAGCGCAGCAGAATATGTAGTCAAACTGACGTTACTTGCAGCTAAAAGGACAAGATGATTTGGCTGCATTTAGAAGATTTGCACCACCTGAAATATGAAATGACAGGAAGACCACTGCAGTAATGTCTTCATGCTCTGTATATAAATTCTTTTTCCTGGGGAGTGGCGGAGAGACAGCATTAATCAGTTTGTCTGTGTTTCATTTTGGAGGGGGGGGGGGGCTGTTTCCATAATGCAGAATACATTTGTAGCATATTTTTCTCATGCTTTTATGGCCATAACTGCTCACATCCTGATGTTATCTTATGTAACATGCACAATGTCAGAGAATGCCTGCAACTGCTCAATTTAAGTTTGGTCAGTAGTTCAAAATACACAAGGCAACCAACTGCATTCAGCTAAACATTTTATTATAGAATATATCCAGGGAGAGGGTAGATAAATTTTTCCTTGAATGGGCAGTCTTCAAAGAGACTCATTCAGCCTCCTACAGGGAGAGAAAGATGGCTGACAACAGGCCAGGAAAGGCATAGAAGTGTTCCACAAAGCCATCGCATTCTTCCACTAGTTGCTTTTACAGCAAGTCCCTTTTCATAGGCATACGATGCTGTCAGGCAGGACCAGGGCTGAAACCTGGTCATGGATGAGGTAATTGCACCGCACCCCTTCAGCCGAACACTGTGCAGGCTGCTCGCCCACCCACTCACAGACCTCTTTCTGGGCACACAAACACACACATCATTATAGTGGTTGAAATATAGAGCCCTGATTGGACGCTGTGTGGAATATAAAGCACAGTGTGATAATTTACTGATGCTTTTTGACGTGTACTCAATTAAAACAGTACAGAGACAGTATATTTAATGTTTTACCTCATCAGCTTCATTGATTTTTATAAAAATATGCTTATTCTGAATTTGATGCAGCAACACTTTTCAAAAAGTTGGTACAGGAGCAACTAAAGACTGGGAAAAATGCTCCAGAAACACGTTTGGAACCTTCCACAGGTAAACAGGTTCATTGGTAACAGGTGATAGTGTCATGATTGGGTATGAAAGGGGCATCCTGGAAAGGCTCAGTCTTTCACAAGTGAGGATGGAGAGAGGTTCAGCACTTTGTGAGCACGTGATTGCATAAAGGATATTACTGCATGGGCCTGGGAACACCATTCTGCAAACAAAGTTCTTTTTTGAAATGATTGCATTCTGTTTTTATTTATATTTCACTGTTTCAGCTGTTTTAGAATTGGAGTTGTAAAATTTTCAGAACTCTTGCATATCCATCACTGTTTTCCAGAACTGTATCTCTGCTTACGTTGGCTAATTGCAATTTGAACTAGCTATTATTGTTGGATAAATATGAACTAAAGTTGGCTATGTAGAATACCACTATTTACTAAATTCACGAGAGGTCAGCTCATGCATGCATTAAGATGTCGAAAATGCATTCATTTCATCAATTTACCAGCATTCGTGCATGTGTGGGAACCACAGAAAATGAATGGGGTTTAATGCTGGAACTATTGGTTTCCCCACAATGTGTTTCTTCAGCCTCTGCCTTCATGTTGACTTGTTGGAATCTCCATGGAGGATAAAGAAGAAATACTTAAAAAAACAAATATATAATGCATAAATAAATACTTAATAATCACAGGTATGAAGTCATAGTGCCAAAGTCAATGGACAGTTGCATGAAGCTGCTCAAACAACACATTAATCAGGTCTCTAAGGTTATGGTAACATGCAGGGATCAGTGGTTAGACATCTTTTATATTTTATGGTCACATGCCCTCACTGAGGTCATTAAATTAACTGTCTTCCAAAGAGCTTTTCTATGCTAGGACACATGCTACTTAAAAATGGCCTTTAGCTGTTTGTGCTATGTGCTCTGGTGTGTGTGTGCGCAAGCTTTCTGGCATATGTTCTTTGCATGTAACTGCAACTTAATATTACAGCACCGTTGTGTAATTGAGGGAGTGAGCAGAGCAGGTCTAAAAGCATTGCTGTAGCTCACGGCTCTGCAGTCCACTCATAACGACTGGGGGGTGAGGCCAGTTTTCACCATTATACACAAACAAATGCACACACACACACGCACACGCACACACACACACACACACACATATATGTACCTGTCGAACATGAAGCATGAAACAATACAAAAGGTATTGTTGGTTTACATTTCAGTTCAGTTTCCATTTCTTTTCGCTTTGATTCTGCTTCCTTATCTCCCTCCAGACTATTTTTACATCTGCTGCTCTCTCTCTTATTCCCCTCCCTTCCTCCCTCCTTCTCTTTTCTATCTCTCAGTCTTATCACACTTGTTCTCTATTTCAGAGTTGGGCTGCTTCAAAGTTAGTGTGCGCTGTGTGTGTGTGTGTGTGTGTGTGTGTGTGTGTGTGTGTGTGTGTGTGTGTGTGTGTGTGTGTGTCTGTGTGTGTGTGTGTGTCTGTGCGTGTGTATGTGTGCTGTGCGTGTGCTTGTGTGTGTGTCACCTCAAGGACTCTTCACACACACAACACACACATACAGTAAATACATCTGTGCTCAGTAGCACATATGCTTTGACAAGGGTATACACACACCAGCAATATTTCGCCCGCATGCACCACACATTCACACACACGCACACACACACACACACACACACACACACACACACACACACACACACACACACACACACAGCATGAGCATGGCATCTGAACTTGTTTTGTGTACCCTGAGGAGATAGCCAGCGTTTCAGAGCTTGCCTTTCACACCCTTACACTTGTGCTTAGCTCACAGTGCGGCCCAGTTCAACATGGCACAGCATGACATGGCACACTACAGCTCAGCACCGCATGCGATATGCCAACTTAACACAATAACGTTCAGATAGCACCAGACCCCTGCCTGGAGCCACTCCGTTTGGCGAAACACACCGCTGTAACAGCTGGTCTGTATACAGTCAGACAGAGATAAGAGCCACAGGCCAACAAGCTGAGCTGTGACATATGGATGGGTGTCACTGCACTATTTTCACCAAGTGCTGATAAGTCTCACAGTGCAAAAGCGTTCCTGACAGATGTGTTTTATTCTGGCTTAATTATGTATTGTTTACACCAAACTCCTACATTAGACATTGCAGTAGTCTTGAGTCAGGATTGTACCAGGATGCAAATGCTGGAGACGGTTAAGACACTGGTACACTGGCTGGTAACAGACAAGAATATTTACTGCATATACAGCTGTGTCTTCTGGAAGTGGCATTTACAGTGTATACTACTAATTTGTTTGCCAACAACATTTTTAGGGAAGCATTTTGCTGCAAAGATTCTGTGGAGTTGCAATGTTGTCAAATGTTGGTCAGAGCCAATAGTGGGCATACAAAGCTCACAGCTTTGACACCATGTCAACATCTGCATCCTGGGTCCCACATGTGGGTAAACAAAAGTACTTTTATTAAGGTTAAAGGAAGGTCATGGATTTTGGTTAAATAGTATGAAAATGGACACATACTATGTTGTGCTCCAAGTCAAGACTTTGCCATTATTTTACCAAGAGGATGATCTTTCCCAAAGTTCACAAAGATAACAATCAAATATCCTCAAGGTGTCCTGGTGGCCGAGGGGTTTAAGGCAAAGACCATGAACTGCAACACCCCCAGAGCCAGGGATCTTTGTTGCATGTCACTCCCCATCTCTCTCTCCCTTCATTTCATCACTCATAACTTTCATATAAAGGCATAAAATGCCAAAGAAAATACTTTGTCTTTACGTTTCTCTCAAAAATATATCTACTGTTGCAAATTAGTGGTGTGTAAACATAACCTCTAGAGGACAGGGTTTGGCCTCTCTGTGAAAACTAGCTCCTGATTGGCTGCCTATAATGCTGCTCGTTCATTAAAAGAATTTCAAGAAGAATGAAAAGAAAAGATTGTTTATCGTTTTTAGGGTGTCTTTTCCTTCCTTTCTGTGATGTCTGTCTGTTAGCCAGCACCGCGCTGAAATAGATTTTGTAGCATAAGGTGAAATTCTGTTTTAATACTAATGCTGAGAATCACAATAATGAAGTTGCTGAGATCTAGATGGTAGAAATATTAACTCTGAGGAAAATGTTTAACTGCAAGGGGTGCAAAGATTGTGACTGTGTGTCTGTAATTGGCACTGCTGTAAAATTGCTTTTCCTGCATGATTGCCCTCCTGGAAATGAACACAGTCACGGTCTTTAGATGTGGTGTGGATCAAAGATAGATACACATTTCTGAATATTATGTAGATTTCTGAAAATGTAATTAATAAAGACTAATTGACCAAAAAGTCAAAGTCAGCTGAGTCCTTAATAAGACATTAAATCGAGTAATTAAGTAAGGCAGTAGCCCTAAAATCCATTAAACAGACTGATGTACAGGGAGACAGATGCTTTGACTTATTAAAAGATAAAAAAGCAGGATTTAGGGAGAAAAGTTAGCAACCTGCAAAAGATGAGAAACTCAACCGTTCACCACTAATTCCAGCATTATCCAGGTCCTTTCAGCGCTAAGCTTTGACACCTGTAAATGTATCTGCTGGACTTCAAACAACATTTAGACTCCCTGTAAGGAGTCAGATTGCAGGGGATTCACATAAGTAGGTCAACCCACTGAGTCTCCTGTCCTCTCCTCTCCAGTGGACGGAGCAATCCACCGCGCTGCAGGTCCAATGCTAAAAAAGGAGTGCGCTTCCCTCCAAGGCTGCGAGACCGGAGAGGCCAAGATCACCTGTGGCTACGGCCTCCCAGCAAAGTGTGAGTAGAAAGTGTGTGAGTGTTTGTGTAGCTTCCAGCTTCTCCGGTGACGCTGCTCGCTGTGCTTCCCCTGGACTGTTTCCAGGTGTGGGAGAATGTGACAGTGATGCAGGGAGCTGCTCAGAAAGAGCAAACAGCACGGTTGATTTTCCTGACATGAATAAAGATTAAACAGCCTCACGGTAACACGAAACAAAACATAAAAAGGGCAATTCTGCTGTCCAAATATGGAAGAGGAATATTTTATTCTTCTTCAGAAATCATGTACACTACTTGAAATGTTTTTCTTTTGCCTTGAGGACTTGAAGTAGATCAGTTTTCCTTTTCAGCCCGAACGCAACCACCGGCGGAAACCCATCCAGATATCCATAATAATGTCACTTACTGCTTTCCATTTATAGCAAAGTAAATGGCACTCAATTATTAAGTGGCACTCCATTGCTGCATGTATAATGTGATGAAACTGAAGATTCAACATGACAGGAAAAGCTTTTCTAGGTGTTTTAGTTAAAAAAAAAAAGAAGTCTCTCCCAGCTTTTCTGACATCAGAAACACATCATGTGACTGCGGGGAGAGCATCAGCACACGATGAAGACATTAATAAGCAGAGCTGCACAGCTGCTCTGAAAACTACAAAATTAAAAGTACAGTCTCTTCCTCTTTCTAGACACTCAGGGCGTTAGTGTTGAAGTCTTCAGGTCAGTTTCATTGCTCAGTTAAATACTTCAAGGGGCCTCAAGATGTAAAATTACCAAGTGATTCAAAAGCAAGAAAACATTTGGGGAAAAAATCAGAAAAAATGAACACAGTTTGGCTGTACAGTCCTCAAACAATGCAGCAGTGATCACTGTACTGCAAAATGTGGCACAAAAGACAAACTGTTTTGAAGTTACCAGTCACTTTCTATCATGTCAACAAGACACTCCAGGACCAGAACTGTTCCTAAATCTTTCTTCAAGAGGATCTCCACCAATTTTACACTTTAATGTCTGTTTACAGGTCTTGGGGAAAATTACTGCATATGTGGAAATAGTTGAAATCTGGGGGTGTGGAGCTAGAAGGGAGTGAGCTTACCGCACCTCTGTAGCCTTTGTAGCTATTTAACATAACCGAGCCCAATCTCTTACCAAACTGTTGGCGGCCAATGGGCATTATGGGTAATATAGGCATCAGGTTTTGAGAAGAAAGACGGTATCTCTGGTTCTACTACATCAATTTTGATTATTTTTTCTTTATTTATATGCCGCGTTTCTTAACAGTGTCACAAGTGCTTCACAAAAAGATAAATAAATAAAATGAAATAAATAAAATTCACATAGAGACGGGTTGTCCTACATCATAGATTACACATCCAAAAAAGTCTCTAAATCAGCTACACGCAGAATATTACTTGTCTCAGAGTGGACATAATAAGTGTTATACACAGTTCAAAACTGTACTATGCCGTTATATGACACTCACACAGCCCCCCCCATTGAAAACATGATGCTTCATCAGGAGTTAATCATGATATTGTCCACCACTGTAATGGGACGCACACAGCATGACACCAGTAAGGAATTGCATTAATGCCCGAGCCAAGCTTTGTATATTATAATGCCCACCCAGGTGTGTGTGTGTGTGTGTGTGTGTGTGTGTGTGCGTGTGCGTGTGCGTGTGCGTGTGCGTGTGTGTGTGTGTGTGTGTGTGTGTGTGTGTGTGTGAGAGACAGAGATTAAAGGAACACTGAGACTGTGTGATATCAGCTTATGGTTCCATGGAGAGTTTAAGTTCACAGTGAAAGAAGGAGAGGAAGAAGAAGAGGAAAAAAAGGACAGAGAAGTGATGATAAAGGCGAGCTCAAGGCAGAATGGAGAGCAGGAGTAGAAAGAGATAGATAAGGAGCGAGTGGGAGAGTGGTAAAAAATAAATAAAATAAAAGGAAGCAGCGTGGGGGAGGGGACGGATGTGAGGGGAGCCGGAGACAGGAGGGAATTAGGAAGAGATGAGTTCTTACATTGTGTGCTTTCCTTTGTTGCCTCGCTTGTTTAACTTTGAGGATGTTGAGCTGTTGTGTGTGTGTGTGTGAGTGGATTCTGCTGCCGCTGCTTGTCACTGTGTGCCATTATATGTGTGAGCTTGTAGCTGTGCGCACGTGCATTTCTCTCATGTTGATATACCGGATCGTACAGCGTGGCACTGTGCCTGTGCGTGCAGTGTTTACTTGCGTCTCTGTTGCATTAAGTGTAGTATATCAGTGTATACAGTGTGAGTTGCCTGTCAGGTCCCATCACTCTCTTACCTGTAACTTCTGTCAGCATGAGATCTGTGTGACTGACTATCTTTCTGACTCACAGACTGACTAACTATGTGTGGGTGTGTGTGCATGTGTGTGTGCAAGCCTCTCTGCCTTGCATTCATGTGTGCGTGGCCGTTTCCCAGCGTGTGGTATGGAGATGGGCTCTTTCCTCCCAGACAAAATATTAAGTCCCAAGAATAATTCAACGTGCGTCTGCTCTGATGCTTAAACACTCACAACAGGGCTTGATTACCTCTCAGCAGGAGGGAGAGAGAGGCGAGACAGCAACAACAGAGGGAAAGCAAAGGAGGGATAACAAAGCAGCCAGAGGACTGTGTGAAGGCTGAACACTGCCGTGGAAAGGAGCGAGAAATGAAAATGAAACTCGACAGGAGAGAGGCAGAGAGGTTGAGAGACAGGTCCAATCTCAAAGCCAACACTTTGATCTTGATTTGTACAGGCTTGCCACCAGATGTGGGATTTCAAGAGCGTCTGACTCACGAGATGCCAAATAGTCCAGAGGACCCGCTGTCAGCCCTCCATGCAGAGTGTCCGTCGATGATCCCGCAGCCACTTAGCCAGCAGCATCCCAGTACCGTAACCTAGCAACACCCGGAGTGCATGGCACAGTAGCACTGCTGTTTAGCAAGAGTCACGTGCACTTTGGAGATGTTGACAAATGACAGCTGGAAAATTTCAAGCAGGCCCTGCCTAAGTTCACACATTAACCGAATCTTAAATCAGCAATCTGTCAACTTTGGGGCATATGAGCTGCTGTAATTAGGAGGACTTGATTAAGAGTGGAACGGTTTGAGATCCGTCTGTGTGTGCATAAAATTAATGTGTTGCTTACTTGTGAGTTGGCTGTATGCTGTAAGATCCATGTGCACATCGTAGGTGTGTGCTTGTGTGTGTTTTGTGGTTGCCAGAGAGGGGAGTGCAGGTTGAATGTGTCGTCCAGACGACCCAGCGCCCCGGAGCTCACCTGTGTACCGATAAACACAGCTGTAACCGTGCTAACCTGTTCCCCAGAGGGCCCCCGCTCCCCTACCAAACACGCCAAGATACATCACACTGGGGAGGGAAGGTGCCGTGGGTGGGTCTAAAGAGACTGAGAGGGAGATATTGACAACAGAACCACAGTCACTATTCACATCCAGTGAAGGCAGCACTCGCTGCTCGAGTTACGTCAATACAGAGATCTACAGACAACCTTTAATTCTTATTTTACCTTTAACCTTTCAGACTATAAATGCAGTGCAAAAGATGAAATGTAAGACATGAGGTACTTCAGGCATGCAACTCCACAACTTTGCAGTTTTCCATGAACCTAATAGACAGATTGTTTTTGTCTGGCAGTCGCTGTCTTGGCAAATGTGATGGAAAAACAGTAAACAGAGGTAAATGGAAGCAACAAATACAATTAGTCAGACCATTATACAGGTTAAAACAAAAACCTGAGGTCAGTCAATTTCATTTGGACAACTGACAAAAGCTTAAATTATTGCTCAGACAGTTGTAAACCTCCATCATAGTTTTCAGACCAACGTCCTGGTTTAACTTTGATGTACGTGCTGGTTTACTCCTGCAGTGATGGATTATTAGGAACAACACTTTCAGTTTTACCTCCAGACAAACTGGCTAAAATGTTCACTTGTTTTTAATCAGTATCACTGTCTGACTGCTTGTCACCCAGTTTTTAGCCACATTCCCAGATCCCAGTGGTTACAATTTTATCATGACCACTAGAATCAATGGCTCGAGTTTGTGTGCTTTAAACCTGAAATAATGGATGTTCTGGCTACTTGGGGGCAGCAGAAACAAGCTGTGAAACAACACTGACATATCATCAACTTTGACATTAATATGATGAACTTGTTAGCAGACTGTTGCTGATTTATATTTCCAACAGATACAGAGCAAACTTATCACTCACTCGTTTTTGGTCTCTAGCAATATCCTGAGGGAAATATCTGGCTCGTTAGCTGCTAAATGCTCCACTTTGTTCCCCAGCTAGTCACTAACTGTATCTGTTTGCCATTTGCTGCTGAGCAAGTCGTGTAAAGTGGGTTTTCAGAGTTCTTTTTAAACTGAAAGGCTGCCTACTGCAGCTGAAAACAATGCTGGAAATAGCTGAAAATCAAAGTAATGATAATAATAATGTTCTGTACAGCTGAGGGTAGCTGCAGAGCTGGGTGTGGGTTCATCACTATGAGCAACCCCTTTCACATACCAGTAGTCATTAATCCATTGTGAAAATGAAAGTATTGATTATAGCAGCTTTAATTTAAAGAGCTTTAATAAATAAAATATGATTAGCACCATTCATCACAAAACAGAACACCTCTCCACTCACATTTTTCCTGCAGATTAACTGTAGATCACGCATGCGTTTCTCACCGCCTTTTCCAAATTTCTGGTTAAAAAAATCCTAAATATCTGCATTTTAAAACAATCCTGCAGCCCAGTAAAGTGTGCAAAGCGTTTCATCATAATTGCACATGTTGCTTTGCCATATGCTTTATATTTGCAGCCTCTTGTATTTAGGGGGAAATTGGTGGAGAGTGAAGGAAACAGTTTGGGGATAGCGGGAGTAATGCAGTTGGAGGTTGGAAAAAGATGGAGGGAAGACAAGATGGAGCTGGAAAGGCCCCGATAGGAAAAGTGCTGAAGGAAATAGAGAGGTACAAAGCAAGAGAGATATCACTCTGTCAAAAACTGGCTGTTATGCTCCCCTCTCTTCCCCTCCCTGCCTCCCATCTCCCAGTTTCTGTTCCCTCGGTGGCCAATTACCGCTAATTAAAATCCTCAATGCAGCTCTCCCGGACTCCCCCTCATCCTCTCCTCCAAGACCTCCATCTCTCTGCTTCGGCTGTCACCCTGTCGCTCTCTCTTTCTGTTTCTCTCTTTGAAGACGTGGTGTTTCTGCCCGTCGCGATCAACAACTTGAACACCTCATTTCCTCCTGTTCTTCTCATCCTCTTCCTCACCTTTCTGCCTCTTTTCACTCTCTCTTTTTTCTCTTCCTCACTCCTACATTTGCCCCCCCACCGCCCCCTCCTGTTCCTTTCCCCCTTGTATCTCGCTCCCATCCTCTTCCCGCCTTTCCTCTTCCTCCCCGTCTCACCTCCTCCCCCTCTGTTCCTATCATCATCAGCAGTAAGGTTTCTTTAGTTGTGCCAAGAGACTTGACAAGGCTCTGGGCTAAAGACTGTAGCACTCAGACTGCGATACCTTGCTAGTTGGAGTTTTTTCCTCCTCGTTTTTTCTTTTCTTTTTTTTTTTTTTGACAGGGTTGTCGACATCTTTGCTTCTTCCTGCCACGGCGTCAGCAGTGCGATCCTTCTAGGTGTTAAAAAGCTTCGTCAAAACTGCCGCTGCTGATGAGGAGGAGCGTGATGATGATGATCACAGCAGCAGCAACCATGGTGTTAATTCATTCAGTTAATTCATTCGCCTTGAAGGAGAAAAAGGGATTAAAAAAAGCTCCAGTGTTGCTTGGCTCAGGGAAAGAGAGTTGGAGAGTGAGAGGGAATAAAAAACATCTTTGCTGCTGCTCTGCAATGAAGAGAATTATGTCCGCTCCTTTTAGCATCTGCATCTTGTTCCCCCCTTCTCTGTCCACTCTTGTCCTCCTGTTTAGAATAACTGCCCCTCTGTCTTTTTCAGAGAAAGGTGGAAAGAGATAGGGTGAGCCGTAGGGGCCTTTACAAGACCTGAGCCTTCCTTTTGTGCCAAAGCCAGGGCCTGGATTTAAGAGCTGTGTCCGCTTGGCTGAGCACAAACTGAGGCCGAGCACACAAAGGACCAGCTAGCCTTTTTCCTGCCTCCTGCTTTAAAGGCAGATAAAGAAAGGCGTGGGACAGATGGAGGGTATGAGAAGAGAGGCAGAGAGAGAAAGGGGAGAGGAGGGATGGACGGATGGACGGCCGTTGAGTATGAAAAGCAGAAGCAGCGACTCGTGGCCTCCCAGGTACGGATGCTGACAGGCCACGGGGGGGGGGGGAGGGGGAGGCGAAGGAAGGGGGCGACAGAGCTAAAAAGGGGGCTCCAATGACAATAAGAGGGGCAGAAAAAAAAGCTGGAAAGGCATACAAAAAGAAAAGCCAGGGCGGGTGTCACCGGATGGCACTCAGTCAAGTTCTCTTAAGGCTCCTGCCAGTGTGACGCCCACTTACGCCCACACACACACACACACACACACACACACACACACACACACACACACACACACACACACACACACACACAGTCTCTCACTGGCAAATCAAGTGTGTGATGAATATAGTTTGAGCTGCACTCATGTTCAAATTTACTTTACTTAACCCCTGTGTTACTTACGGATCCCCTTCCTTGTCTGCCTGCCTGTGCTGTTACTTTTACCTTTAACTTTGTTTCTTTTCATTATGCTGTTAGCCTGTTCGTTATTGTTTTTGCAAGAAGATCATACTGTGTGATGGGCCCTTAGTAAAACAAGTGCAGCACTATGTTTTATAAAAGTGTCTTTCTGCCATCTGTTTGGAACAAGCTGTTGTGGTATAATTAGGTCAGACTGATTTCTGTTTTTGCACATTGATGAAAGAAGCTTCTAGCATCTTCTTCTAATCGATCTGATAAGCGCTGCAGTATTCTCAGGTGGAAAACAGGATAAAACCACATGGACATTGTAAACAAACGGGCTGACTAAGAGAGGACGACATAGAAGAAAAAAATACTAAGAAAGAAAACTGAGAAGAAGAAGCTCTTTGCACACTCTCAACCCACTTTGAATTGTAGTTTTTATACAAACATTTATTGTGTTTTAAATTTAATCAGGTTGGCATCAGAATTAGGAGATCTAATTTTATTTTACCATTTTACTTCAAGTTCTATCCACATACATTTCAGAGAGAATACATTTGCTTCATTTATCTGACAGCTACACAAGCTACTTCAACAATTAAGATGTTATATAAAAAAACACAAGAAAACTTATATTAACATAATATTTAACATAATAATATCAACCAGCTGCAACATTAAAATGTATCTTAGATATTAACGCATAAGTAATAATAATGGTCACACTTACATTAAGGTACATATATTCACCATTAATTAGTTGCTAATTAGCATCCATACTTGTAGCATATTGACTCTTTATTAGTCATGATAGGACACTTATTAATGTGTTAGTATTGTTACCATAATAATTATAATGGAGATTTAATATCATAAACATAACTTTGACATTCTGCCTCTGTTGTCAGTACTTGAACTTTCAGTACTTTAAGTATATTTTGATGATAATACTGTACTTTCACTGAAGTAAAAGAGAGTATTTTTACATTGTAATGTTCCTGTGATTGAAGTGAGTTCTCTGGAAATGGCGCAAGAATTAACTGATATGCAATACAGTAATTTACATGCTTGGTTATTCAGTCTAAACCAATGGAAAGACGTGATGATATCAGGTGCATGTCACTGTGCATGTAAAACTCATCTCTGAGACAAAAGACACTCGTACTGTACAATATGAGCATCACAATCAGATATATTAACAGTGCCTGGTGAATAATGTAACTAGCTGTACTGTGCAAAATGATTCCTTCATTTGATGAAAAGGCAGAAATCAATATGCCATCCAAACATGGTTGGAGATTTAAAGAACTGCTGCCTTAAAGGCAGAATGAGTCGTTGGATGCGGTTTGTGAAAACAGCATTTAAAGTTGGCCCCTCCTCTCTGTCTCGACCACACCAGAAGGCTGATGGATGCTTACAATCTGGCACGTAGTTGCTATGTTGTTATAGAGTCCTGCCCTCATCACGTGCACTGTTATTGGCTGGGGGCTACACACCCACTGTCCAAAGGTTGACACCAAGAAATGTCCTGAACACAGCAACATAAGAAAGACAGGCATGTCTCTGCAGACACAGACACACTCCAGCGGGCCATGAGTGACGACTGAGTGCTTACATTTTTTTGTACATCCATCGAGAAAGCTGCACAGTTAGATTATATTACATTAGGCCACAATCAAATCATTATGCAGAATATCATGTTACTAGCCGATGAAGCTTGTTGTTCAGACCCTTTGGAAACAAAGTCTGCAGGGTAAAAATCAAAAGGCCTCACATCTGTTTAACAATAGGTCATGATTCCCTCCTCTGTGTGGAAGATCGACCTTTTCAGACCCACAGAAGCAAAGACTCAATACGTCACTGAAATGTTCACCCAGAGAGTAATGACAGCCATCAATTCATATTGCACACTAATGTTCATCCGCAGGCAGTTTTAAATGCCTTTTTTGCATATCATAAACCAACATGGTCTACACTCAACATGGGCTCATGCTCAATGACAATTTGGAAATATTTAACCCCTAGCAGGATGATGAAATAAGGCCATTACATTGCTTATTTTTTGCACTGTGTGCATCTACCATAATGATAGCTGCTGTTAGGTAGACAGCATAAAACTGCTTGTTGGAAAAAATGCTTCATCCTGTTATGTGCAAAATCAGCATGAGCGAGCTGGTCTGTTAAGTTTCTCCCCCATTAATCAACAAAGAGAGGCCAGAAAGTGAAAAATAGAAGTGCCACATGTGGGTTCACCTAATTTTTATAGATTGTTAACCATATCTCTGAATATAAACTGTTGAAAATCTTTGTATTGTGACATTAGGCCTGTAAGTCAACAGTAAATTAGAGGTAATCAGATGACTTGTGTTATTAATGAATGCTCACGGAAGGATTCACAAATCTATTTCTTGCTTTATATGTAAATGACTCTTACCACATACGCATTTTTCAACGCAAACAACATTTTCGTTATATGTAAATGTAAAAAAGCCCATATATAATAAAAGGAAGGTCACAAATGTATATGTAATGTATACATGCACAAATATGTCTTCTTGCAAACTGCTATGTTAGTGTAATGGCATTTAACACTAGTGTTAGCTAACATATTAGCTATATAATGCTAATACACAACCTAGGATCATTAGCTAACTACCAAGCATTCATAAATCAAACATATTTAATCATGAGAGAGAAGAGAGTTATTACTTCCCTGTGGAGAGCAGCTACCAAACACCGGGCAGCTGTTCGATGTTTGTTCTCTCCTCATGTTCTAGCTCATAATTGTCACCTGGGTCTGGACCTTCGAATCCACTCAGTTGACTGATTCGTCTGACATCACGACGTGAAACAGCAGTCTGTCCTCTGAAAAAACAGACGGGCACAGACGCATGACGAGCTCAGCGGGATGCTAACAGTTAGCCAATCAGTGCCATGGCCGGGACTAACGCTGTTGTCATGTGCTGTCAAGCCATGTGCCAGAACCAAAGAGGAGTAATAACAACAACAATGGCCGCTAAGACAAGATAGACGCTGCTGTCAAGGATGTTCTTCACCTGACAATACCCTTCAAAATCAATAACCCCCCATTTCTTTACATTTGTATGACCATAAATGTTGGAAAGACTCACTAGATACATTTGCGAATGCATTTCAATGTGCGTTCAATAATATAATAAACAACCTGATTCCATACAAGATTTTCTTACTTTCTATAGTTGAATACCACTATTTTCCTTTAGGCATCCGTCCTTGAAACATTTATTTGTGGAGACATGTTATATTCATTTTCAAGGGACACAAATTTATCAGACGCAGCTTCCCTCTGGAGCCTCAAAACACTTTAGTCAACTTTTTTCACAGATGCAGTAGTTCTTCCTGAGACCTATAGGTGAAGTTTCCCTTTAACAAATCCAACAAAGCGTTGAAAAATACACACACGGCTCAGCTAGTTTTTGGTTCTGTGTCTCCTTTCACCTCAATCAGCCACTTTTGGTATCCGTCAACAAGCTTTAATTCAGGTTGAATCTTTGACATCTCTTCTTGGAAGAATTGGAGGTCAACCATGTTTGTTGGCTCTATTGGAACAACTCATCTATTCAAGGTCACAAATTCGGGAAGGCTATACTAAAAGTTTAACCTTAATTTGATTCAGATGTCTCTAGATCACTCTTGATGTGTGTTTGCCATCATGATCTTGCTGGATCACCCAGTTTCATCTGAGATTTTACTTTCTAGCTGATGGTTTGTTGTTGTCCTGAAGAGTTCTGAGGTAATCTCGCTGCTTCATTATTCTGTCCACTGTTCCACTGGCAGCAAAAATAGCCTCAAGGCATGGCACCACTTCCACATGCTTGATGATAGGAACAGTGTTCTTAGGGTCGAGTGTCTCGCCTTAGCGTCTCCAAACCTATTTTGTGTCATTTAGTGTGTTTCCATCCACCTGTTTTTAGGTGCATTGTCAAGTTTCAAACACACACCTGAGTGCCACAAATCTGAAAAATACTCAGGCAAAAGCTCAGCTGAGCTGAGCGGTGTATTGATAAAAGCAAAAGGCGACGAAGTGCGATAGACTTAGTGAATAAATCATGAGCAACATGAAGTATGTGACCTAAACATCCACTGAAGAGACTAAAAATAGGGACAAAGGAAAACATCTGATCTGTGTGGAGCCATGTGGAGACAATTAATTATTTTAATTATGCCATCTTGTTGCACCCTGTTCTTCTGCAATTAATAGCGGCCGACTGGAGGGGTAGCGTCACCAGCTGTTTATTTGGATAACAGTAATGGATGGAAACCAAGCCGTCAGTTTGCTGGAAGTTTGGTTAAAACTTGTGCCACATTTTGATAGAAACTTAGCAGTCTTTACTTCACCTGACCACAGAACTCTCCTCCCATGGTTCTGTTTGTCCATGTTTTGTATAATGATCCCGTTCCCTGTTTCAACCCAACATCAGAGCAACCTCACTGAAGCTCTTGTGGCTGAATTGCTGCAGCCAGGTCTCAGAATCTCCCCAGGGGAGTGTTACAGCAGCATATTTATGCTCATTTCTGGAACAATATGTTCAACAGTCAGAAATGGCTGTCATGTTTGAGTGTGCACATACTTTCAGCCATGCTGTGTGCTCTGTGTACTTTTCCCATTGAACTGAAAGACAGCAGCCTCGTCTAATGACACAGCGCGATTGCACATGTTTTAAGCATTTTAAATACACACACATAACACAGACACACACTCTTACTGTCAGTCACACACACTATCAGAAGACACCCATCCACTTTCTCCCTTTAACACTGCTTCTCACACATGGAGCATAACACACTATCCAACACACTCTCTCTCATAGATAAATCCCTCACACATCCTAACATGCTCCGCTTGCTTTCCATCTCCCCATCGAGCTCCCCAAGTCTCTCCCTCCCTCCCTACCTCTGTCTGTGTTTCAGGGTAATGTGAGCCAGCAGCCGTAACAGTGGGTTGGGGAGGAGGAGGAGGAGGAGGAGGAGGAGGAGGAGGAGGAGGAGAGGGGCTGGTGTTGATGTATGGTGGAACTAAAGCAACCTTGCCGATCGATAATGTAAACAGGAGCGAAGAGAGGCGGTAAATAAGGCCGACTCCTGACAGAACTGTCTACCTCAGGTGACGGAGAGAGAGGCAAAGAGAGGGAGGAGAAGTAGGAAAGAGCGGGTGAGAGGAATATCTAATCGAGGAGGGGATAGACAAGGATGCAGGGGTAAAGAGGATAATGGAGGGATGACAGAGGCAAGGTAGGAGAGGGTGGGATGATGGGAGGAAGGGATAGAAAGGAGGTGACAGGCATGCAGGAGAAGGTAAAAGGGGCGAGAGGAGAGGTGGGATGACTGGATGAGGTAATGGTGAAGGAGGGAGGAAGGGAGGAGAGTGATGACAAAGGACGTGGAGGAAGATGGAGTGAGAGGATAGATGAATGGAAGGGATGGAGAGATGGAGGGGAGGAAAGATGAGGGAGGAATTCAAAGAGAGGCGGCAGCAGTGGTCAACAAAGAAAGAGAGCAGGAAAACAAATGATGGGAAAAAATAACCCTGCAATTATAGATTACAGTTCAGTTTTAACAGATTGCATGCACGTGTGTGTGCGTGCGTGTGTGTGTGTGTGTGTGTGTGTGTGTGAATTCGAAAACAGTGCAGCAGTGACATTTTGCAGATGACATGCAGATGAATGACCACCAACTGACCCAGTGCTGAACCAAACCAACTCAATACATACAGTACTACACACACACATTAAAACACGAACACACACACACACACACAGGCACACGCACACGACCGAGTTGTGAACCTGGCCACCGCTGAGTGCTCTGCTGATGCATTGGCATGGCTGAACGGCTTTTTGAGAGCACATGCTCACTCTGGGCTACTTGACTACTGGAGGAGTTCAGACTGAGTGAAGAGTAAACACACACGACATAAACAATCACACAACACACACACACACAGACAAACATGCGTGGAGAACAAATATGTGCCAAACTGTTACATTATGATTACACTGTACTCCTTTGTGTTTGCTCGCTCCTTTTTTCTTGATTTCGTTCCCTCATGCGTGACTGCACGTTTGACCACGGTAATTAAGCACATGTGTCTGTGAGTGTTTCATCTGCTGCGTATTTTAACTAATTCACATGTTCTAATCTGTCTCTGCTGCTATTTCAAGAGTTATCCGCAGAATCCGCATACACTATAAATAAAATTGTTGCTGCTCACCAAGTGGTGAATCACAATAGTGATTCACCCTATAGCCAGTTCTTGGAAGCTCTTAAATTGGCTGTTTTAAAGCAGTGTGTTTTTTTTTCTGATGTGACAGTAATGTTATGCTCTCTCAACCGCTTGTGTTGTACAAAATACAACACTGAGTTATGTAATTTTAAGGTATGTTGTCGCCCTGATGTGAAGTTGTTCGTGCCAGTGACTGAAAGAGGAATCGTACTACAAATTTCTGTTATCCAAATTAATAATACAGGAGAAGAAGAATTACTTAACTATCATTTTTTTCTCCAAGGGGGAAATCCAGTTTTATTACTGCATTATATACAGTTTACACACACACAGACCTGGAATACAACCTGGAGCCATAGACATGCACTTGAGGGGAGAGCAGTGGCATCACTCCAGCTCCTGGTCCACTCTCTCTGCTGTGGACTCAGACTGACTGCCCTCAAATCCCCACAGACTGAGCTACGGTCGTGCCACTCTGAGCAAGATGTGATTAAAAACAAACAAAAATGTAACATTTCGTAGGAGACACTTAGTCAATTAATCAGTTATTCCGTCAATGGAAAATGAATGGGAAACTGCTTAATATGGCAGTCAATTAATTGTCAGAGTCAAGCAAAAATTGACTGCTCCCAGCCTCTCAAATGTGAAGATGTGCTGGTGGTCTTGGACTTCTGTTAATCATGAAATGAACGTCTTTGTCAGACAAATCAAGCATTTTGCAGATGTCACCTTGGACTCATTTTGAATTAACCAAACGATGAGTCAATTAATCCAGAAAATAATCTGCACATTAATTGATAATGAAAATGGTTGTTAGTCACAGCTCTGGTTTTCAGTTTGACACATGAAATCAATGCCCAGCAGTGGAAGGCAGCTCATTGCTCCGAACGTCAGTTTGATTATTTTGCATGTTGGAAAATATCCAGATTAATATTGTGATAAATATTTGAGTTTAACAACCATGAATACTTGCAAATATAAACATTGCAACAGAAGAAAAAAACAAAAAAAAGCAAATACTGTAACTGCTTGCCTTTATCATGGCTCAAAGCACTTTTTTGTTTACAATGACTCTACAGTCACTTCTTTTTCACTGTTTTTCGGAGGTTGATCTACCATCAAATAAAATGTGGATGAATAAAATGCAGCTGTTGAACTCCCTTTGCACTTACTCTCTCTGTTGCTTCACAGGCCAGTGAAGCCGTAATGTAGAAAGAGTAGAGTGAAGAGCATATGTTGTTGGTCCAAGAGAAAAAGAAAATGGAGCTGGCTGATGTTGTGGCACTTAACATCTAACAGGCCTGCAGCCGCTCATTGAGGAGACTGCAAACAGTGTCTGATGGAGGATTTAACTCTTCGGCTGGAACAAGCGTCAGCGTACACACTGAGAGGAGGGTCAGGTGGGAGGGACGGAGTCATCAGGGTTATCAACTGTGATCCTCCCATTACAGATTACGGATGTTCGTCTGAATTAGCCCCATGACACCTCCAGAAGAATCATTGCTGCTTAGAAGGTGTAGTAATTATTCATCGCTCACACACACAACACCAACACTCACGCTCTTTTCCTCAGGCAGAGCTTACTGTTGCTTTCATAAAGCCTAAAAAACTACATAAAATCCCTCATACACTGAATTCATGAGCCGAAAATCTATACCGATCATAAATGAGGAGCTGTCATTAAAATGCTCTGCTGTTAGTGTACTGGATTTTCAGTCTCATATGAGATGCAGCGTAAACCTTTGATAATCTATGCAATAGAAGAATACTGCACTCTTCTTCATCAGCGCGCAGTTTGATGATGGACTGGCATGTTATTCAGACAGGTTTCCTTCAATCCGTATCTGTGGACTCTGCTGTAAGCATTAAAACTAAGCATTAACGAAAATTATCTTTGGAATGAATTTTTCTTAAAACTTGCAGGTGTTCAAAGGAGAAAAACAAAACCGCACCGGCCTTTATGGCTTGAAAGCTAATTTGAAATTCTGTAAATATACACTCAAAAAAAATGCTGCTCTGTCCTTGTAGCTTTAAAAACTGCCAACCCACAGAAATTATTGAAATATTTATGTATGTACACGTGAACTAATGGGTGCTGTAACAAAATCAAGGACTGTATCTTCACAAATGCAGTCTGCTGTGCACGTGAACGACCCTGCTGTGACCCTTTCTGATAGGCATGACAATCAATTCCAGTCAGTTACATCTTACATTGAGTTACATTGAATTATATACAAACAGCCTCTAAAGATCTGATGTTTCACAGTGGTACTCAAGAACCAGCTGAGTTCTCTGGTTGTATTTACCGAAGTAAGAAGTATTGTCAAATATTTCAATAATCTATGACAATGAAGAAGGATATGAAGCCAATCCTCAACAAGCTTTAACAAAAAGTGGTTTTAGATTGAAGCTGTTATTTAAGTCAACATTAACTAGCTTCCCTCTGTCCCGAGAGCTCCCTCTCTTTCAGCTTTGCATCTCAAATGCTTTTTTTTTATTAAGAAAAAACACAAAAAATAGTTTTTTGGCAGCCAGACCTCTGTTTCACCACCGGGGCGTAATGAGCAGATCCTGCATGGCTAACTAAATATCCTCCATTGATTGTGGTTAGGTGGCAGGATTTGCTTGTCAATGGATACAAGTGCAACAATATGTAACAACAAACGACCCTGTAAACGGTATCGGGGAAGTGGACTGATGAACGCGATTCATGCTTGTGTTTTGTATTTCTGGTTTTGAAATAAGATCACCAGATCGTATTTCAAGCAGTCCCAAACACTATGTTAAATCTGTCTTCCTAATGGCCTCCTATCCTCAGAGGGTTGGATTAAAGAGCTTCTTCTGTGCTGCAGAGTCTATGGCTTGTTAACTCTGTACGTGTGTGTGTGTGAGGGAGAGGGAGAGTTGTATTGATCTATCTATCTAATCTATCTAATTACTGATTAGTCTCATATTGTTTTGAATGGAGAATGAGATAAATCTGGCCCTCGAGGGGGGCGCTGATGGAGAGGCTTGGGGTTACGGCACTGCATGAGGTAAAACGCACCGGTTCACGTCAGCCCTGAAAACAACAGGAAGTTAGTTATTGTGGTTTGGCTTACTCACCAACAGGGTGAACACTTAAGGCCGTGCAGCTGCAGTCAATAAAAGCACCTCAGTGTAAGACAAAAAAAATGACATTCCTTCCTGTCAAATCTGAACGCACAGACATGATAGACACATTTTTAGATTTACTGTGACTTACACTTTCCGGAGCATATCGTCATCCGATGTCCAGAGCAGAGCCTCATAACTCCAGAACTTGTCTTGATTCATCACGTTTTGAATTTTTTTCAGTGTAAATACAATCCAGTGATCGGTGTCTGTGTGTCCATGAGTACATTGCAAACAAGATCTGCTCTGTGCTAATTTGCCTTACTGTTGATTGTGCCAGTTCCCCAAAATATAAACAGACATTGGCTTAAGAAACAGTGCTCAACTATTAACACACTGTCTGTTTACATCCTATCATGTGAACTGTGCCTCCAAACTGTTATTATTCAGATTTGGCTCATACTCCTGTAAAACCTTGGAAAAGCTGCTAGATCAGTTCATATGTTCTATCAGTTTAATGGAGTATAAGCCAAAAGTGAATACAATACTGCATTGCAATTAAGCTGCAGTGCAAGAATGGCCTTTAGTGATAATTATGTTAGACTGTTAGTGAGGTTATGTGTTTACTGGTTAAAAATCAGGCTGCTTTTAAGATGGCTGGGCAGCTTTGAGGCAGCTTTGAGGCTACCTGTGCAGATCAGTCCAGTGGTCTCACAGACCCGGCGCATGAGTCAATGCTGAAGTGTTACGATTGATCGGCAGAGGAGATTATTTCACCCCATAGGATCCTTATTAGAAATGCCTGATTAAATGTACTGTTGAAATGGATGTTTTTCAGTGTGTGTGTGGACGTGTATTACTCGTGTTGTGGGGACATAAATCTGTTTACACAGCACATTGTAGGGCATAATGTAAAGCATGAAATTTTAGGGTGAAGACTTGAGTTAGGTCAGGTTCAGGTTTGGGTTAGACAAGTAGTGGCTACGGTTATTGTTAGAGTAAGTCTCCAGGAAATGAGTGTAAGTCTATGTGTAACGTGTGTGTGTGTGTTTCTACTTTTGAGAACAAATTTCAAACTAAAGAGCAATTAATTGGGGACGGTTTGTCTGACTGGGGATAAAAATTGTGTCCCCAGTTGGAAAACAGCTGAATTTTGGGTCAGTGGTTAAGGTTAAGGTTAGGTGAGTTTAGCTTATGGTTGCAGTAAGTGTTCAGGAAATTAATATAAGTCTGTCAGTATCCCCCAGAGTGACCAAATGTGTGTGTGTGTGTGTGTGTGTGTGTGTGTGTGTGTGTGTGTGTGTCCAGCCAGGCCTCATCATAGTGTTGGTATTCACGCTGAGAGCGACACGCTGAGCCTCATCAGAATGTGTGGTAGTGTCGGCGTTGTCATCTCGGCTGCCGCTGTTTGTTCCTCACTCAGCTTTTGTTTATGAGCGTCTCTGAGCCACCTCTGTTTTTTTTTCTCTCTCCTCTGCCTTCAGTTTAATATGCTACAATTCACATACTCTTTATTTAACCAATTAGTCCAATTGAAGACTTTTTTTCAGAGAAGAAAAAGAAGAAAAAAAGCATTCATTAAGTTGACAAAGAAAATACTCAGTTTAAATTAGCCGAGCGTTCCAGCAGCAACGTGACAGACAAACATGAAAAATAAATCATTCAAAGCAATTAGAAACAGTCAAAGACACTGTTGCTGTGAACCTGCGGAGAGAGACAAAGAAAATGTAATTTTAAAGTGCTGTGCGCACTTTTCAACTTAGGTACTGAGGTATGTAGTGCGTCAGTCTTAGTTAAACATTTATGTGAGATTATTTTAGGATCAGCTTGTAGAGAGAACTTGTTTGGCAACAAGACACATCCTCTGGCAGCCATATTGGAGGTCATCAGAATGTTGATAGCAATGGCAGCTTATAATGCTGTTTGGTCAGGTACCTCACAGGCTAGCAACACCGGACATCGGCTAGCAACACCGGACATCGGCTAGCAACACCGGACAAAGCAGCAGTTTGGATATGGATATGCTTTTCAAACTATTGACTTTATGTTTCATGACAAACAGCCACAACATTATTTTGCAGGTGTCTCAGGGTTTCCTTTTTTAACATTATTCGCATGCAGAATCTAAAGCAGTGACAGCAGTGCCTTTATAGCTTCCCAGGTGTGTTGTTAAAAACACACATTAAATGCTGTTAGTGTACTGTATACAGGAGATAAAACAGAGAACAGTGTACTGAAAGCCGTGTGCATGTCATCTGTAATCTGGCTCCAGACCTCCGAGTGGCCACAAATGCATTTTCCTTCACCTGTTCAAATGTAGATAGCAGAATTCATCTGTAGCTGCAGGGCTGGACTCACCTTCGAGGCTGGTGGTGACAACTGTCATTTCAGCTCGTGGGCTCTTGCTGTGCTCAGCCCGCTCTTCTCCCGATGTTGGAAGTTCAGAGTTTTATTTTCTGGGTGAAAAGATGGATGACAAATTTCAAAGTTGTTCCACAATCCAAAACCAAATCAACCACTTCACCCCTGAATGATCATCCGGGCATGGGGCAGCTCACTGTGACTCTCCGCCCTCCTCCTCACAGGACAACTCAGGACAGTTGTGTGACTGCAGAATTCAGTGATGGCACCAGCATAGTTTGTGACGGGAGAGATGCTGTGATAGCAGAGATTTTTATGATTTATGTTTTCATTAATTTTCTTAAAAGTGGGACTATATTTAACATGGCTGCTGCTGTAAACTCTGAATAAATGTGAAATTTGACTGTGGAGATTAAACTCCAGGTGCATTTTTACTTATATTTTACTCTCTTTCATATCTGTCACACTGTGGTAAGAAGTGCTTCATCTTCTCATCTCTCTCTCTCTCTGCAGATGTGATCCACACAGTGGGGCCGATTGCACAAGGAGGAGTGGGTGAGGTGGAGAGGAAAGCGTTGAGGTCGTGCTACAAGTACAGCCTGAAAGCTGCCACCAGTAACGCTGCACGTTCTGTGGTGAGAGAGGGATGAGATGAAGGGATGATGGAGGCTGGGGATGGTTGCAAGGAAAAACAAGAGGGGAGAGAGGAAGGAAGGAAGGAAGGATAAAAGTGAGGAAAAGATGCACAGATGAGAGTAAAGCAGGAAAAGAGAGAAGCACTAAGTCGTGACTGCGTGGATAGATTTAGTTAAGACAGAAACCTGAGGTAAGGAGAGGACGATTTTTCAAAGGAAACGACGCTCAAGCTGAGATAGAAGGGGAGAGGGAAAGAGGAGCTGCAGGCAGGGTTGTTGAGCCGTAAGAGGGTTTTATGAAACACACCAGGCAGGAGGTTTCACAACAGAACGAGGTGTTAAAGTCAAAGAAAAACACCAAAGCAACATGAAAATAAAGTCAGAGGTACAATAGAGGAAAACAGGTTCATGGATGCTGTGGTAAAATAAATGTGTACTTGTCTTTTCACCAGTCGAGTCGGGTTATCACAATATATTGATTTGATTGGTACTTAAGTCATGTCATGTCTGTTTTTACTGGTTAAGGCCAAAATCACAAATTAGCCTCAAAAGGCTTTTCTGCCCCTGAGAGAATCTGTGAATTAGTTAGAGTTTTTATTGAAGACTGAAATCAGATTTGATGTGTTGACCCATGTGAAACTACATGTTTCAGACCAATCAGACAACATGCTGGTCAGCTGCACTCTAATTCTTCATCAGGTCTCAATCACATGCCTCACTGTTGTCATCAGTTCATTTTCATTGCGTTTCATGTTTACCTTTTCGTCTTGAGGAGCCGTGTCTGCTCTCGCCCTGAGTTGCCAACTCTGCAATCTGGTCAAACGAACAGATCTGGAGACACAGAGAGCATCCTGGCATCTGCCTGAGCCGCAGTGTCTGACAGCAGGTTGAGAATCTGCCAGATTTGATTGACTTTGAAGTTTACTGGCTGCTTTTCTTTACCAGCGGTGTGGCATGGAGCTGCCTGACATGGATCCCAATTACTTAGAGTTATAATCCATAGATTTTTACATCAAAAAACATTTTGGAAACCCAACTTTATGGCTGACATTTTTCAGCAATAACCATTGGATGTATTTACATTCAGTCATTTCCTCACTATTTGGGTGGCTTTCATTGTTATTCGGGTAGTTTGTCTTCCTGAGCAGGTTTTAAATTACCTACTCACTCACAGGGATTCACAGGAAACTGAAAGTAATTTTATCTAATTGATAGAAGCCTAATTTATTGATTACTCTCCGACAGCTGTATCAGTGGTGTGTGGAGTTACTGCTAATGCAAACAGAACATTTTGTGCTTCTGCTTCATACTAAATACTAAAGGTTCACATTTTTTTCTAAGTCTGTCTTAAAACAATACGATCACATGTACATTGAAAAGGCTCACTGGTCTTTGTATTTGTTCCTTCCTCCTACCTTTCTAAATCAATTTCAATGTAAGTAATGGGGGACAAAATCCAGAGTCCTCGTTCTATGTGAAAAACACACTCCAATGCTAAGATGAAGCTAATATGAAGCTCCATCAGTTTGAATTGGACAAATCAAATGGGTATCTTCGAAAATTACGGCCTTTTAGAATCAAACGACCTCCTTGTGTTTCTCTAGACTGTGTCTTCTTGCCGAGATCAGGGACGATATGAACAAAAAGAGGCAGAAGAATTTGCCATTAAAAAGACGAACTTTGGAAAATACTCTCTTGATTTGCCTAATTCAGCTAGCAGAAACCTTATGTTTGCTTTGGCTGAACTGGAAAATAATAGAAATTGAATGCAAAAGAAGAGATCTCTTTGCAGCCAGCATGCATACAGTGTTACGAGCAATTAAAGCAACCGACAGTTATGTCAATTTCAGTTTTGCAGGGTGTTTTATTCCTTTATTATATGTATGGTAGCAGAGAGATAGAAACGGGTTTAAAAAAAAACAGCTTTTTTTAACTTACAGTTAACATATGAGTCATGTTGCCTCTATGATCGTTACCGCGTCCACCTCTATAATTATTACACTAGTCATAGTGATAGTAGTGGTAATAAGGTTAACGACATACATTGTAGCTGACGGAGGAAGTCCTTCCGCACCAGACCTCCATAACAAGGATGGTCAACAGTTTGGTCTTTAAATAGGTGTGAAAATCAAAGAGAGAAGAGCAGCAGAACATCAGCAGAGAGCTTCCACTGAGAGTGTGATTTCTGGGCATCAGTGTGTGTGAGTGAGTGTGTGTGTGTGTGTGTGTGTGTGAGATGAAAGCAGACGGTTATGTGATCAGCAACAGACTGGAACCACTTTGTTTGTCATCTTTACTCTGCAGGCTTTCCCTTGCATCTCCACTGGAATCTACGGTGAGTGTCTTCCTGTGTGTGTGTGTGTGTGTGTGTGTGTGTGTGTGTGTCCTCCTGAAACCAGAGCTAATGCATGACATTTCTATCTGTTGGATGGTGGTGTTTGTGTTTTATCATCATAGTCATATTAAGTGCAAATGCTAAGTGAAAAACCTGCCTGTGTGCGTGTTTGTACGCTGAACGCACAGGCAGCGTTTTCCACCACATGCTTTTTTCCAGTATCAGCTTTCTGTTTAACCAGAGCGCTGAGCCACCCGGTGCCACTTGTCACATTATCTCCTGCAGCCCAGAGGTGGTTCTCAGATTAAGGCCTTGGATTAAGACCAACAGATTAAGATAGATTAGGCCGGAGATTGTGTCAGATTGACTGTAATCCCCCTTCACACTGGCAGGAGAGACAGTTCAGGATAGTGCTTAAACACTCCCTGGGGTGGGTTTGGGTGTGAGGGCTGGTTGTCAACACTTCTCCCCTGTTGCTCAATAGAGGAAAAGGCCAAAGTTGTGATTGACTCAGTGTGTTATCCGTGTCTTCCTCTCTGTTGCGCCTGTTTCCCCCAGGCTCCATTTTAAATGGGGAGGAGGAACGAAATTGTCTAAACTTGAGATAGATTTTTCTGTCTTTTATGTGGCGTAACGTACTGCCAGCCAATCACATTAATAGTTTTTGAATAATGCAATAAACTACCTTCGAGCTTGCTGTGGAGATCTGAAAATAACCGTGAGAGGAGAAAATAATAGCAGCTCTTTAAGGCAGTGCACAGCTGTTGTCGATCACTTTGTCTGATTAGACCTTGTTATAGTTTAGGTGGGAAGACTTATGTCGGAAATTACACGAGACCACTTAACTCAGTCTACAAATAAAGATAGTAAATATATTTTTCAAGGCATTTACTGCCTCAGTTTTGTTCAGTAGCAACATTTTTCTCCAGTCCACAAAGTGTTGTTGTTCTTTTTCCACACAGGATGTACAGAAAACAGGATTTTGACTAGGAGTTTGCATCGTGCCTCGTGCCTGTGGTTCAGTAGTGCCAGGTTCAGGCTACATGATATCAGTCTGATAAAGACTGATCCAGCAGATGTAGGGCATTGAGTATGGAACAACAATGATTGTCAGTCAGTTTATCCCGTGGAGAGTGTCACAGTGGATGACAACCAACGGCACATCTGGTGAATGAGACTGCCAGTATTATACACACCGCCACTGTTTGTTTACATCGGTGTTACTAGAAGTGCTTCCCTAACACCTCCTTCCCAGTGACATCACACACGCTGCGAGAGGCGGCAGGCGATTATTGGTTGTGGAGCAACGTGTAGTCTGGCACGTCTGTCACGGCACTCCATAACCGCCTAATCTGACACAGTGACCGAATAGTACTGCCTAGTCATGAGGGCTACTAAAACACTGTGGTGAAGGTTATGAAAAGATCATGGTTTGGAGTAAATATTAAACAGTAAACATGATCTTTTTTTGTGCTTCAAGTCACTTTTTTGATATTTAACCAAGACTATGATCTTTCCTTAACACTAAGTGCTTTTAGTTGTCCAAACATAATGTTAAAACCATGAGTCATGCTTTGGTTGCCAGGAGCGGTTAATGGAGGAAAACAAATGACAGTGACCATTTTGCTGATGTCATCAGTCTGGACATTTTGCACCGTCTACAGAAACATTCTCTCATTTTGTTGATTAAACTTGATCTACATTTCATTGAAAACATGGTTTCTGTTGGATTTAGTACTATATGAATGCAGTTTTGAAAAAGCTAACAGAAGTGTGAGGCAGGTGCCAATCAAGCACAGTTGCACACGCCCACACAGGCAAGAATAGGCGAGTAGAAGTGAAAGCACCCATGTATGTGGTCCATGGATGTGCAGAGGCTCTGAAAAGATTTTTCATTTTAAAGATACGTATTCATCACATAAACAGGAGTAGTTGACTTCAGTATTAATTATTTAAAATCAAACTTTGCTGGCTTTTCACATGGAGCAGTAAAATCACATCACATCCCTTGAGCTGTGAGTTTTGATGCTGAAACATTCAGTGCTAATTTGCATCCACATGTGTTCCTCTGTGTTCACATGTTGAACCCTCTCTCCTGATGTATGGAATAATTACTGTTTATTCGCACAGTGTATGTTTGTCTGGGCAGAGCAGTTTGGTCAGATGATGAATTTTTACAGCCTTTGTGTTGCGTTTCCAGCAGTGGGGGTAATTTTCCTGCACCGAAAGGTCTCGGTCGCTGAATGAATATGGAGGAAGCGCTGTCGTCGTTCTCCATCTGTCTCCCCGTGACCAACAAGTGTGTTGTGTCTGCGTCTCGTCTGAATAGGCGAGCCTGGGTGAGAGGAAGCGCGAAAACACACAATGTAGAGTGTGAGAATAGTGGCAAGGAGAACAGATACCTGTCGAGGAAAAAAAACAACACAGCAGGAAGCGATCTGACGCAGACACACAGATCTGTCAGTGCACCTGGTCGAGCAAACTGTGTGTTTACTTTGCAGGATATCCACCCGAGCAGGCTGTGCACGAGGCGCTGGCAACTGTGAGGGAATATCTGGATGAGCATCATGACAAGGTGTGTACGTGCGTGTGTGTCTGCATGTGCCTGATTGTGTGTGCTTGTGTGTGCATGATTGGCAATTTTTTCCCTACCATTTCCTCTAGGTATTATTCCTTTCACAGCTGTTGTTTTTGTTTTCTGGTGGGAGCGAGAAGAAGGGTGTATTGAGAAAACACACACACACACACACACACACACACACACACACACACACACACACACAGTGACACACACACACAAACATTCATACAATTAGACGCACACTCCTAAGCTCTGGCTCGCATGCTCATGGCCAAGCCTGCGTTTTAATTGGCTCCTTGCGGGACTAAACCTGATGAACACAAAAACACACACACACACACACACACGCTTTCTCTCCGGAGAAACAGCGAGCGGAGAAAAGACAAAATGATGGAATAGATGACTGGAGGGGAGGGACGGAGGGAGAGAGGGGGAGCGATGTGGGGGGGAATAAAGAGGAAACTTTCCAATCAGTCCTTAAGGTGCTCTAGACTCTCCTCCCCTCTTCCTCCTTTACTTTTCACGTCTCCTCCCACTCCTCTTTCCAGTCTTTCTCTCCCTCTCTAACCACCCTGCTGCATCGCCTCCCAGAGAGGGTGTTGACGATGTTATTGTTAGCGCCTGCGTCTCCAGAGCCTCTGTGGCAATACCAGTCGACTGATGCCATCAGCCGCACCGAGCTCAACAAATGAGCATTAAACGTTACATGTCTCACTGCAGAGGACAACAATCAACAAGACTTAAACGGCTGAAAAGAAGAGCAGAAAGCCAAGCCAACAAGGCACTAATTTACATGCTGCTCAGAAGTAGCTCCACTGTGTGTGTGTGTGTGTGTGTGTGTGTGTGTGTGTGTGTGTGTGTGCGCGCGCATGTGTGTGTGTTTTATTAAGGGGCAAAAACAGTTCTTTTTGAGACAAATGAGACAGTTTATTTGCATACATATAAAGTAGGAATGTTCACCAGAGGAAATTGGGTTGATTCTTTAATTGAAGCCCCTCCATTTTACTATTTTTACAGTGTGTTTTGTTGGGCTTGCTCTGGCTTGCAGTGCAGTAATGTAGAAAATGAAATTGAAAATTATAGACACAGTAAGATACAAATGGACTCGAGACACGGGGCAGTGTGCCAACACTCTGCATCAAATGCAATAATAAAAACATGAATCATTTATTGGTAAAACACCACAAGAAAGTAATACTCAAGGCAGTTTCATAGTAGTTATATTTTATAAATTAGATTCACTGTCAACCAGAAAGTTCAGAAAAAACTGATGTCTGACATTTGAGAAAATGATCTATTCCACGAGGGCCATGTAGCAGCTGCTCTGGGGCTTTCAATCATATCCCGTGATCTTCATCAGCAGTGTCACTTACCAGATTGTCATGGCATTGACTGTTTGATAAACCGTGTCCCCTTTAGCGACTGTAACTGCTACGCCTGTGAAGCTTTTCATTCACTCACAACACATGGAGAACTGAAGTGAAACCAGAACTCCCAGGTTTTTCTCTGGAAGCAAGAAAACCTCATTTAAACACTGATAACTAAAGATCCAGCCTTGAAATAGAGCCTTTCTCAACAGTATGCTGTGTGGCTCGCTTCATATGTCTAGATAAGTGCATGTTTTGTACATGTGGATGAAATCAAGTTACATTGACGTTAAAATGGCCATTTATTAAAGGTACA
>JBBMOE010000045.1:4184396-4207974 GCA_037975065.1 Chaetodon trifasciatus
CAAGAAAATTCATAAGGACTGAAGACAACTGCAGCACTCAGAGTCCGACTGCACTCACACTAAGCTATGAAACAGTTGTTCAGTGGTGCTTTTCTTTAAATGTTTTTGCCACAAGGACTTGTGGGACGGCATTATCTCCTTTCCTTTCGTAAAGGATGGTCCAGTGTACCCTATGCTAAAGGAGATAAGAAAGGAAGCACTGACGCACCTTTTCTTAGCATTTAGAGAGCTCGAGCAGAGCTTATTAGAGCTGCCTCCAGGTCATTTCACTCAGGGAGCAACCTCGCTAAGACAAAACAGCTATTCGACTGCGGCCCAGGTGTGAATAATCAAGGAGGCGGGAGACACAGGAGGGCAGGCACTGACACGATGGGAGGTGTTACAAAATAAAACAGGAAGTACTACAGTATGCACGGATTAGCACGGTTTTATCAAATGTTTTAATGCACAAAAGCAGACACACTTGAGCACATTCAGAGACACAATCCTGACATTCAGGACATGATTATATCCTGTTTATTGAGATGGTCTTTTCTTTAGCTGACTAACCACCTTGTTATTTCACTCCTGAGTTTATTAAGTTTATTTAATCAATTAAGTGTAATATTTGAACACGGGCTCCATTGATTGATAGTAATTGTCTTTGTGTCAGACATTTGTTCTGGTGAGTTCAGACACGGTGTTCAATGTTAAATAGTGATATGGGGTTAAGCATGTGTCATGTAAGTTATGGTCTGGAATCATTTCAGTGAGAGGCGCAACAGAACAAACAATCTGTATTTTTCTTTTTAGATTTACTGACTCAAAATGAGGCACTTCTTACTTTCCTTTTCTGATGTATTTATCATATTCATTATCATCAGTCACTGTGTCATGGTCCACACAGCTCAGGCTTGGCACAAAAAAAGACTTAGAGGAATTAGAACGTCATTAATGCTCGTATGACTAACCCTGTTGGGAGTATTAGGCTCTGGAAAACAGCAAATAATGTGTTTGCTTGTGTGTGTTTTTCATTTTCCAACTACGATGTTGACAAGATGACATTTGAGGACTGAATGAGACATGCACTGAGACCTATCTTTGCCAATCACCTGTGTTTTGCCTTCATTTCTATGTCCGTCCCTTTAGCCTGACCAGTGACAGCAGCTTATTGTTCAGGTAACCAGCGTGGTGTTTGTGTCAACATGACTAGTCTGCATCATCAATAAGAATAACACCATTTAGTCTGTTTGTGGATGGGCCGTCTTAACCTTTGTGTGAAATGTAAATTATGCGTTCACAGAGGGCAACCCTGACATTTCCTCCAACCAGCATTTGTCATATTTTGAGGATAAATTGCCAGTATTTACAGCTCAGTTAAATGAAACTGGCTTTTTGCATTCTTTGCATTCTTGAATGAAAATAATGGGCACTGCTATGCTCAAGCTAGCTGCTAAACAAACCAATGCTTAGGAAGAAAATGTGAAACGCTTTTTCCTTGGAGGGTGAAAAAGTGGTTTAAATAAGATAAAACAACAGCTCTGTTTTAGATCCCTTCAGTCTGCAAATCTCACCTGCTTCTCAAAATGAGCTAAAAGGAAAGTCATCATTGCAGATTGATCTGTGTGGTTAAATGAGGTTTAGTAAATACGTAAATTTTATGTTGGCTGGAGCTGTGACATGATGACTTTACCCATTTGTTTTGATTGCACTCGTGATTGATAGTGTTCTAATGCCAAGCAGGCTGGGCTCCTAAGCATGATCAGTCATTCACTCAATTATTCAAATTAAGCATTGGTATTACAACTGCAGCCTTAACCTCTAATGTCTTGCTTTACCACTGCTATAAATCAAGCTCAGCTCTCGTCTCCAAAACATTTTGAGAGGAAGATCTCAACCATCTCATTCATTCTGCTTTTAGAAAAACGTTATTTTTTCATGAGATTTGGCACACAGCTGCTGCAAAAGACCAACAAAACGATGAGAAATCTTCCAAATTTTCACCTCCACAAGTTTTGTGCAGCTGCAGAGTCTTGCTTCTAATTTGGTCACAATCTTGCATTTCCTTGAATTATTCAGATGGAGCAGGGTCACTCAAACTATTATTGGCAATACACAGTAAGAAGCTGGCAATGTAAACAACCGTGGACCTGAATCAGTGCCTTTACAACCTGCCTCTGTCTGTGCTTTCAGACCTCACAAAGCCATTTGTTCAGTTTTTCATTTCCACTTTACAGAGTCGTGAGGCAAAAAATAGTAGCGATAAATTAATTGAAACGAGAAAAAGTTAACACCAAAGACCACAACAAACAGACAAATCTTCACACACTGCTGTCAACAAAAACTTGGCAGCATGAACAACAGAAAGCCAGTGCATTGAAGCAAGGCTGACACTGAAACCAAAGCAGGGAGTGTTGTGTTTAATTTTAAATGAAATGAGAAATTTCATGGTCTCAGTGGCAGTAAAGTCAAAGCAACTGAGAAGTGCCTGTGGGGATAGAATATATCACTCTGTATAACATTAATATGCATGCTGCTTAACAGTTTAAGGCAATATATGTACTGCGTGCATGACACTTAACATAATTTTCTTACCTTTATAATTCAGTGTATGTTTTAAGACATACAGCAGGAAAACAGAGGCAGACAGAGATTTATATAAAAAATGAACACACTGAAATACATCACACAAGATAAAAAACGCACCGTGAACTGAGGATTTGAACCATTTTACATACACTGTGTGACCCTGACCGAAAAGGAGTTAAAGAAGAGAGAGAGAAAAGAGGAGCAGCCTATTAAAAATAAGAGCGGAATCCAATCAACTTTGCAGCCGTATCTCTCATATAAGCTTTCACTCAGACAAGCGTCTTAATTTTTTTATCTTTTTGCAGACAGATCTGACCAGTAGTGGCCGATTCCAGCAAGGATTTCTCTCTCATTTCAATTCAGGCCTCTGGGAAGATCAATTGCTAAAAATAATGGGAACTCGAACTGCGATGCCCTTGTACTCTCTACTTCATGCAAGCGCCTAAATAAGTACTGTAGTGAGTTTACTAAGGAGTGTTTTATGGATAGAAATGTAGCAATGACTTTGTAGAAGTAGCACGAACATGCAGTGTAATGTTCAATTGTGAGGAGGAGTTTAAAGGATAAGGCTGGTGATATCCTGGATTTTTCTTATTTCAACAGACGCCACAAAAACCAACAATGCATCGATCCTGCTAACAAGCATAGTCTGTATAAGCATGTATTGACAAAAACCAATGAAGCTGATGAGGTAAAACATTAAATATATTGTCTTTCTACTCTTTTCAGTTAAGTATTTGTCAAAAAGGATTAGCAAATGATCACATTCTGTTTTATTTGTGCTTCACGCAGCAGCCCTGTTTTTTACATTTGGGGTTGTAATGTGAGTCAATCCCACACACACTGTTTTGCTGATGATAATAATCACTAGAGCATCAAGTGTGTATTAATCCACTGCTGAAAATGGTCCTTAGTAAGTTGTCTATTCACCCCTCTTTGTGTAATGTTTTCTAAAAATTATTGTACCGAGCCCAGCTGCTTGAAGAAGTGATTTACAAAACAGAACTATTATTTGTATCCCACTTTTAAAGATTAATGCCTCCAGTGTGCTTGGGGCTGAGTGCCTCAGACAGTGTAGGGGAGTTAGACAGTATTGACAGATGGACTGTCGCTTTGTTGGTTTTGGTTTTTTCATGGCATTTCTTGACACTAGGAAAAATATAGAATAACAGCAGCCATATCCATTAACAGTTTGCAATAAATCTCAGTTCTCTGTACAACACAGCACCCAGAACAATGAGCTGCAAATTAATAATCAAGTGAAAATAAAAATGTTGCAGCAGGTGATTTATATTTGGCTTCAAAGAAAAGGCAGTTTGTCTTAAGTAAGTGGTTGGACAGGAAGTCCGCCATAAATCACAGTCCCCAAATATGCTCTCTGTGATTGGCTACAAAATGTTGATGCAAAATTAAAGGTCCAGTCTGTAGCATGTAGAAGCATCTGGTGGTGACCTTGACGACTGCAACCAACTGAAGACCCCAACGCTCAACCTCCTCTTCCAAGCTATCTGTGGATCTAAACAAGTCATCCTGCACAAACAAAACAAAAAGCGATTCTTAGTTTACCATCAATATGTTTTCATGTAACAGTGGATCAAATGATTACGCATCACATGAAAGGTGTCGCTTGTGACATGGTGCACATATTGGAGCATGTAGCAGCGAAAGTGCCAGATATTTCCCTCAGGAGTTGGTGGAGACCAAAACAGAGAGAAAAAGAGGGTGAAAATATCAGACTTGTGGTTGCCAGGTGGCCAGAAACTAGACTCCAAATGAATGTTAGTGTTGCTCTGTGTTTGCTAACATGGCTGTCATGACTTTGAGGTCATAATATCCGAGTGATTTACAGTTTACAGCTTGTTCCACTGCCCTCAGCTGGCCAAAAAAAATAATAAATTAATTAATGCTGCTTCAAAGGCGTATGTGTGATATAAACTTTTTTTTTCAAGGTCAGATTGTTGAGTTGGTGAACACTGAACCATGAGTCCATCCAGCTTTAGAGTTGGAGGGTCTGTTTTCTTACTCATGTGATGAGGCAAACGCCGCGCTTCCACTCAACATGCTGCAGCTTCAAACTGTGACACAACATCAGCTCCTCACTTTAAGCATGAAATCAGCACTTTCACATATTCACGCTGGGTCGGTCTACAAAGGAGGTTCCTTTCCAAACATGCAGGTGTGCCCCTTTAAACAGTCTGTGCTGGCTGTTGGTGTCTTTCTCCTGTAATGGATGTGCAGCAGATTTTGTAGCAGCAGTGAGCGAGCAGTGGCAGTAGTTGGCTGGTAGATGGACCGGAACTGTCTGTCTGTGTGACAGAGCTGCTGCAGGCAGGCCTCCAACTCTCCACTATAAACCTTATGTGTCTCCAACACCTGGCACAACCCACACTGGCTGTCTGTTTGATGTGTGTGTATGCATGTTTTGAGTGTGTCTTTAGCCATGTTGGACTGAGAGTGACTAATCCTCGCTAACAGATCCCTCTGAAGCAACCAGACGCTCCAAAAGCCAAAATGCTATTAACTGCTGCACGACCAAAGGAAGATGCGCTCTTCCCCTGTTTTACAAGTTTTCATTTTCTCTCTTGCAGCTCCCACAGAAGCCACTGTCAAGAGTAAACTCTGAGAGAGTGGATTTGTCACATTTGGTTGCTGTGGATACACACCGCTACGCTCAACAACCAGATTCCTCCTCCTCCTCCTCCTCCTCCTCCTCCTCCTCGCTGCCATCAAAGATCAAGATTTTGCTCAGCAGGAAGATAACTCCTGAATGGATGATTGCTTTCTTGAAGTGCACACTGTTTCTTCTGCAGATGCTGATTCGCTCTTCTGCTTCTCCCATTAACAATTGAAGCTAAGAGAGGTGAGATGATGAAGGTGTGAAATGATATTGATCATTCTTGTGAAAAATGTGTGTGCCTGAAGCTGCACTCTAACTTGACCTTTATTGTCTGTGATCAGCGGCATCCAGCTTACAACCCCGTTTGAGCTGAGAGTTATTTGAATATTGGGATTCTAGTGTGTGTGAGACAATGGCAAAAGCTTATTAAAACCAATCACACAGGCTTCTGGTGTGTATGAATTGATTATTTCTCAGAATGCGATATGAGTCAGTGGGCTGCGACGTCACGAGGGAACACTTCACATGAATATTTCCTTATTAGTTTCCTCACGTCTAGATGTGAAGATGGAAAAAGGAACTTAATCTGCCAGCAGTGGTGGAAAGTAACTAAGTACATTCATTCAGGTGCTATGCTTTATACTTTCTACTCGACTTTACTACATTTCAGATGGAAATATTGCTCTTTTTGCTGCACTGTATTCTTTCATCCTTACTGGTCCTAGTTCCATGTCTGCGTCTGAAATATGGTGATTTGTTAGATTAAACTGCAAAGCAATACATAAACATTAGCAGTGATACCATCAGTAGAGCACGTGGTTGATATTAATAGCATATCTATAGTGTGTGTTGTGTTTTCCAATAATAACTAAAGCAAATACAAAATTACATATGAAATAATCAAATTGATTTTCAGTGTAATGAGCTGTGTTCCATTGTTATGCATTACATAAGACTCACCATAAATAAGGATAGTTAGTTGTCAGTAATACGTTGATAAAAATACAATATACTGTACAGTAATAATATATCACTTTGAAAGGGATCGTTCTGCAGCATACAGTAAATATTTTTTGTATTTATTGATACTTTAAACCTCCAGTAAGTCATTTTCTTTTGCCACTTTGGGGGCAGCAGGAACAAGTTGTGAACATAACTCTGACATATCATCACCATATGTAGTTGATGAACCGGTTAGCAGACAGTTAGACGTTCAGCAGCTACAGAGCAGCACTATCACTCGTTTGGACTCACATCTGTGTCCACCTGGTTCACTTTCTTTGCGCTCTTTTTTTGGTCTCCGCCAACTCCTGAGGGAAACATCTGGCTCTTTAGCTGCTGATGCTCCACTATGTTCACCAGCTTGTTTCCAACTGTGACTGTCTGCTGTTTGGTGCTGAGCAGGTAGTGTACTGTGAGTTTTTAGAGCTTTTACGCTGAAGACAGCTGCCTGCTGTGGCTGAGAACGACAGCGAGAGTGAACCAAAACAGTAAAGCTGCTGTCGGACAGCTAAACATTGAGATGAAACTCATTATAAAACTCTCTAAAACAGATTTGACACATTTCACAGCCATTCAATACATTGAAATATTAAAATATCAATTATTACCACTTCAAGAGCATGTTGCTAATAATACTTCTGTGCATTTTTGTAAGTCAAATTTTAAGTGCCAGACTTTTACTTGTAATTCAGTATTGTTGTCGTGTTACTGGAGAAAAGGATCTGACAACTTCTACTGCCAGCAATGTCATTTTACAGTTTTTCACTTTCATAGCTTCACTATTTGGACAACCACAGCACCTGTTCGTTTTTAACAACAATCATCAATCCTCTCCCTTTTTTCCCTTTATTTCCTTTTCGTCTTCATGCTGTCCAAATCCCATCTACCCCTGTCTGCCTGTCAGAACACACCATATGTGTATTTATGCAAGTGCCATCATGCTTCTCCCAACAGCGCATTTGCATGATTTTTAATTGTTTGTTGCAGGATGTAGCCGTCACGTGTCGGCGGGACGCAGGCGGTGATTTGTGTGAAGCGAATTGAGTGTTTAGTGAGCCACCGTCCCGCCCCATGACTTTCATCTGCCAACAACCATCTTTATTGATTCCAAACAATCTGCCACGGTGGCGCAGACGCACATGGAGGAGGGGGTGTTGGGACAAAGGAAGGAGAGGGGTAGCAGGGGAAAAATAAACTACAAAGAATATCAACAGGAAATTGGGAGAAAGCCCCCTTTTTCTATAAAAGCTTCATCTGTCACAAAAGGGATTGTCTTTTCCTCTCCTGAGCTCTTTGATTCCCTCCCTGTCTGGGCCTGTTTCTTCTCCTTCCTCCTCCTCGTCTCTGTTTCTCGCTGTTTCACTCTACAGGATGGTGGAAAAAATAAACAGATGGAAGAGGGAGGGATAAAGAGACGGAGAGAGGAAGGATGTGGGAGTTCAAACTGAGAGAGGAGGAGGAAAAAAGGTGAAGGGATGAGTGGATACAGAGCCGGCGGGAGGATGGAGAGATGGAGGGAAAAGAGGGGTGGAGAGCCTGATGAACTCATCTAAAGGCGCTCTGGGTTTTTTAATAAGCAGCAGACTGTGAAGCTACTCTCCGACCAGTCACTCTGAGTAATGAGGGAGAGAGAGAGAGAGAGAGAGACAGTGGATGAGAGGATGAAAAAACAACGAGACTCATTATCCTCCGACCAATTTTCATCACTGTCCCGTCAGTAATCTCTCTCTCTCTCTCTCTCTCTCTCTCTCCTTCTCTCCGGGACTCAAACAGTCCGCAGCTCTGTTTGAGATGACAGATGAAGACCAATTACACTAACTGTTTCGTTAACTTGAAGGCTGATTCCCTGCCATCTTCCAGAACATACACTGATAATCCTGTTGGCCCTGGAAATTACTCACCATTCATGGCCCTCAAACGCACCTGTGTGTGCGCATGTGTGTGTATGGCTTTAGCACCATCAAGACATTGTGTGTGTGTGTTGAAAAATGTCCACTGCTTGTTCGGTTGACAGTATCCGGCGGCGGTGAGCTCTCAGGTGTTTGATGAAGAATTATTTCGGGCTGATGACTGCTGTTGCTGACTTGTTGCAATCTAATAGGTTACTGCCTTGTCAACAATTTCTTGGCACTTAAACATATTTGTTGCTGTTCTGCTTGAGTTTCTTCCAGCAGAGAGACAGAGAGTGAACTTCAAATTGTTAGTCTGTCTTCTTTATTTACTGCTTTTGCATTATGCCATCTTAATCTAAGTGTCTCTTGTTCAGAAACTGTATTTCTCCGCGGCTGAAATGTTTCTGGTTTAGCAAAAATGTTCTTATATATGGACTGATGAAAACTGGTGCTTTTGCAGTTTTGCTGAATGTTTTCTGTTGCAGCAAGCTCTCCCTATGTGGCCTCCATCATGCTGCAACTCGTTCTTTGTGTTGTGTTGCGGGCCTGGGCAGCACAGTTAATTGCAGTTTATTTTGTTTTCTCCATAAACAGTAATGTCGCACAACAATATCAGCTATCACGCAGGTGTCACAAACCTGCCTCTGAGTGAGTGTGGCAAACCTGTAAGCAAGGATTTATTCACACAGCACTTTTCAAAACAAAAGCTACAGAGAGCTTCAAAATAAAATTTGTCTTGATAAAATTTGGGCCAACCTGATAGCAGCCATTTCGATCACTCAGGGTGGGAAGACTGTCACTGTAGTAAAACTTTCTGTTGGACCCTAAATCAAAGACCCCCACAAGCACACCCATACTGAACCCTCACAGGTAATTTCAATAATTTGGGCTTCTTAGGAATAGCTGTCTAATCTCCCAGTTGTGAAATAAATGCTCTATTTAGTTGAATGAAAGAAATAGTGTTCATGTTCATGACATGTTCAATACTTTCTGCTAACAATCCCACAATGCAATGTGTTGCATTTCACAGGTGCAAAATTACAGTTGAGTGATTCTGCAGCCGTCAGTTATGATGCAGAATGTTTATAATTCATACAGTCGGTGTCCAAAATCATACTTCTGTGCACACTATAGAGTCAACTATTGAGTGAATGTGTGTCTTTCACTGTAGTAAGTAGTAGTGGATGAGGCAGTGATTTCAGACACAGCTCTGCTCAGGACTGTGAGGAGTTGTCACTGACTCTCCTGTTAGCTTCTGCCTTCACTGCTTATTGCATGATGAAGCAAAACCGTTATCATCCTTTTAGTACCTGGAGTCATTTGATCTCATGGACGTTCAGCGTGGCTCCTGAGCAGATCTCTAATGAGACAGTGATTGAAAACACCTCGGTGGCTGTGCAGAGTCTTAAGGAATAAAAAGTCAACAATGAACTGACTGATATACAGAACAACACTTACAACCGTGTTTGTAAAAAAGTTGGGACACTATGAAACATAAACAGAATGTGACAAAGACAACATGTCAAATGTTGAAACAGAGAAATTTTATTGTTTTTTTTTTTTTGAAAATTTTATCCTCATTTAGAATTTGATGCTAGCAACACGTTACAAAGGAGTCGGGACAGGGTCGTGTTCACCTCCCTGCTGCATCGACTCTCCTTTTAACAACACTCTGCTTTTGGGAACTGAGGAGAATTACTGCTGTCATTTTCAAAGTGGAACGTTTTCTCATTCTTGCTTGATGTATAATTTTAGGACTGCAGGCAGTCCAGTTTAGCACCTGGACTCTTTCACTGCGGAGCCATGCTGTTGGAACACGTGCAGAATGTGATTTCTTCAGGTTCTCTGAATCTTTTAATGACATTATGTTCTGCAGACAATGAAATCCCCAAATTCTTTGCAATTTTACACTGAGAAACATTCTTCTTAAATTGGTGCATTATTTGTGTGAGTTGTTGTTGAGTGGTGAACCCCTCCCCGTCTTTACTTCAGACAGACTCAGACTCTCTGGGAGGCTTTTTTTTTTTTTACATCCAATCATGTTCCTTACCTGTTCCCAGTTAACTTGATTCATTGTGAGCTGTTCCACCAACTGTTTTCTTTTAGAATTTCATAATTTTTCCAGTATTTTGTTGGCACTGTCCCACTGTTGGACAAATGGCTGCAAAGCCACCACACTGGATATAAGAGCTGGATACTGGACCCAAAGATGGTGCTGACTCAGTCCAATAAGAATTGCTCGCCTGGTGCATACACCAAAAAGTTCCTAGCTTCCAGGTTACTTCTGTGGATATGCAGCCCACTGAAAATGCACAGTGGTGTTAATCCCATCATGCTTCTGACCCAGTAGGGCAATGCAAACCAATTCAGAGAGACAGCATGAACATGCTCACGCTTTTCTGTGCTTTAGAAAGGTTTTACAAAGATTAAACCCCCATGGCTTAAAAATACACAATACAAAGAGAAATAATTGACCATGTTTGTGGCTGGAGGTGTCCTATTCGACAGTATCACCTCCCAAATTCCTTGTTTTTCCTATGTTTCCCCTCCCTTGTGTCTTCTGTGTGTGTGTGTGTGTGTGTGTGTGTGTGTGTGTGTGTGTGTGTGCGTATGTGTGTGCGTGCGTGTGTGCGTGTGTGTGTGTGTGTGACCAGGTATTTATCACGTTGTGGTGACAAAAATCTGTTTACACAGTCACATTGTGGGGACTCACCTGCCTTATGGGGAGTGGGTGTGGTCATCTCCTCCCTCCTGCTGCCAATTTGCCTGCACACCTGAGGTTCATTCCCAATCAACTCCTGCAGTATATATACCCCTGCTCTTCACTTCAGTCTTCACCAGATCATCCACTCTCTTATTTAGTATTGTTATTTAGTATGTCTCGGCTCTTCTCTCCGCTGTAGTTGCTGATCTAGTTTTTTGCCTCCAGTGTTCTTTGACAGCAGCTCGTCCTCCTGTGTTTTTCCTCTTTGATGTAGACAACCTTATGCCATTCACTCTCTAGATCTCCTGCCATAAGCCAGCCAGTTCTCTTTGCCTCACCCCACCTGTTTGTCCTCAACCTGTCACTCTTTACCGCCCACGCAGCTCAACACTTCTGGATGAATTTTGGACACAATTACTTCAATAAATTCTCATAAACCTGTACCCGAGTATTGTTTTGGGGTCCTATATTGCCTCAGTTATGACACTGTCAACAGTTTTAAGAAGTCTGTTTTACAACGGCAGTATACGGGGAACAACTTGCCATACTGCTTGCAATACTGTGAGTCACCACTGAGAAGCTAATTTAGGCTATTTTAATGATGACTACGAGGCTAGCTGTGGGGTACCGATCTTGGAATAATGCATGGGCACTCTCAAGTCGGAATAAAGGGAGGTTTTCCCATTATTCCCATTTTGCAGACAGTGCATGAATCAAGCAATAGTTCATAGGGAAGTTATTTATATCCAAGGAAGTACTCCAATATAAGACAGTACATAGACTGAATTATGCTGTTAGTATAAACCAGAAAATCAACCGTTACAAGGGAAACAATAACCGCTCTCAACAGTCCTCCTCCAGTCCTTCAGTGCTTTGTGTGACTGCCTGTTGCAGACATTTTTCTGACCTGCAAGCCTCCAAATCTGCAGTTGTGTGATATTATCTCCCTGAAGGGCCTCACTAACCTGCAGGCCGCTTGCAGGCAGACGGTTATGGCTCCCAATGTTAAGATTCAGGTCATCACACATTCAAGGTGGATACCATTCAAAGCTGAGGGCTAAGCTTTGAATGAACAGCTTTATAAAAGTGACAAGATGAGGTCTTTTTCCTGCTGGAAAGTGCACTAAACTGTGAAATAAATGGTTTAGTGTGCAATTAATCACAATTACTTAATCACACTTAATCACTGTCATAAACTCTGCTGCAAGGTGTCTCATATTAGACAAAATGCCAATTAGCAGTGACACTCTCCACTGTGGGGTGTGAGTTTCTCAAACAACATGATGAAACTAACAGAGCTCCAGAGTTTTACATTTATATGTCGAGAAAAATCATGAAAGCATAAACAGACAAAATACCTCAATTTCAAACAACTGGCAGATCTGATGTGCAAGGGGTTTGGGCTTCAGTAAACTGGCATTCAAATTAATATGATCCAGCTGTGATTGCAGTCATGTTATATCAAGGTAAAAATTGTCTTTAAGGAAAAACTTGTGTTATTTTGTCACTGGTCATAGAGCCTGAAAGCGGAAGTTCATTCTTGACCTCAACAAGCTCACCACAAAGTCCATTTGGTATCTGTTCTGGAGCTTTCAATCACATCACATGATTGTTATCAGCAGTTTGCCCATTTGTCATCAAATTTTACATGTCCAAACTTCCATTTTTCTCTGCTCACTTTAAGGACATCTTGTCCTCATTGGCTTAAAATGTGAGGTTCAAAGTTGTGGACTTTGGAATTATGAGTTGAGAAAACAAGGAGCAAGTTTCTGTTAAAGTTGACCATCTAAGTTTTACTTTCCTAAAGATTAGATGCACACATGCTGATGTTACCTCAGTAACACTCGTCAGCTCTCAAATAAGCTACAATGCCATCTGTGATTATTTAACTAGTGTCTCATCTTTTGTTATGCTGGCTCTGTACTTCAGTATATTTGATCTAAAATGAAGCAATGACTGGGAAGTTTAAGTCCTGACTTTCAACTCTGAGTGAACAGGGTAGGAACTGTAACCTTATAAATCTTGTGCTGTCTGAAATAAGGGTGCATACGAGCTTTGAAGGTCTCAGCTTCCTGCCTCTGCTGCGCAGCCTTTTGTTTATTCTTTAGTTGAAATATATGTGAGCATACAAAGGGGAAGGTCTTATATTATAAGATATGTTATTCTATTTGGATTTGTTGTGTCAACAAATGTATGTATGTTGCAGGTTGATTCCTACATTGTTTAACCAGTATGGAAGTGAAGACCCGCAGGCATTACTTCATGTCAAATGTGCTTATGTGAAGACAGCACCATAGAACGAAGTTACCAATGTCAAGTTGTATTAAAGTGTCGACATGGTGTACAGCTGTTCCTCCAGAGTCTAGAGATAAATGCCACAACTCTGATGTTTGCGTGATATGTAGTTATCTTAGTAATGTTCTCCCCAGATTAAAATACAGCTCTATAGAAATGTGGTGGAAAGGTATAGAAATCATGCTGAGTCACAGGGAGACCTGTTATCAAAGTACACATCTCTTCATTATGCTGATGTCAAAGAAATTACAGAGAAGTTAAATTAGTCCTGATGTTGCTGCAGTCAGACCTCTTGGAACCAATTCAAGGAGCCCTGCTGATCTCTGGACCCTGGTTCTGGAAGTGTAGGCACAGAAGCATGTACACAAGTGTGTGTGTTAGTGTGTGTGCAATCAGTAAGTATTAGTGTAATGTTTCAGGCTTTTCAAAGTATTTTTCTTGAAAGAAAATTGTGAATCGGCAGCAAAAAGTGGGAGGAAAGCAGCAGCCGGCACTCAGACAGGATGGGGATCCGGCAGTTAGGTGAGATGGGTGATGTGTATGGATGAGGCCATGATGGAGAGAGCGAGAGAAGAGGGAGGAGGGCAATGTTTACGGGTGGGGGGGGTAGCGAGGCCAGTAAACTGCTTGTGAAATGAAAATGGCTCTTTAGCAGAATCCAGGACACTTGGGCGCTGCGCTGGATCAATGTCTCTGATTTACTGTCTGAAAGCCTGTCAGAGGGAAAGAGAGGCAGGAGGGGTGTGGGGGGTGGAGGCCGGGGGGGGGCAGTCACAGGGAAGTTAGAGCTTAGAGGTAGAAGAGTCCTTTAATGGAAGGAGAAAGAGGAGAGACGAGGAGAGGTAAGGATGGAGAGGGAAATTGTCCATCAGAGTGGCAGTGCAAGGAGGCAGAATCAGAGGGATTGCTCCTCAAGTCCTCACGGCCGAGATACAAAATCAATCTGTCAAGGCGATGGGGAAGGGCAATCTTGTTTTGTGCAGGGAATTGGTGCGGCCATTTGGGTTAAAATCAATAGGGGGACACATGGCGCTTCTTAAATCCTAACTATCCCACAGAGGCCAGCCGCATTGACTAAGAGAGGAGTATACGTAGGGGGTACACAAATCTTTAACATGGAAGGAATCTGTATTCTGTTGGCGAGCAAAGCGGCGGCGGACTCAGGTGAAGGTGGAGAATTCTGCTGTGCACTCAGGAAATTCATGTAAATGATGAGAAGACGACTTTGAGGTAGAACAAACTGCCTTCTATGGTTCTATCTATCTATCTATCTATCTATCTATCTATCTATCTATCTATCTATCTATCTATCTATCTATCTATCTATCTATCTATCTATCTATCTATCTATCTGTAGATGATTCTTTCATCATTGCACATTATATCTTGATTAGCTGAGGCTACGAGGCCTCATCCTTGCTAGCGGCTCTGTCAGGCTGCATTTAGGGACAGTTGTGTTTTGGGCTTCATTTTTCCAATATATGGAAAAGCATGCTAACATTTGCTAATTAGCGCTAAAGACAAAACACAGCTGATGATGATGGGAATTATTCTCTTTCCAGGTATTTGGCCATAAACCAAACAAAGTGAAATTTTCTGACTTGATGAAGGCCCTAGATGAAAGGTTAAGGGACTGCTTCATCCTGGAAGGGGACATGAATGTCTGGTGTCACATTTTATGGCAATCCATCCAATAGTTATCTATCTATCTATCTATCTATCTATCTATCTATCTATCTATCTATCTATCTATCTATCTATATTTGATGTGTCTCAACAGTGACATCCTGCATGAGTGTGTGCATGAAGGCAGGAGTGTGAGTGAGTATCTCTATGTCTGAGTCAGTGAAACACACACACACACACACACACACACACACACACACACACACACACACACACACACACACACACACAGGTGGAGCTCAGGGGCCCAGGACGACAGGCCGGACGTCTCGACAAGAGTGTTTTCCCGCACCCTCGAGACACGGGGAGTCTGGCGGGGAGGGGGTTATTTTATTTTTATTTTGAGTGTTTAATGTATTAAAAGGGGCCGGGGTAATGAATTATAATCTTTAATGCAGAAACCGATCGATATCACCAAGAGAATAAATCAGCTTTTACTGAGAGCGTCAAAGCCCCTTAATACACTAGGAGAGAGAAAGGGAGAGCAGAGGGAGGAGGAGGAGGAGGGGAGGGGGTGCAGCAGGGACAAACTGTTAGGAGAGGAGGAACGATCCTGAGTGAAGCAGAGAGAGGAGGAGGAGGATGAAATAGACGGGGGGGGGGGGTAAAGAGGAAGGGATGGAGAGACGGGTGGAGGCAGACAGAGGGAAGTTATAGATGAACACACTCACCTTTGGGCTAACCTCATTGGGTAAAAGCCCCCTGAAAGCATGGAGATTTTGACAGTTTTGTGAGGAGCCGAGGTTGCAGGGTCAGCCGGTGTGTGTACACACACTCCACTTACTCGTTATTTTTCTACCTAGTTGTATTGTGCTCCCTCTCAATGATCCCCTCCCCGACTTCTGTTGCCTGGAGCAAAATATAATTAATTGAATTACACCACCACTTCTCGATCAAAGATCACCTCTCTGCTCTATTGTCTCAGTGCCTGCCCAACCGGAGGCCTCTGCTGGGAGAGAGTGCCTAACAACAATCCATGAATTACAACTTTTTATTAACCCAAAGTGAAGTTTCTGTGGTGTGCCCTGATTCTAAATCAACCAGACTGCAGAAAGGAGCCTGGGAAGAGTTCAAAAACAGCTTGATTTGGGTTCAAATGATAGTTGCACATATCCATGTCAGAGGCAAGCACCTGCACACAAAATCCAACACACCTGTAAGTATTCAGGATGCCGAACCCGTTCAGTTAGTGTACAAAGTGATATAAGCAAGGTTTTTTGGTCACTAGAGGCTCTTTAGTAAGACATAGTCATTAAAATTTGATAGCTCAGGCAAGGACCGGAGGTAAATGGTTCAGAGAGGGTTGATGAGGAAGGATATACATGGGCAGTCCTCTAGGTTCAAAAAAGAATGCTAAACCTTCACCGAGAAAGAGGAAATGGAAAGTCTTCACAGGGAAAGAGAGAGGAGGTCTTCACCAGGGGAGGAAGGCCAAAAACACTGAAAAGGAGGGTTGAAAAAATGATGTTCGCTGATAGTGTTACACCCCTCAGGTGCTCAATAATTAAGCAGCTGAGCAGACTCTTGAGAGCCAACTGTGATGTCAACCAAGGCAACCATCCATCATTCATCGCTTTAGGAATCAGGGGTGGAGATGGCACTTAATCACTCATTTTGTGCCAAGACTTTTCTCACTATTTTTTTTTCCTCCAAGGCTTTTTTTTCTTGACTGATTCTGTTTTGCTTCTCATGCTTGCAGGGATAAAATACTAGTGAGAGATCCTGCTGAATAAACAAGGGTCGAATCACTTTCCTGTTTTTTATTCATCCTCCTTTTCAAGCGCCAATCTCTAAGAATTTCTTGATAATGCGCCGAGGTTTATAAAAAGTGGTGAATGCTCTCGCCATGAGAGTAACCACAAGGCTCCTCCGTTGGGAATTTAAAGCCTTACCCTTCACTTTTTGTCTGTGGGTGCTGTCTGTCTGTGTGCCTGAGGGCGTGTGATTGTTGCATTGCACTCATAATAAGCCTCTGAGTGACTGGCAGAACCAATATCTTGCTATCGCTTTGCCCTGCGCTCACTCAGGCAGCGCGGTGTGCAGCCCCCGTTATGCATCTCAATTCCACAAACACAATGTTCGGAGCCGAGAGAAGGGGCCTGCTTTTTGATTAATGTCACCATGACAACTACATAATTCATGAATTGAATTAGCGATCCATTTGTCATTTGCAAATCATAATTCAGGATGTGTGTTTGGGAAGGGCTGGCTGCAGAGAAAGAGCTACGGCCTGCCATTATCCTCAGTGTTGCCTTCTGCACACACACACACACACTCACACACACACAAACACACACTCACTCAAAAACAACCCATACCGGAAATGCTGACGTTCCCTTGTCCTAATCTGGGAGGCAGTGGCTCTTTGGAAGCTGCCTGTCTTATAAGAGGGCCCTTTTAGCTTGATGATGAACTCTCAGGTCTGCTCATTTGGAAAGCTGCATGCTAATTCACGCCTCTTCATCCGTCTGTCTGTCTGTTGGCAGAGGCCTGGCCGGCTCTACACTGACACCATTTGGTGCAACAGTGAAAGGAGTTAAGGGAATTCTCATTAAAGCGCGCGTGCAGATCATTTGTCATTAGATCAATGACTGTATTTACACAGCAGCCCTAAAATGAAATGGGATTTTCAGCCATATGTGAGCCTGATGGACGGGTTTTTCCATGTTTATCCTGCTGATCGCTGATCAGATCTGGGGTTTCTTTAGATTTATGTGTTCATTTTGCTCCCTGCATAAATCTGACCCTCAAAGTGATTACTCAAACTGGATTAAAGATGACTTGATGAAATTGCTCCCAGTGATGAGCAGGTGGCACAGCCTCTGCTGTCAGTGTGTGAATGGGTGAATGCTGGGTTGTGTCGTAAAGTACCTTCAGTGGTCAGTGAGATGAGCACTGTATAAAAGCAGTCCAGTTCCCATTTTAATACATTCTCGTCTTTATCAGATATATCAATTCCAGAAAGTTTTATACTTTCGGTTCACCTTGTTTCAGCGCTAATATTCAACATTTCATGAGAACCTGGTATCTGACAGCGTCTCCTTTTTACCTTGAAGCATGTCTTGCAAAATTATGTGATCAGCACTTAAAAGTGATACTTTTTTGACTTTGAGTGGGCCAACTTAAAGAGGAGGTGATCAGAAGGAACAGCAGGAATACAGAATATTTTTAGTTAATCCTATAAAGGTTTATGGAAGACGAGATGAAGCACTTCTAGCACTGAACTTTAATACTTGAGTGAAATTTGCATATGAGGGCTCTTACTTCTACCAAATCTTTTCCACTTGGGTATTTCTTCCACCGCTGTACAACATATATGTTAAACAGGCTATATGATGTTCCACATGAAATCCACTTGGATATTGCAGATGTCCTCACCAGGCTTCTCTAATTGACTGATTTAGTACGCACTGCAGAGCTGCTGTGCCAATAGAAGCACAGCATTTGTGAACTTCCTTGTACTGTTAGGTAGCTAACTTTTTAGCATTAGCTTGTGCGCTAAAATGCTTAACTACTGTTACAAGATAGTGTGATATAGTGTGATGCCACAGCAGTATGCAGTTCAGTATATGAACATTAGGCTGGCTGCTGCAGTTTTATGACTTAATTTAGCTCCATCAGGTTGTTAACGTCAGCTGAAATGACTGGTGCTCAGTGTTTAGCTAGCAGTGTTTTCAGTTAAGCTTGCAAGCTAGCCATATGATTGACAACGTTGGGAAAACAGGGAATAAATAAATGATTAAATCTGTTTTGTTTTGAAGGACCAAAAAAGGAGAAGGAAGGAGGAACTAAGGAGTCAATAAATAAAATGAATTAGTGAGAAATATACAAAGTTATAAGGTATCAACTGATTTGTGGTAAGGGAAAAAATACTATTATTAGGCTTCAGTGATGTATTCAGTTTACCTTTGACTGTCTAATAACAGTTTTAGGGCTCCACACTAGAGAGACAGTTCATTCCTTTACAACTCAGCAGCACATCACTGAAAGAAGGATTTATTCATTCATATATTCAAAAATACTAGAAGGATCTCATATTTAAAATAGTCAGACGTACAAAAAGCATCAAAACAGTTTGCCAGGAGCACAGAATATAAAAGGTTCGTTTTTTAATTGAGAGCCGACTGCCGTTTGTTCTCAGGTCGTTGCCTTGTCGTCACTGGAGTGTTGATTGTCTGGAAGGCAGATAAGATCACAGTCTAATAGGCCCATGCATGTTTTATTAAAAAGGATATTGGCTGTATTTTGAGTGATTGTAGATGCTACGACTGCTCTCTGAGCACAGTTTTACTTCACAGTCCAACTGTCAGCTTGACATTTAACTTGTTACCCCATAGACCTTTCACGACGCTGTGCACGTAGCATGCTCACAACTACAAACACTTCATATGAACAAATCATTTATTTATTAGAAATAAATAAAAAACAATTCTTCCAAAAAAACCTCACCATTATATTTTGCCATTTTCTTTCTTTTAAGAGAAATCTGACTAAATGGGAAAGTGCGCACAACTTCTTTATTCCACTTTCTCCTCCTCACTTCTGCCTTCATCCTCCTCCATGCTCTCCTGACTGGTAAGTGGTGCGTCTGCTGCCCGGGGTGCGCTTGCTTCGCCTCTCTCTCCCTCCCAGAGGACAGTGGAAGTGTTCTGGCTGGAGCGCAGCCGCAGGCGGGGCGGTGTTTTGTGGTCACCGGGACTGAATGATTGGGAAACCCCAGAGCCCCCTCTGGCCAACCCAAGCCCCCAGCCATGACGGGATCCCAGCTTCCGACGGCCCCCGGAGCCTGAGCGCATGGCTGGAGTCCCAGGAACCGAGATGTCCGGCTCTGCTTTTCTCGTGAGAGAGGGAGAAACTGGAGCACTGCGGGGGTCTGAAACAGTATGAAATGCATTCAGGGTTATTATTCCTTAAATCCCATATTCATACGTAGTAGTATTGTTAGTATTCTGACACCAGTAAACCATTGGCTCATTCTGCGATATGAGTATAATCAATGTACAAGACCCTCAGCATGATAGTTTTGGATTGTGCTACAGCAGAAACCACAGTGATCATGTACATAAAAGCTCTTCCTCCAGTGCAAATTCAGTTTCAGAGACAACTGGCAGGTGCAGAGCTAAATTAAGGAAATGTGATGTGCGACACATTAAAACCCCCCAAAATTGCCCCTGATAGTCATGCAGCTCTGCCAAATGTCGGTCTGTGAGTGAGTGAATATGTGAATGAGAGGCATTGTGAAGCACTTTCATCTGCTTAAGTAGGAAAATGATGTAAAATAAGTGTTTAACCCTTGATTTGAACTCTGTATTTAGCAATCATAACTTGTATCTAAACAATTAAATGTACATGTTTGTAAGGTACTGTAGCACATATGTTGAGTGTTTATCCATCCATTTGTAAGCTATAATTAGTTATTTATGGTAGATGTAATCTAAATGTAGCACTGTGTTTTCGTAATTTAATTTAGCTTTGATTTGACTTAGTCTTTATAGCATTTAAGATAAATAACATGTAATGCACACCAGGAGAATGCTGTATGGCATTTGAAATGAAAATTACAGTCATAATACGGAAAAATTATGATGCTAAACATGCTACTTTCAAAATGTGGCCACAATATGGTCTAAAATTAGTATATTTTATAATAATATTACAATGTATAAATAATGCAATGATGACATGGACACAAGCCTGACCTTTATATTCAAAAAGACAATCCAAGCCTTTTTCACAGTAGATTTTATCACATGGAAATTACCATTAAAAACTGCATTGTTGTCTGCGTGCAGAGAGTTGTAACACTGGCTGCAGCCTAAAATTGACCTGAGACCAGTGGTTAAAGTCAAGTTAACCTGCCATAAATCAGGTTAGTCTCAGGTGTTAAATGTAGCTGTTAAGGAAAATGTCATCTCAAACACAGAAGACAGGAAAGAGTGGCGTTTGTGTGAAATGTCTTGGCTGACTTAATCTCTCTACTACAAGACAAAAGCCACCAATCATCTAATCTATTTAGAGCTGTTAAAGTGGGATTTGAACTTTTTCAGTGTTACACCCTGTGTTTGCTACATGCATCATCTTTTGGTGAGATTTTCCGCTTCTTCCACTTGTAGTTGAGACATCAAGTCTCTCTCTGGCATTCAGGCTCACTAAAAACCACCAGTCCTGCTGGTGAGGGGCAGAAAGAGGCCTCCCAGTTCTGGTTCTGACACGCAGTTAAGAAGAGCTGGGATTTAGGTGGGATAATCGAAAACACAATGCTCTGAAAAATTAAATGAAATGGGAACAATAACAGCAGGTCAAAAAGAGAGAAAAAAAACCACATGAATGCAGGTTGAGGCTTAAATCCTGGCTTTGAAAATGTCTGCAGAGAGATTTTACCCCTCTCTCAGCCAGTAAATTCATTCAACAGTCAAGGTGCATAAGAAGAGAATGAAGCCTTGCGGATCTTTTCCTTTCAACATGTGGTTAGCAGAGAAAGCCAGCCTCAGAAAGTCTTGGCACTCTGCAGGGAGAGATCTAAGGAGAGGAGAGCGGTATCAATGCTGACCACACTTGGTAGTCATGAGATGATTTGTATGCATGCCTGTAGCCTCGCTTGATGGGGTGAGCATGTGAGCATATCTTTGTGAGAACCAGTCGGCTAGTGTGTGCGTATGCGTGTGGTCTCACCAGGGTGAGGCGTGTGTGTGTCTGATGTAAATTCAGTGCTGTCGGCCAGGTTTTCCACGCTGCCCGCGGCGGTGAAGAGGGCGCGTCCCTCTCTTCCTCCTCCCCGGGGTTTGATTAGCTTCTTCATCCTGTCTGCAATCCAGTTAGATTTCCTGCGAGGGCACAGAGGACAGGTACCATTTACAAAGAGGGATGAACCAGGAGATTGTGTGTGTGTGTGTGTGTGTGTGTGTGTGTGTGTGTGTGTGTGTGTGTGTGTGTCCTGATTTTCCAGAAAACACTCGGAGGATGCCAAGTGTCACGACTGCTGCATCTTGTTCACAAAAATGCTTTGCGATTGCTTCCTGACATGAACATTCAAAATGAGAACAAAATGTTCCTCAGGGTTCCAACTGTCATTTATTTTGGCAAAGAAAGCGCTCCGTAACATGACATCAAGGAAATCAATTTGGAAATGTTATAATTAAAATGTCATTACCATATTCATTTGTAGCAGGGACAGAATGCATTTTTGTGACACTTGAACATTTTGTACACAACAGCACTAATCATTCAAATTGGATTTATGCTACGAAACGCTTGCCAGCTGTCCAATACAAGACAGGTAGCCTTCCTCTGAGGGAAATGGGTGTTCTGCTAAAGTTAGAACAAGTTACGACCTGAGACAGCTGTGCTTCAAAAACACAAAATAATCTCGACACTAAGACCTCAGTTTACCACTTTATTTTCTTATATGAACTAATTTCTGGAAACGAGCCTTCGTGAAAGCTCCTCCTTTTACACACTTTAAGAAATCAGGGTTTTAGGTATAATAGAAAACACAATGGAAGGGAAAATGAAATTAAATAGGGTCAAAATGATGCTGCTGTAAATTGGAATTTCCCCTCGCGGGACTAATAAAGGAATATTGAATTGAATTGAATTGAATTAAATTGAATTGAATTGAATTGAAAAAGTATATATATATATATATATATATATATGAATGAGCCATCATCCCCAGGTGTACAGGGGAGGAACTAGCTTTTGTTACCATAATTAGCAATAATAAATAACAGAGACTTTTCCTCAGTTTTTGTTGTACTGTAAACTCCTGCTCTAAAACCTCAGAACAAATTCCATGTAAAGTGCAGAGGGAGGCATGCAACCAAAACACACTTTGAGGCTCTACTTAACAAGGACTTGTGAACCCAAATATATTCAGGCTACGAGGCAAGCTTGAGGGAGCCCACCACTAGAAAAAACACAAAGCGGGGTAAATGGTGTATTCTGTGTCCCTCAAACTGTCTGGAATAAAAGCTTTTAAAACAATAAAAAATGTCTGAAGGAAAAATGATCATTTAATCCAAATGGTTGTAATGTTGGACGGCCGCCTCTCAGAGCTGATTCCAAGAAAACATAATAAAGAGGGGAAAATACTAAAATAGTACACTGAAGGCCAAGCTCTTGACATCTTTTGGATGTTTTTGTAGAGCAGCTTCCTCAGTTCATACACTTCCCAACTGTCATCATTCATTTTTAGCATTAGCTTGCACGCTAAGTCATTAAAATATTAATATGGCAACAAATTAGCAGTGAAGTAAGTAATCCAAATTCATATTTTTAATTCAAATTAACGAAATTTATTATGTGATAAAAAGGACATGGCTAAATACTGGGTCTGTGAGTTTTCTGATCTTCACTTTTTGTTGGCACAATTTAAAACCTGGTGGCTCAATCTGGGCTTAATATAGTGTTTCTAATATTTTGTCTAATGGAGTGGACAAAATATTACAAACATCTGTGAACATAATATAATACACAATTTTCACTTGCTGCCTCTCTGACAAAAAAACTTTATAACCATCAAGTATTTTTAAGTCATTGATGTATATTATTGATATATAAGACCTGCTCAACTAACCAATCAACAAAATGCAGATTAAAAGCTGTGTTTAACTGAGTTTGACTGAACTTAAAGCATCTCATCATTTCATTGCACCTTCTTCCTGATTTTTTTTTACATGTTAATGTCTTTTAAAATGGCTTGGATCATTCCTGTTTCAACCTCATATGCTGTATTTCTTTTTCTTCGTGTAAATCATTATTAATTGCATTTATGTATGAAGTGTGCTGCATAAACACACTGGCCTACTTTTACCC
>JBBMOE010000045.1:4219332-4302732 GCA_037975065.1 Chaetodon trifasciatus
TGTGTGTGTGTGTGTGTGTGTGTGTGTGTGTGTGTGTGTGTGTGTGTACTCACTGGTACTCCCTCTGCTGTGAATAGTGCTGGTCACGGCGTTCCAGGCTCTGCTCCAGTAAGGCCCGGTTCTCCTTCAGCAGACTCTGGTTCTGCTCCGCTAACTGTCGGTTCTCCTCCTCCATGTTCCCTTTCAACTGGGTCAGCAGCTACACACATAAGACTGTAAATGTCAATCAAAATATATATAGAAACTATATATATATATATATATATAAAATTTCATTTATATAGCTATGTCTCAAATCACACATTTGCCTCTAGAAGCTTTACAATCTGTGCAGCTCCCATCGTGAGGGCCTTGATTCAGATAAAGAAAAACTGTTGTCTAAGAAAAAATATTGTATAAATGAAAGAACCATGCCTGCTAATGTGAGTGGGTTAGAGCACATATGCGTTAAAAAGGACAAAGCGGGCAGGAAAACAAATGTAAAATGATACACAGAATGAATCTGCAAGCATCACTACATATGTTGAATCACATTCAGTTCAATAGCAGCTGAATGTGTCAGCTTTGAAAAATGTGTATTAAGTCAGTAAATGTCTAGTGATGATGTGAAAGTCATTTGTTTCACTGGGAAAACTGGGAGGCACAAGGTTATATCTCCATCACTGAGAGACTGAAAGACACATCCAATAAACTACAGCCTCACAAACAACCAAAGAAGTCATATAGCTGAAGCTTCCTGAACAAAGAGTATTGACAGCTTCATAAAGCAATTAATATCCAAGGCTACCTGAATAGATGTTTAAGCTTTCTTCCTTCTTAAGCTATCTCTCCAGGAATACCTTCAAACCACAAACTCTTTCTAATATCTGAAAAAAAAAAACTTACTATGCAAGATGTCTTACAAGAAGCTATCTCCACACCTTTATCGAACATCTCTCCTAATTTCCTATTTGTGAATCTGTTTCCAATTATTTTCGCCTAACCACCATCCTGTCCAATCAGGGCCCATCAGTTAGCACAGCTGCTGCAGCGGGTTAATTGTAAGACCACACAGGCTCCGAACTGAACTTTTGATCAAAGAGAAGAGTTGCCTTTTCTCCACTTCTCCATTTTCCCTCTGCAAAACAGTATAATGAGAAGTTTGGGCATGTGTTTGAACAACCTACAATGCAGCTGAGCACATGTGAATGTTGATACTTCAGCATTTTCGGCAGTGTTTTGAATTAAGGGACTTTTTAACTTGAGTGGATGAAGAAATGATCTGCAAAGAAATAAGGCAGAAAAAGGGCCTATTGATATTGCCATGTGTGACAGGGGATGCATTAGCATTTAGCATTAATCTGCTACTAGTTGTCTAGTCATTTAAAGGAATAGTTGCACATTTTGGGAAGTGTTTTCAGTTGGTTTCTTAATGAGTTAGATGAGAAAATCCCACTCTCACATCTGTACGGTAAACATGAAGCTACTGCCAGCTAGTGATTAGCAGTTAGCTTAGCACAATGACTGAAAGCAGAGGGAAACAGCAAGCCGGGATCTGTCCAAAGATAAAATCCCCATACAAGCACCTGTAAAGCTCATCAATTAAAATGAGTCCACCATAAGATAATAGGAATTAGATATGATGTGTTAATTAGTGCGCTTCAGGGGTGTTGGTTGGTAAAATTTGTTACCTTTGGAGAGAGCCAAGCTAACTGTTTACCCATTTCCAGTCTGTATGCTATGCTAAGCTAACCTTGCTCCAGCTATATATTTACTGTGCAGACATGAGAGTGGTATCCTAAGTGGTATCCTATTCTAACTGTAATTGCCCAATTGTCAACAATTTCTTTTTAAGCTGGCAACTGTAAACTGTGCAACCAGCTGCCAATGATCCAGAGAATGTGCTGGTCTACATATGTTTTGAATCCTGCAGAGATTTCGTGCATCTTCTTTTGCAAAATTTCCACGCATGTATCAGCAGAAGTTATGAACCAGCTTTTACAGCACCACGACTCAGAATTAGTCTCACGAGTAGTCGGATGAAGCAGCCAAAGGTAACATCTGGTGGCTAACTTCTTAAACTCTGTACAGGAAGTCGATTTGCACCTGTTTCCCCCTTCAAACGACTGGAACTGCTTGAAGAACGTTTTCAGTATTCAGCGCTTGTTTGACAGCATTACATGGATGACTAAAGCTGTTCTGAAGGCAAAGATGCCCCCATTCCTTTATAGCTAATTGGTATTCATTTTCTGTTTGGATCAATGCATCATTTTTTTTTGTGATATGTCAAGCTGAAAAATCTGCCGCTCACTGTTCCTCACAGATGATATGATAGCTGTTCATCCCTGACCACAACTATGTAAACTACCCTCTAAAACCTGCAATGAAGTCCCAATAAATTTTGTTTAATTGCCCAATAATGCTTCAAATAAATTTGTTTCTTCATCTCATGGGAGTAATGTATCTGAGTGTCTCAGAAGTGCGAAGCACCAAATCCCTTTTTTGCATGTCAATGGTCAGCTGACAGCTTGAATAAAGCTTGTGCAGACACAATTATGTGTATGTGTGGTTAATACCTGGTACTGGCTGGTGAGGCGGGCGTTGCTGAGGTCCAGGCTTTGGTGGGTTTCCCTCAGGGCACTGAGTTCCCCCTCCAGCCGTGTCCGCTCCAGCTGGGAAGCGCTCAGCTCCCCCCTCAGCACCGAGCCCTGAGCCAGCAGCTCCGCCTGCAACACCAACCACTCCTTCTGCTGGGCCTGCAGCCTGCAACACCGACACACATGGGCTCATCGCTGTCACTGCTGTGTGTCCTGCAAACTGCTGTGCGTCATTGTTTGCTAAGTGCTCTCTAACCGAAGCTCATTATTACATTATTACAGAGCATGATGAGTGCCCACAAAGCCAGATAACAACCAACAGAAAAATCTGACATTATCTCAGACAAAACAGATCACATTATGGAGTCACTCTGGTTTTAGACCACTGCTTAGAAAATAGAAACATGATAGAGGTAAGCAATCATCTTTGTTTCATTTTGTAATGAGAACTGTAATGAGATGAGATGAAACTCTTAATGATCACTGCGGGGGGCAGTTAGTAATACTCATTAATAAGCATCACACATTTTATGGAGTCAGTGCTTTGGAATTAAACTTTTTATCTAAGTTAGAACTGAACCAGTCTACAGCATGGCTCTGTTGAACAAATCAGCCACTCTCCTTATATTTTTATTAATTTTCAAGAGCCCATGGTGACATCTTCAAATGTCTTGTTTGGTCCAACCAACAGTGCAAAACCCAAAGATGATAAGGTCATAGAAGAGTTAAAAAAAAAAAAAAAACTAGTGAGCTTCTGCTAGTTAGAAAAACAAACAAAAAAATTAGCAAACAGTTGCTAATTTACACATCTACATTTACTCTTTTTTAGCTCTGTTTTTGGTCTCCAATCTGACTCTTTAACTGCTAAAAGCTCCACTATGTTCACCACCTAGTTGTTAACTTTGTCTGGATAGAGTTTTTTTTACTGAAAAGGAAAAAGACATTATGAGAGCAGCAAAAGTGAAACAGAACAATGAGCTGAAACTTGCTAAAAAAAAAAAAAGCTCACTAAAGCTGTAGATTCAGGTGATAGTTTTGTTTTCACATGTCATTTGATACATTGCTTTTTTATTATTATGTTGTATTTTAATAAGCTTAAGTAACATGAAATGCTTATTTTATATCATAATATAGTATTTTCAGTCATGTGTCATCTGACAGCCAGCAAAGGAGGCCGTCCTGTCTCCAGCTTGGCAACCCATCATTCGAGACAGTCAGTAATCAGCTGCATCAATATGATGATGAAAACCAGTTTGATTAACTAATTATGCCATCTTATGATGATGAACATCACCATTATATACACGCCACCCCCAAGATAAAATGTAATCAGAAGCACTCAGAGCAGTTTTTAACCTCAGACCTTTGTAAGGGCTGAGGCTCAAATACACACAGAAGACTCTGTCTGTAAACATCTAAGATTAATGAATTTGTTGAGTCCAAAAGCCTTCAATTTTCTGCTTTTGATTTTTGGAATTGAACTTGTAAAATATCCGAACAAACCTGCATTTTGCCTGTTTTTTGAGTCCTTCTGTGCTCCTGTTTTGTGCCAAAACTCTGTAAAAAGCATCTGTCAAAGGTCACTCTAAACAAAAAGGGGGCAGAATACCACCTGAGCAACACTAACTGCTGCTCACTATACTCTTCTAGCCACTCTAAGCTAGTTAGCTGAGTTAGCAGTGCAGCCAGTAGCCCTATTAGCTGAGTGGAGCCTGCCTGGACCGAGAGCTCTGAGCACTCGGGGGATTGTTGGTGTTTGTACCGCGGGCACCAGAACCATGTGGAAGAGCAGCATCTAGAGCTGAATGCTGAACACCAGAGTTGGTGACTCTGGTTTGGCAACTTAAGCTCCTCTTAGAAGAGAGAAACTTGAATTCAGAAGGTGTACGGTGTATTTTTCTGTTTAATGAGGAGAAACAGATGTAAGAATGTAACATTTCTGGACATTTTGTTAACTATAAAAACTACAAGACAATCAAACTGGTTGCTACATCTTCCAGCTGAAACTACTGAGGCTTTAGTGTCGAACTGTTGCCTCTTGAAGCAGAGTTACGAGACAGGACAGGCTGGGGTTAGCTGGTTAGCATTCTAACTCCAGTTGATATCTCTGCAACTTAATTCACAACTGTCAAAACTGTTACTTTTTCACATTCTGTTAAAAATGTTAATTTTTTTTTTTACTTTTAAACTAATATTCTGGCCATATCTTACACAAATCAGGAACAAAATATGCAGTCTGTGCCTTCCTGTGGTACATCTGCATTCAAACCGATTCCTGTGTTTCTCCCGGTGCATCATATATAAGCATTAACGAGCAACTTGCAGTGAGAGGAGAGGATAATCAGATCTCATGAATGTGATGCTTAAGAAGCTGACAGTTGAGCGTATTTGTTACCTCTCGTTGTCTTCTTTCAGCCTCTCCAGCTCTCGTTCTCTCTCCAGCCTCCTCTGGGTCTCTGCCTCCATCTCCTCTCTCTCCATCTTTATCTCCCGCTCTCTCTCCTCCAGCTGGGTTTTATCATCCAGGAGCTCCTTATACCTTGAGAGTGCAAATGCAACATTCCCCCCATGATAAAAAAATATGGCTTTAAATGTATGACAGAAAGAGGGAGTGTATATTCTTAATGGATGCAGGTTGTGTTAATGGATTTGTGTGTTGTTTTGCTTTGTATGTGCAGAGAACTAAAACTCCTCACAAAGATAGAAAAAGTGTTTTTTTTCTGCAGTCAGTGTGTGTTTGTACCTGGACTCCAGCTCCCTGTGCTGGGCCTCCAGGCTGCGGTTGTTGCTCCTCAGCTGAGAACATTTGTCCAACAGCTCCTCCAGCTCCACCTCCTGCCGCTGCTGCAGCGCCGTCATCCGCTCGTGGTCCCGCCTCAGAGCCTCCATCCTGGCCGCTGACTCCTCCCGCTCCCGCGCCCACACCTTGGACTCGGCCTCCAGAGCCGCGCACCGGGCCTCGCTTTCACTGCAGCGCGCCAGCACTGATGCATGCTGGGAGCTCAGGGATGCTTGCTCCACCTGCGTGTGTTGTTTTTGTGTATGTGATATGAAGCACAGAGATCATGTCTGTGCCTACGTTTTAGGGGTTTAACAGAAAGCTAACAACCCAAACATCTAAAGTTTCACTAGGTTAATTTCCATTTTACTACTTCTAGTACTATGAAAAATAACATTAGTATGAACATATACTACATGTGTTGATGTGGTCATAGTGGTCATTTTAAAAAGGAAGCTTCATTAATAAAAGAATCCAGGTACAATGTGGTGAGTGTGAGTGCAGCCACATTAGCGGCTCCATGTGGCTGATTTGAGCTAAATGCTAACATCAGCATGCTATCATGGTCACAATGGTAGAATGTTTATCATGCTTACCATTGTAGTGTAGCGTGTTCGCATGCTAATGTTTGTTAATTGGTACAGCTGAGGCTGATGGGAATGTTGTTAGTTTGGCAGGTATCTGATCATAAACCAAACTATTGCTAATTTTGACCTGATGGTGACCAAATTTCATGGAAATCTAAATCCAGATTTCATGGCTGAGCAGCTGACAGACTGACACTGCCATCCACATTACGACTTAATGATGTCTCCCTACATTAAAGCAGGCTGGTACATCCTTGAAAACAATGTCCAGATTCATTGCAAGGGTCTAATGCTCAAAACGTCCATTTGTTTTCATTTAGATAGGCCACATGCTTAAATTCAGCCATAATCTTGCTCTCTTTGTGTGTTTGTCACCTGCAGCTGGGTGTTGAGTGTCTGTAGTCTGGTGCAGGAGTCCTGCAGGCTGAGCGAGTGCCGGTGCAGAGCCTCCAGCTGCTCCTTAAGGTGCTCACAGGCCTCCTGGGACTGGGACAGCCGCGAAAGCAAAGCCTCCTGTCCTGCAACCACCGCCGCTTTCTGAGGGAGAGAAGTTTCATAATGAGAGAGAGTCCTCAGCCATGTAGAGCAGCAGCTGCGTCAGAGGCTGAGCTACCATTGGTGTCACACGACGCTCAAAATATCCATATTATTTGCATTTCGACTGAATCTGCTGTGACCTTTCACAACAGTGAGGTAACAGCACTATATGACGTTTGTGTCAATAAAAAATAGAAAGATGAAATTCATCCTGTGTTTAACTGAGTTTGCAGAATTGTGCAACATAAAAGTTGAGACACACTGTACCTCTAGTCCACATTTGTTGTTCACTGCAAGATTTCGGTGAGCAGAGTGTTTGCACATGCATTTATAATCCAGAAAATCTGCATGCGTTTGTGATTCTTGATCTGCTTTGATAATAAAGGAGTGTGTTGAGGGGGCATTGTCATGGATAGATTAGAAATTAGAAGACAATGTTGAATGTTGCAAAATAGCTGAGGGTGTAAAATCTTGTGTTTTTATCAAAATTAAAAACGAGCCTGCAGCAGCAGTAAGCAGCACACTAAAACTCAGCTCCCACTAAACAATGTGAATGTATTTGAGCATTTTTAGTGGACTGGCACAGCGACAACACATTTCATGTGTGAGTCATCTAGAGGGTCTGGAGCTCCGTCTTGGTGTGTGGCAGCTCTTTTTTCATGTTGGATTCTCTATTTGCTGCCAGCACCTGAGTGAGTCCCACTGATACACAGGGGAGTCGCACTGTTTTCACTGACTCTACTCGATTCCCAGCTTTTTCTCTTCTCCTGTCAGTAAAATGACTGTATACATTTACTACAGTACCAGTGGTAGAATGCAACAAAGTACATCTGCACAAGTACTGTAGTTCAGTACAAATATGAGGTACTGAGGTACTTAACTTGAGTCTTTCCTTTCATGTCTACTACATTTCAGAGGGAAATATTGTACTTTTTACTCCATTACAATTATCTGACAGTTTTAGAGCTTATAGCTTATAAAGAGCTTATAGAATATGGTGTTTTGTTATAATTTAAATAGTCAACAGTACAAGTACAGCTGAAAGAAATGACAAATGAAATATTCTGAATGTTAAAGTCATTTTTTTTATCTGTGACGATTTGCTGCATTCATCTTAATTTACTTCTATTTTTGAGGTTTTTCTTAATGAAATAATTCTAATTTTAACATTTTAAGTACATTTTCCTGACTACACTTAGAGTTTTTTACTTGAGTAACATTTTCAATGCAGGACTTTTTTTATACAGTGTAATATTAATTAAGGTAAAGTATCTGAATACTTCCTCTACCACTGTCCAGTACTGTACATAAGTTCAATTTTGAGGTATTTGTATGTGAGTATTTCCACTGGTGTCTACATTCTACTTGTAATCCACAACTTTTCAAATGGAAATTATAGTTTTTGCTCTACTACCTTTATTTAGAAGCTGTAGTTATCAGTTTAAGATTTTACACTAAAAACCTATAAGGATCTTATAAAATATAACACACTGTAAAAGATTAAACCAGTGGTTCCCAACATTTTTGACTTATCGCCTCTTACAAAAAAGCAGTGTCTGGTTGTCACATGGAGATATTTCCCCTCTAAACTTCTCAGATGGTTTTATTTAAATAACTGTTTGAGGCCCAAAGACAACTAAATTATCCAATACTTAGAATAGAGAGGGCAAGAGCTTGACTTGTATTAGAGTATTTTTACATTGTTGTACTGGTACTTTTACTGGATTCAAGGATCTTCTTCCATTAATGGGCAATGTATCAACAAGTGTACCTGCAGCTCAGTATGGGCAGGACCAGGAAGTGAACCAAAAGTTCTTCTTCTTCCATCCTTTTATAAAAATGAAATTCCCGACCTTGGCTGGAGCTGCCCCCCTTCCAGGTTGATGTTAGAGTGTATGTACGTGTCTCTATGTGTGTGTTTGAGAGCAAGAGAAAGAGTAAGAGCTCCAGCACGAGAGCAGCAGAAGAGATAAGGAAGATTAACAGTAGCCGAGGTGACATTATAAAAACTGATGAGCGGAGATAAAGCAGTAGTTCTGGAAATAAAGTGCTGCACTCAGGGATGCAGCGGCCTACTGTGAGTTGATAGTCGTGAAGCATCCCTGGAGCAAGAATTTCAACATAATCTAGATCATCTCCATCACACAGAAATTGCAGTGAACCACGCAGATATCCTGTAAATGAGATTCAAAGGCTCACACATACGCACACATCAATCCCAGAAATATATTCAAACGCATATTGCACCTCTTTTTCCAGCTCTATCAACCTCTCACTCAGCTGCCTCTCTGCGTCTCCAGGGGTCACAGAAAGGTCGCGACCTTTGCCAGCTTCATGGCATTGATCCAGATGTAACGTCTCCTGAGCGTGTGCCTCGCAAATGTTTGAGGAGTCTGAATTAGACGTATCATCCACCTCCACACTTCCTCTTCTGGTTTCCAGCTGGAGGAGATTTTCACTCTTCTTAAGGCACTGGGAGAGCGAATCTATTCTCTCCTGTGATTGATCGAGAGAATCGGTTGTCGCCTTTAGTTCCGTCTTGGCTTTTTGTAGTTCCTGGCTCAGACGTTGGACTTCAGCGGACTGTTGCTGAGAACGTGCCTGCTCATTGGATAGATCCTGATAGGAGAGAGACAAGAGGCAGTGCAGTGTTCAGAGATTATAATCCGTGGAAAATAAAACGGTGCATCATCATTTTGTACCATCACTGACAGCTGTAGAGTTGCATAACAGTCATTTTTGCAGAGCAGAAAATAGTGTGCACTACTATTTTTGCTGCATTGTGGGAATTCTTGAGTGAAAAATTGTGCACTATAGAGTAAATAGGGAGTCATTTTGGATACAGCTATTGTGTTTCTGGGGCTGTTTTAACTTTCAACCTGTGAGCAGAGTTTATATTTCCCAAGTGCATTCATTGCATTCTGGGACAACAGTGTATTAACAAACTGCATTCTTTGAGTGTGCAGAAATTTGTCACTTTTACCGTGTGAGCACACGGACAGACTTTAAGTCCTGTGAACGAATCTCAGTTTATAATTGTAACTTCTGCTGTCTAGATGAGGGAAGAAAACTGAGTTTACCCTACATCCCTGCAGCAGTGATTACTGCAAGTGACTAAAACACCACATCACACACACACACACACACACACACACATACACACACACACACACACACACACCCACACACACCTGGGACAGTGAGCTAATCTTGGCCAGAGCGTCTGCATACTGCTCCTGCAGCTGCTGTTTACCCTTTTCCATGCTGGTTAATTGACTGCTGAGCTCTTTCTCCAGGTCCTGCAGCCGAGTGCAGAGCTCCTTGGATTCAGACAGCTGCTGACACACACATCTGCAGCAACATGGGTCAGACACAAGTTGAATAAAGATGGGCTTGACATTATAGATAAATGCACAGTGCAGCCAAGTAGCTCTCTCTGATGCCTTGTTAAAGTTAATTGCATACCTCAGCTCGTGATTAAGGTTAAATGTGTGAACATGAGTGGGCGTACCTGTGTTCAGCATCCAGAGACCGAGCTCTCTGGTTGCTGTGCTCCAGGGCCAGGGTCGTGCTCTCCAGCTGCTGTCTCAGCCTCGCCGCCTCCCTCTCTCTCTGCCTCCCCTCCTTCCGTTGGCTGTCCAGCTCCGACTGACACACTTCCTTCTCCTGCTCCAGCCTCGAGGCCTCCAGCAGCCCTTGATCTCGCGCACGGGCCAGAGATTCGGCCTCCAAGGTGGTCTCGCGGAGCTCCGCCTCCAGCTCCTCCTCCCGCCGACGAGAAGTGTCTAAACTTCGACTTTGCCGTTCCAGCTCCGCCCTGAGAGTCTGAACTGTGAGCTCTACTTGGTCTCCCTGGCAAAAGAGACGAGATGACTGAGTAATGCTATTAGTGTAATCCAGGACCCTGAGTAGCAGCTCAAAAAAAGTCTAATTTATAAACAAAAGGCCAACAAAAAATTCTGCACCTAAAATGGGACCAATAAAACTGGTAATAAATATGAAAACTTAAGAATTATGTCAAAAATACAACCAGAATCTCTGTGCTGTCTCTCTTGTGCTGTTTGCACAAAAGGTTTTCTAAATCTTCTGTAGAGCAGAATCAGTCACTTTACACACTTTTTAGACCACTAAAACATCTTCAAACTTTATGTAATTTGTGGAAACTGTTGGTCAGAAATAACTTAACAGTACCCTGAGGAAGTATTCAGATCATTTGCTTCAGTAAAAGTAGCAGTTTTGCAGTATAAAATACACCATTACAAGTAAAAGTTCTGCATTAAAAATATCATTAAAAGAAATCACATTTTGGTTATGTTTCGACACAGACTGGTTCACTAAACCCACACAACAAGGAAGCAAAGGGAAAGAGGATGTAGATGATTTGTAATTTCCAATTTGGGTTTTATTCACCCCTTCAGCTGACTGAAGTGCACTTTATGTTTCATTTAACACACACTGTTCTAATCTTCATTAATTCTGAGTCTTTGCTTCTCGTTCTGGTGGTCAGAATACAAAGTCTACCTCAAACAGAACTGGAAACTAGTCTGTGCTGCGTAACTCATCAGGCATTGAAATGAATACATTCTAATCTGGTGCTGATGCACAACTTAACATTTTTTATTCATGAATAAACATGGCAGCACAGTACTGCCTCTGCTGTAACATTTAGAGAGTGGGTTGTTGTTTCAGTGTTTAGAAATTATAGGAATACTCCACTGTTTTTCCAAGTTATCTATATCTATATTTCACTTGCTTCGGCATATATTTGCGCTGTAAAACAACTTGATGTATTGACTCCAGTCTCATGGGATCATATAGCAGAGCACATGCAGACAGCTGAAAAATGGTATTTTATTAGCCAATATTGAGTGTATTTAAAAGATATGTACAGGAATGTTTGGGTTAGTGGATGTACAGGCACAGCATCCACAATAAAGATGGGATGTTCTCTTCATAAAAAGAGGGCAGGTAATACAGTGGAATATTACAGCATCAGAAGAAGGATTACGTACGACTCTCTGAATGGGAGGCATTCATGAATCCCTTTTATGGTATTTCTTTAATGCTGACTTAGCACTGCTCTTTTCCTTAGCTTGCAATTTCTCTGATGTCTTGCAATTTTACTGCAAATAGCACATTAAACACAGATTTTTGCATCACTTTTTTTCCAGAAAATCTCAAAGATGTCTACATCCTTCAATGAAGTGTCTGACTGAGGTGATTTCCATCCTGTTAAAGGCCTTAAATAAGTTGTGCCGAAACCTTAACGTGCGGTCTCTCTGAGTGTGGATGAACTACTCGTCAATATCTGAATATTGCAGGTTCAACAGACTCCCTCTCTGGGCGTTAAAAAAAACACATTTTTTCCCTTTCAGACTGCAGCTTGAATCACCTGTTTCACTTCATGCTGTCAAATCCGCCTCCTGCTGAACGAATTCTCCACGCAATAATAGAATTAGATTTCAGATATAAATGCAAGACAAAAAACATTCGTTCGGCAAGAAGACCCCCTATCTAATGTAATGTATTTAATGCAACCAAGAAATTATTTAAAGAGATTACGGAATAATAAGATCAGCTACTGGGGATTTGTGCTACATCATAAAGACTCCCTTTCATCTGGTTTGTACGTTTCTCTTTGTCTGCCACTCGCTCATCTTCCCTGAAGGAGAATGACATCTGCCGTGCTCATGAAAATGTTCAGTCACAGCTGCATCGTGTGTATGTGTGTGTGTGTGTGTGTGTGCGCTCTTCAACCTTGCGCTGGGCGGTACGCATGGCGTCCACGGTGCTGCGTAGCGTGTCCCGGTCTCTCTCAAGTGCGGCCCGTTCTCCCTCCAGGGTGGCGATGACCGTGGTCTGCATCCTGTGCAGCTCCGCTTGGCTCCGCAGGCGGCACAGCTCCTCCTCCATAACCAGACCTTCCGCCTGAAGAGCCTGAGAGAACGCTACGATGCTGAGCTCTGTCTATCAGTCATCTGTAAATATATATACACTTCTACTGGAAATAAACATTCCTGGCAAACATTTTAATGCTTGCTTGATGGGTAAGGTTTTATGTCATGGCTCACATAATTTCCTATAAATACCTATAAAGGAACTCATATATAACTTTCACAAGAAGGTCCCTGGAAAGGCCAATGTAACTTGGAGCTAATCATATAGAAATGGAAAGAGTTTCAGTTTGTATTCTTCCAATAAAATCGAGAAATTGCAAGCAAAAAGAACCTTTTGTCAGCAGGTCAGCTGAACAAGCAATCATCTGAAATGTGTCTACAGGCAAGCGTACAGGTCAACTAGACCACAACAAGTCCACGGCCATGATAGCAGCTCTGTGTGGCTATACTTTGAGCTAAATGCTAACATCAACATTCTAACACAATGTTTTCCATCATCAAATCAATTTCTGAAGCAGTTCTGCTTACAACCCCCATTCTAAAGCTGCTTGTGAAACATAAATAGCAACAGAATGCAATCATATGCAACAAACTGTTTACATCCATCCTCCATCCATCCATCCCTCCTTCCCTCCCTTCATCCATCCATCCATACCTCTATCTGCCGACGGGCATCTCCCAGACTCTCTGCAGCTTTCTTCAGATGCTGCAGCTCGGCCTCCAGGACCACCAGCCTCTGCTCAGCCTCCCAGGTTTTCTTGCTCTGTTCACCCAGCTTGGAGCGCAGGTCCTGGGCTACCATCACCTGTTTATCAGCCTCCTCTTGGGCCTCCTGGAGCCGGTTTGTCAGCAGCTCCACATCAGGATGAGACAGGGAACATACAGCCTGGTTTGCAGCTGTGGTTGCTGTATTATCTTCTACGCTGTTTGGATGCTTCAGGATCTCTGAGCTTGTTGTTACTGCTGTCTGTTCTTTCTTTACTCCTCTTTCTTTCTCCTGTTTCTCTCTGTCTTTCTGCCCTCCCTCTGCCTCTCCTCTCCTTTTGGACTCGACCTCCTCATCACATGGTTCTCCTTTCCCCCCTTCAACATGGAGGACCTCTTCCCCAACTCCTGCTTCCCTGTGTGTCCCAATGATTTCTCCTCTTCTCTCCCTCTCCTCCATCACCCTCACCCTTCCTTCCCCTTCTCCCCTGCAGGATTCAGAGCCCTGCACTCCTCTGTCCACCTTCTCCTCCTCTTCTTGGTCCGGCTTATTCACTCTTTTCTCCTTTGTCTTGTCCTCGAGGTGATGCAGTTTGGTCACTAGCTGTTCCAGACGCTGCTTCAAAGTGTCATTTTCATTCTTCAAGTTTTGAAACTGGAAAGTATAATAGGAGAATAAGGGAAGTGAAATTTCAGTGCTTTTCAAAGCTTTGAATCACCTGTATTTTTACTTCTTTTTTGTCCATCTTTGTATCGAACATGACTGAACTTGAATGCTTTGTGAGCAAGAAGAGCACCGCGTGTTCTTCCTCAAAATGCATCCAGATTCAAGGACGTAAAAAAGAAGTAAGAAATCATGAAAAAAAGATAAATGCCAGCAGGGAAATTAGAGATTGATTTAAATGAGTTTTGGTCGGTTATAAAAATAGTATACAAAGGCACTTCTCTCCAAACAACCACAGGAAACTCTAAACAGCCCAGACAGCCTGAAAAGGATGACTGACAGCAATCATAAACACAATCAAGAGAATATGTGTAATATACTGTAAAAAAAAAAAAAAAAAAAAGCAATAATTTATACAGCATTTGTGCATATGAACAGCCTGCTACTTTTTTTCATCGATCTGTGGATCGATCCATTTTACAAGCTCATTATCATTAATTCAGTACAGCTGATGCAGCTGTTCTAGATGGGAAACCACATATTCATTGGCTGCGCTGTTACTGAGTTCAGTTATATCCAATCCATATTCTCCTTTTACAGAAAGTACAGTATTATCTGGTCGTTTCAGGTTAATTTAAATATAATCAAAAATCATTTCATCTTTATCGTTTCAAAATGTCCATCAGAGGGTCGTCAGAGCCAAAAGGTACTCAGCCTACTCGGTGGACTAATGGATTGCACCATATAAGATAAACACTGCAGGGATTGGTCAGTAAATAATGAGATATTATTTACACACAGACCCTTTAGTGTGTTTCTGATTTGCTGTAATAACACAGTAATAGGAAATTTGTTACAATTGTATTATATCAGTGTGTGTGTGTGTGTGTGTGTGTGTGTAGATCCATGCATAAATATGTGTGTATATATATACATGGGTAACAATATGTGTACATACACATCAATCAATAATACAGTGATAATATCTGATCGGAGCAATGAACGACAAATCGTTTCAGCACTGTTGCCACACAGTCTTTATGACTACTGAATATTTAGTAACAAAGATTATATGTGCTTTCATTTTCTTACTTTTTAGGCAACTTTTTCTAACTATCTGCATATTTTAACTTAAGCATGCTTAAGAAACCGCACAGAGCCTACTGTCACTCCACATTATGTCTGACAAAGCCAGCCAGCCTCTCAAAAACCGTGTACATTTCATTCATATCTGCTGATTTCAGGACTATAGAAGCCTTTATTTCCCTCTCAGCTCACCTCTCTGAGTGTGTTCTGGTGCTCCACCTCCAGGCAAGCCAGCTCATCCTTTGCATCTGGAGCATCAGCCTGCAGCGAGAGGAGATGGATGTTTAACTTTAGTGGTTGCTTCCAGCTTTTCCTGTTTACTTTAAGCCCAGATAGTGAGGAGCTTCATGTCTGACTTCAGCGATGCCAGGCTGACTTGACAGGTTGTGGAAACTATATTATTTACTTAACGTATCATGGAGTTGGACATGCGCTTCTACACTGCAGACAAGCACAATTATCTCCTGTTATATATGACCTGCTTTAACCTTTAACTGGCGGGAACTAAAGTGTTACAGACTTCTCTAAGTCACGACCCTCAAGCCTCCGAACCCTGACCTCCTGGTGGGCCTGCAGCTCCTCCAGTCGTCTCTTCAGCTCGGCGTTCTCCTGCTCCGCTCCCAGCAGCCTCAGCGCCGAAGCCTCGCCCACTTCCACACTCAGCGGCTTCTGATCTGAGAAAGAGAGTGCGAAATAAAGAACAAAGCAGGAAAAAGATGACAAAATAGGAGGGAGAGACACAGAAAAAAATAAATGGAGAAAAAGAGAAATGGATATATGTAGAGATTAAAAAGCTGTGGGCCAGTATAACCTCAACATATTTTCTCTTATCAGTTAATTAAAATGTCTTAAATGACAAGGTGGAGAGAGGCAGGTGCTCTGACCAATCAGCTCGCTCAGCTCCTCGTCAGAGTCCAGTTCTGATTGGAGGAAATGCCGGTGAACTGGAGCGGGAATGCTGTCGCCGCGCCTCAGGCCCACCTCGAGGCTCATGTTCATCTCCAGCAGCTCATCAACTCGTTGCCTCTCGGTGTCCCGCTCCTACTCACACACACACACACACACACACACACACACACACACATGCAAGCAACCAGACATTCATTCATTACAAGAGAAACATTTAAAGGGGCACACACACAACATGCACAGATATTTGTCCAATGCCATAAAAGTACATATAGAAAATCTTACCAAAATCCAAAGGAAGTTTGTTTTCTCACATATTAAACAGACGCACACACAAATAGAGCCAATAACATCATATTTAGACAAACATGCACACAGTCAGACATTAAATCCAACCCACCGCTTCCACGTCCATGATTCTCTGACGCAGCAGAAGATTGTCCCTCTCGAGCTCCCTTAGCGAGGAGCAGCGCGCCCGTGCGTCTGCCAGCTGCTGTTCCAGAAGTACTTTGGTCTCCTGCAGCGCTGCACACAGCTGCTGCTGCTCCTGCAGGGGGCGCCGTGCACAGACAGACCAGAAACACGAAATAAGATGAAGTGAAGCCGGACGCCGTGTCAGTCAGGCCTTCAGACGGCGGACATTCTGACCAAACGTTTGCTGAGAGAGTCGCATTGTTTATTTATGTGTCTTTTGCTGCTGCAGAGCTGATCCATCTTTGATCCACATTTGTCAGCTTTGGCTTCAGGCGAGGGCAAAATCATCAGTAACCACGGTAATTACCTGTCTGGCTTCAGCAGACAATGTCAACATGGTCAGGATTTTGTGTATTCTGAAAGGGTTAGTTTAATTTACTTTGTTCTGTGCTCACGTCTTCCTACCTGCCACTCTCATTTCTACTTCACGACATGTACCCAGAATGCCATCTGATATCATCCAACAGATCCCTTTATTGTCATGCATGTAGAAACCAAGACAGTGAATAAGAAGTTTGGTATATTTTTCTGAACAAAAAGTATTGTTTTGGTAAGGTACTGTATTGGCACCAGTAGTGAAAATGTTAAAACATACCCTGCCCCAGTCATGACCTGCTATATAAACCATCATTCCTTGCATTCCTTTGCATTCTGGTCTATCGAGACTGGTTTCCACTGGATAAACTGGTCTCCCATCCTCTTCTAGAACCAAACCTTGATTCTATTTGACCACTTAAATAGATAAATACAACTTCCAGCAGCAAAATTGGCCAAGAAAAATACCATACAACCATAAGTCAGCACACCTAAAATGTTGGTAATGACTGTCTGATTGTGCTTTTTGACTCCTCAGCGTTTTTCTTAGCAACATAGTCGCAATCTCAGATCTCTACAATTAACTTGGTGAGTATAATGTTGTTATTAGGTATGGCATTTGGAATTGTCTCCTTTAAAAGAGAACATCTCTTCATGTAAACATTCAGCATTAGCTGAATCACAGGTTCGCTGTGAATAAGGGGAAATTAATTATGAACCCAAACACGAGAAAAATCTGGGCTGTCACAGGGAAGCAGTATGAAGGCAGAATAAATCAAATGAGACTGAGAAGGTGACAGTGAGGACACTGCGGGGTGTTTTACAAGGATATGAGCACATTTTCTGCCTCAGAACAGTTATACTACCTCAAAATAAATCTCATTTGGGTGTAAAAGCTCCAATAACTGAAGCCATACTCCTGCTCTTTGTCAATGAAGCAGCTCCAGGCTGTAAATCCTGATGACATCACACAGTTTAATCTCATTCTCTGGCTTTGAGCTTCAGAGTTGTTCATACTCACTCTTCAGTGAAATGCTCAGGGCCATGAGAGGGTATACACTGTATGGCTTTTGAGATTAAGTGGTACAGTACTTCTTTTTAAAAAATAATAGCTACTCAGGGAAAGGTCAAAAAGGGGATCTTCTTGATGTGGCTTTCGCTGGCAATGTTCACATGAGGTCCTTGCTTTGCAAAACTGTGTGTTTTTGTGTGCGCATGTGTATAAAGCCACTGTGAGTTTGATTTTCTACACTATGGGAGATTGTAAGTTACTGCCAAAACAATTTGAATGTATTTCATGGTGTAGATGTTACAGTGCTGCTTGTTTTCTTTCTAGTTTAAATGACTTATTCAACAGTGTTTGCAGTGAGTTGTGTGTTTGCAGTACGTGTGTGTGTGTGTACGTGTACCTTCAGCTGAGTGCGTGTGAGCTCCAGGCTGCGCAATCTGTGTTTACAGCTCTGAAGCTCAGTCTGGAGCTGCTCGGACCGTGTAGCTCGCTCTCGGGCGCAGTCCAGCTCATCCCGTAGTGCACGCATGCCCCTCACCTCACCCTGCAGAGTACGGTTCTGCAGGCATACACACACACACACACACACACACACACACACACACACACAGACATTCATGTACCAGTGGAGATGAGGTCAAAAAAGGCTGTGAACAGATCTGGTATATGCAGCAAAGCAAATGTTGACAAAGTGTAATGCAGGAAGAAGGAAAGGGGTGTGTGTGTGTGTGTGTGCGTGTGTGTGTGTGTGTGTGTGTGTGTGTGTGTGTGTGTGTGTTTGAAAGGAAATTTAGCACTACTACAATGATAGAATAAAAGTAACTGATTCTAGGAGGCTTCTTCTCTGGGGGACATTATGACCTTACATGAACCACGATCATGCCTGTAGTTTTGCTCTGGATGGAGTCTAGACTGTCAAGTTCAGTTGAGAAAGAAGTTTAACAGCAATGTTCTTCTGGAAAACACTTTCGTTGGCTGCAATGTGTGTAGTCTAATTTCTGCTAAATACATAACCTTGGGAGGAATTGACTTCTTGGCTATTAGAAGCCACCTGTGTCTTGTTCTGTTGGCTGTGCTGTCATGTTTTTCAGGCCTAATATACAAACGATTATCGCTGCCAAACTAGTTACTCGATACACTCTGTGTATCCAAACCAAAGATGTCCTTGAAAGAGGAATCTGGCAGAACACATCAAGCTGTCTGTACCTCTTTCTGAAGTTTCTTGAGCTGGTCCTCCATGGTTTGAATCTCCTGCGTGTAATCCAATATCTGGTCACCTTTATCTTCCCTGAAAAAAACAAGCAAAAACTCTTAGCACCAAAAATGCTATCATACAAAAAAAACTGCATTTTGATGATTTTACTGTGTTTGTTACATTAGCTAATAAAAAATAAGATTAGAGTAGGTTATGTTTGCTACAAATAGAAAAAAACATGCATATCCAGAAATTATAATTAGTCGACAGTGACCTTTATGATGTAGTCTATGTTTAATACACAGTGTGAATTACATTATATCCATGAGTACCTGATTTGTTCCTTCCTCGTTGCTGAGTAACAGCTCACAGTTTTGTGCATTGTAAAGTGTGACAAAATCATTTGCACATTTTTGATGTTGACCTTTATCGCAAGTTTTCTTAAGGTTCTTTTGAGTTTTTCCACCACACACACACACATACACACTCACAGTTGTTGTTTAAGGCGGCGGAGTTTGGCCTTGCTGTCTGCCAGCTGGAGTGCCAGACCTTGGGGTGGCTCCTCGCTGCGACCACCCAGGAGCACCGCGGTTGAGTCAGCCTGGCCCTCCCGCTCACGACACAGCTCTGCCATCCTCTGGGAGAGAGAGGGAGAGAGAGAGATGGGGCGATGGATGTGGCAAGGGACAAAGAGGATGGAGGAAAAGAAAGATTTGGAGAGAAAAGAAGGAACATGCACAATAAAGGATTTCCAGAACTAAGAGGAGGTTGGAAACAAAACCTAGATGCTCCAAATTTTAGCAGACAGTTTGATATTGTGAGTAATAACATCTGTTCATTTTGCACTGACAGCAGGTGGAGTGTCATTAAAGTGTTTGTACATCTCTTGGTTTTTAAACAATTTGTTGTTCTGCAAATTAATGCAAAATGACTTTTCTCTGTTTGTAACTTTGCCTCTGCGGTCTGTGTGACATTTACTTTGACACTGCAGCAAAAATAAATCCTGTTTTTATGTGGTGACATGATTCAAATACAGGAGAGCAAGGTGAACTCTGGTTCCAGCAGGGCTCACTTGAGTTAGCAGAAATTATTTGATCAAAATTTAATCTCGTGCTGCTCTGAGCTCATGTTAAGGTTGTAGCTAAAGGTTCAAATTATTCACTATTCAAAACGGGGGCCTTTTTCCAACAGAGGCTGGTAACAGATCTGAATGGGGCCTCAGTGGATTTAAGGCTGCAGGACAAATTAAGTCACATTAAGAAACTTGCTCATTCATGGAGCAAATGCTCAGGTCTTCGTGTTTTATTTTATTTCTTCTTTTTTTTTCAGAAAAACTTGCAAAGCTATTCACGTCAGCTTAAAATCCCACATCATGCTCATGTTTTCTGAAATTCACTCTATCCTACAGCCTTCTCAGTTGAGCTACCACTTTAATAACAGCTTTTGTTGGCTATAAAGCAGAATTACTGCAACTGTGAGTGGTGAAGAATAACTACAATCTGAATATGAGATCTGAGCAGTGTAAAACATAAAATGTTGATCAAATATGTGACACAATTAAGCCAAGATGAAACAAGTGATGCGCTTAATTATGCATGTCCTACTTTTCAGTTAATTACATTTTATAACTTCATAAAAGCAAATGGGATTTTCTTATTATCATGTTGGGTATATGGAAAACATTGTACAGTTTTCATACAAACATGTCAGAAATAATGAAAAACGGTAAGCAGTGTTTCCCAAAGCCCAATGTGACGTCCTCAGATATCTGGTATTAATCCACAACCCAAAGTCACATCTAAGAAGCTGGAATCAGAGAGTTTTCTTTTCTTAAAAAAAAATACTGATTAAACAATTATCTAAATAGTTGGCAATTACTTGACAGCTGACGACTAATCTATAAACTGTTGTTCTACTTCTAAAGCTGACTTATTAAAATGTAATATCTTGTTTAATTATTCTGGACTTTGTCACCCTTGGACAGTGCCATGCTAGCTGTTTGCCCCTGTTCCCAGTCTTTATGCTAAGCTAAGCTAACCCGATGGCTGCAGCCTTTTATTTAAACATGACATGAGAGCGATATCAATGTTCTCATCTAACTCAGCAAAATATTTTCCAAAATGTCAAACTCTTCCTTTAAGTGTGTGCACGTATACCTCCAGGTGTGAGTCTCTCTGTGCCAGCAGGCTTTGGATCTGTTTGGCCATGGAGCTGAACACCAGCTGCAAGTCTGCACCTTCAGCCTCCACCAGCTCCTCCCACCGAAGCGGCAGCACCACGCGAGGATCCTGAGTAACCTGCAGCAAGGACAGTTTATCAGGTCTCTATGATAACATCAATGTGCTTCCGGGAAACCCAACACAAAATGGTAGATCTGGGGACAAACAATGCAGGCAGTGTGAAGGCTGTGTGAATACCAAGCAGGGATGCACCTGTGTGCAAAGGGGGAAGAAAAATCTTACATTTCTGCAGGAATGTGTCTGTTAAGGAAGCGTGTCCAAAAACGCCTGACTAATGCATGTGAAACTAATGATCATGTAGACACATTTGAAATGTCCTCGGGTGGAAGGCATATGAACGGCAAGCAGGGGGTGCATCCATCCACGCAGGAAGAGCACCTCTCACCTCTATGATTTATGAGGCTGGGGAACCTGGCACAAAAAGGGCCGGTGGGCAACACGCTGCTACTGTAATTCAGACACGCTGGTATGCAACATGCTGTTTTTGTAATGCAGGCAATTATTCACGGGGGGTATTTTAAAAGAGTACAATTTGGCTTTAGGCTTTATCGGAGAGGAAAGTGGAGAATGACAGAAAAGAGATGAGGGAGAGAGGATGATGTGACAGAAACGGAGGTGGAGAGGTGGACATAAGGGGTGGAGGATCCATCCTGCGGTGGCAGCAAGGGGCACCCAGAGGTCCTTCAAAGGCTGCCAGCAGAATAACAAGTAGCTCATTTTCACACTCACTTGAAGCCCCAGTAGAAGGTGTAATAGCTTCACTCTCTGTCTGCAGGCCAGACAGTGAGGAAATTCTTTGTTAAATCATATTTAGGAACAAAAATCCTCTTAGAAGTGCCTCCCCTGGATAATATCTCCTCATTCTGACGGTCAGCCTGTGAATGTCTTCAGGGGGGTCCTTGATTTGATTAATACATGAACGTACCTGCTGGATACAGCTGGCAATGGCTGCCTGGGTCTCAATGTCCAGAGATTGGATCTGCTGAATGAACGTGTCCTTCCTCTCACACTGCAGACACAGAGGGATGATGTGGATTCAGGTGTGTGTGTGTGTGTGTGTGTGTGTGTGTGTGTGCGCGCACGCGTGCGCACGTTTCAACAGGATCTATTCAACAAGAACTATTTTGATAATTAATGACTTCAATCTTTTTTGAAGGAAAAACGCCCAAAATTCAGTAGTTTCTGCTTTTCCGTTGTTTGTTCCGTTTTTCACATGTTTATAAACTAAACTTTTTGGCCTCTGATACTAATCATTGACATTTTGCACAGTAAACAATTAATTGATTAAGCAAGAATATAGTCAGAAGATTGATTGATATTGAAAATAATCATTAACTGCAGCCCAACAACAATCTTTTTGTTAAACATGAGAGTTCATGTTGCCAAATCCCCCGAACTAAAAAAATAATAATAATAATTCTGTGCAATTAATTTTAAAAAATTATTCCTTTGTTTAAAGGTTATCAAAGCTGATCCGCCTAATATAAATTCATCATTCAGGGGTTTGATGAAAAATTTTATTCACAATGACCTACAGGCTGTTTTTTACCCTGACAAGAATGAACGATCAGCCTCCTGAGTGTGTGACGCTCATCGCATACCAGACAACAAAATGATTTCTGATGGATATAATTATTTGATGGGTGGAAATTAGAGAGACAGCTTTGTTGGTTTACACTGTCAATCAAGTTCTATAAGAATAATAAGAATAATAATAACAATAAATGGGTCAAGAGGTGTCTTTTGAGAACTGGTTGAACTACAGCTGATCTGAAATATTCAGCCACTTGAGCAGAAGTAAGTGAAGAATTGATTATGAATAGAATAAAAAACTGAGTTGGGAGAATGCCCAGAGAGCAGGAAGACTATTTATTTTTAGTCACAATATCGATTAGATGCTTAGCTGTGATTGATTTAATAATAACAATAATAATAAAGTTTATTTACATAGCAACTTTCACTAACAGTTTCACAAAGTGCATCACAGAAGAAAAAATGCTGCCCGGGTAGTGAGCGAGTCCCGACACACAGCCGATTTAACTCATTATGGGACTTTCAAAGCTGATGACTTTGGCGTGTTCTGTTAAAGGGGCTGAATATTTTATCGTTTATATTTCATTTTCACATTAAAGGGTCAAACATAAAAAAACATAAAATCTTGCAAGGTGCGTGAAACAATAGATTTGAACAATCTGAAAGATGCTGCAATGACAGGAAGCCTGTCATGAACTTAAGTGTTGTATCAGTAGAAATCAAAGCCTTTCGAATTCATTCTTTGGAGACCGAAGATAATTCATCCATTAATTATTCAACTCTGAACCAAAGGGTTGGATCTGACCACACCACTAGCACGGCTAACAATGCAGAATACTACACATCAGTGTAAAGTACTGGTTGTCTGCAGCTTCAGGAAAACAATAGTGCGTGTGTCACTATCGACCTTCAAAAAGTGTGATGGTCATGTGAGCGTGTGATCACCTGCACAGCACATCCTAGTAAGAGCAGCAGCAGTCGCCTGAGCTCTTCCACGGCTGCCTCTGAGGACACAGAAATAACTGTCATCATCATCATTATCATCATCATCATCCCTACCCTCCCTTCCACTGCCGTCCTCCCTATCATTATCACCTTAATGTGTTTCACAGATAGCAGAGATATGGACTCGTATATAAAGTATAATTACTTTCTTGCCGCTGAGAGACATGGCACTGATAGGATCATGTTGTTATCTTGTACCTGTTAGGGGGTCCTGCCCCAGTATGGCAACATTGGGAAGAGGCATCAGTATCAACTGCTGCATGTCCTCCTGAAGAAAAGAACAAATGTGTAGAGTTAAGTGAAAAAAATCCCATGTGATGAGCTGGCCCATCCTGTCTGTCTGCCCACAGCCAGCCTGTGCAAACAACAGCAGAAACTTTCCACCAGCCTCCTGCAGTTTGTGGTGTAAACAAAGAGCTGATATGTGATAAGAGCAACTTTTCAAGTCAAGGAGCCTTTTTACATAATAATGTTTGATATATTTCAGTGTAGCTCGTCCTCATTATTCTGTTGATGTAACAGAAACATTGAAACAGATCAGATGAATGAGTAACAAACCTGTAACAAATTCCCTCATTGTTGCCCTTATGGTCAGAATATATGCATAATATGGGTACTGTGACAGCAATGTAATGAGTCATGAAGATCACAGCTGACGTCAAAACATACAGATTCCATAACTAAGAACAAACCACAGGTTGCTACCACCAAAGGTATGAGCAAATTCCATAAGAAATGGTACTCTCCATTACATTGTTTGTCCACCACAGAGTTTAGACTTCGTCTGTAAAATGACCACCTCAGAATATATCTTGGTCCCACTTCTTTAATAGGCAAATTTAAGGAATCCAGAACATTTGTTTATATGATGTGCTTGATTGTTTAAGATGTGAAAGTGGGAGAAGCACAGGTGGAAATAATAAAATGAATGATGGCTGAAGTCCATTTAGCTGCTTCAGTTTCTGGATACTGGTTCTGTGCATGCTGGATTACGGTCACGCTGTCGTGGCTTACTGGCAGACTTTAATAGAACAGAGCTATTGTTAATGTTATTAATCACATCTGTGTTTTTCCTACTCTGATAAGTAAAAATGTCCTCTGTGAAAAAGATACTGGCCAAAGCAATTTTTTTAGTCTCAAATACAGAATATCTCTCAAAAATCCAACTGACACTCCATGACTTAGTTTAACTTCACTGAATCTCAGCTCCTAACTCTCTACAACAGAGTCTGACAAACATACCTGATCAGGGTTTGACCAGATTTACTGGAGCTGATGCTGAATTTTCACTCTTCTGTGCACCTCAGGCGTCATGCATAATATTTGGAGGGGGCACAGCATTCATAACTCAGCATCAGCAGTTTTACCTTATCGTGCACACAGTCAGCTTGTTATGAAAAAATAAAACTATCCAATGTTAATATGGAGTCATTCAGACTATACTGGTTTTACTGTGAGAATCAAGAATGTGTTGTGTGAATAAAATGGAGACATTCCATCATTCTTGTTTTGATGATGGTAAGCATGCATGCTATATTTAAATAGTATTATTATATGTAATTATTATCATATAATTATCAAAAATGCCCCTCACAATGACCTTGCTGTGGAGTCTTTCATCTTCTAAAACCCATAAAATCAGCTCCTGAGTCTGGATGTTTCCAGCATGGTTCTGTGCTAGACAGCATGTTTAGAGAGCAAATGGAGTGATTCAGGACTAACAGAAGGACCATCAACACCGTGGTCAGCTTGTTTCAGTGACTTGCAGTTTCCGCTTCAAGATCTTGGATAAACCTCCTGGCAGATTCTAAATGACGCTGAGCAAAGCTGGACGGCAGGCGCCTCAGACGTTCCCCGTCCAGAAACCTGGCTTCACTGGCAGCAGGGACAAGTATTTGTCATGTGGACCTGCCTTGCTCCTCCTACACTGCCACCCAGGCCAGGCAGATGACTTCTGCCTGATACTTTATTAATTTACTTACTTGGTCTTAAACTCAGAAAACCCAGAACAATCTCCCTGTTAATTAAAAATGTTTCTGTCAGAGAGCCACACACTGGCATTGGCTAGTTCCTTTCCCAACTGCTCTGAAAGCCTGTTCACATCCTCCTGCATCCATGGATGCAAAATCACCAGAGTACAAGCATGTAGCAAGTCACAATTACAGCTCTACAGTGAGAGAGGAAATGTACCACAAGGCAACACTCCCTTAAGCAACTCCATCATGTGCAAGTTTGGTATCAGATGCATATGCAGCCAACCTGAAGTTTCTGCTCCTTCAGGGCATGTAGGCTAGTAGCAGCTTTGAGTTGGTCAATGTGAAGCTCATAGTTCATGATGCCAAACAGACTTCTGCGAGAGATTAGCCTTGAGAGAAGTTATATAGAATCTGCTTGTTGTTGTTGGCATGCTCATGTCCTCTCATTAACAATTCCCTCCCTGGCATCGTACAGCCAGGATTCATACTGGGTGGTGTTTGTTCAGATCCCTCCAGTGCTATATTTTAGACATCGTCATTTGGTGCAGTTATATACCGTGCATTAGTAAGAGATTAACAATATGAGTAGTACAATTTTCTGTTGCTGCAATGATTTCCAGGACAGTTTCTCTTCAGGATCATTTCTAGAGGAAGTATAACTATAAAAATGAGGAATTAGCCTTTATCCCTCAGTGAGTCTGCCTCTGAAAATAATCTAGTGTTGTTTACAGTTGTCCTGAATTTGGACATCAAGCTGCGGGCTGCAGGGGTGAAGATAATTAAAATCCTTCAGCGACATTATCTTTTCTATCAATAATTATACTTTATGTTTGGATTGGTGCTCATTTTCATTTAATCCACAGACAGTTTGGATTTTCAGTGCTTCTGTGCTTCTGTGGGCTGCCACTTATCTTTTTTATTTGTATTTCTTGTCTTTACCACATGCACAGACCGCATTTAATGTGTAGATTTTTATGTTAATTCAAACATCGTTTATTGGATGTTCAGTAGCCTTAAAAAATATCACGGTTTACTGAGGATGGAAATCTTTAAATGCAAAAGGTCAATAAATTAGCAGGCAGGAGAAATTAACATTTAACATCCCATTAACAGGAAGCTGAAAACTAAGTGTCTCCATTCAGAGGAGGTAAAGGCTTTTAGATGGAATAGAATAGATAAAAACAATACAGAGGAGAGGAGAGGAGAGGAGAGGAGAGGAGAGGAGAGGACAGGAGAGGAGAATACAGTAAAGTAAATAAAACTGAGTTCAGTAGATAGAAAACAATAGAAAAGAATAGAACAAAAAAGCAACAGGATTCAATACAATTTTAACTGCCACACAGTGCTTTAGACGCCACTACAGCACAGAGGGTGTATGTACTGTAAAAGAGCCTTCAGCCTGTATCATCTACAAAAATAGCTCTGTGCTGTATTAGAGAAGCTGAGGTCACAGCAGAGAAAATTAAGCCTTGCCAGGCTTCAGACTGTTGCTGTGGCTTACACTCACACACACACACACACACGCGCGCGCGCGCACACACACACACACACACACACACACACACACACACACACAATCGCTCAAACACATACACAGCAAAGCAGCGTCAAAAAACGACAGTGAGAAGTAAAACTGTGACCAACGTGGAATGAAGCATCCACAGCGACAGCGGAGCCTGTTCTGAACGCACCAGGTGAGATTCTGGTGCATCTCCGACTGACACGAGCTTCCCAATTATCGCCAGTGTTTTGTGCTGCTCTGAGCTTCCAAGGGACATTAGTGATTCACTGAAAATTAGGAAGTGAAACCTTGTAGACTCGTGTTCCTATGTTGTGTGACAAGCAAAGCCGTGCATGATCAGTCCACCTGACTCATGCTTGGGGATGTTTTCTTTACTGAGAACACAGGCCTTTGAATCATCCTCCGGGGAAAGAACTGTGTCATTTCCTCTAATGCCACAGGCGCCCACTATGCACATTACGAAATGCATGATACTGCTGTTTGATAGATTTTTATTCACTTTCCTTCCTCAACCCCCCAGTCACAAGTGCAGCTAAAAAATTCAGCTCGCCACTCCTCCACTTTTTCTCACCCCATTTGCCTGGTAATAAGCAGGGACACTTCTACTGAAGATGGAAATTTTCCATGGTTCATCTTCTCTGTCGTGCAAATGTTCCATCAGCCCCTGTATACACTTCAAGCTTTCTACAATATCCTCAGGTTAAATATTTGTGTGTTGAGACCGATAGCCTCGTTGAGCTTCATCTCGTCCTCTTTTTTTTACTACCTTACAGCAAGACAACTGCTTCTCCAGCCCTCCTCTGTCGTCCCCTCTCCCTTGCCATTTGGTGTGGCCCTGAGTTATGTTTTAGAAGGATGTTTCAGCATTGTTGCGAGATATTTCTATTTATAATGAGCTGCAAGTCATTTCAGTCCATCCGCAAGAAAATCCACCATTACACTAATGTTTCTCGGAACTTATTTTTTGGCAAGAAATGCTCCCTTGGTTGTGTAGTCTGCGTTACCCTCGCAGGTTTCTCTCAGTATTGCCTCACTGTGTCATGACTGCTGAGAGGTTGTTGAGGTTTCACATAAGCAGAGATAAAACTACCATAAAACGGCCCAAAGGAATAGTTCACTTCCTGTGCTTGCCCTTTTGTCAAATGTGTGAGTAGATTGACACCATCGCCAAAGAAGCTAGCAGCTGATTAGCTAGCATGAAGGCTGAAACAGTAGGAAAAAGCTAGTCCAGTTCTGTCTAAAGGTAAAATAAAAAAAAATAAAAAACAGCCTACCAGCATGTTTGAAGCTCACTAATTAAGACAGATAGATAGAGTACTTTATTGATCCCCTAAGGGAAATTGCAGTGCTGCAGCACTGATGCACACAATCATTTGCAAATGAACTGTGTTTACCAACAACGGTTTTACGAAGTGTTCCTGAGCCCCTGTAGTAATATCTTTTATACAATCATGTGTTCACAAAGTGGTGAACCTCGCTCCATCCTCGCTTGTGATCAACTGAGCCTTTCCAGGATGCCCCTTTCATACCCAATCATGATACTATCACCTGTTACCAATGAACCTGTTTTGTAATGTTCCAATATGTTTATTAGTGCATATATTAGTGCAGCTTTAAAGCCACATAACTTATCTCCTTGTGGCACAATGGGCCAGTATTTGACTAGTCTGGTGTGAAAGATCATTCTTGACCTCGGAAATAGTTCAACTTTTTCATGCAGAAGACACGAGATGCAGGAAGTGGAGTTTGCATTTGTTTACTTAACATTTGGCTCATTTGTAAATAGCTATGCATACAAAATTAGTGTTCTGTACTAGATGTGATTTCAAATGTAGAATGTTGGCCTACTAACATAAAATGTAAATTGCTCCTTTATGAAATATTTAAAAAGTGGAAAAAAAAATGCAGTTGAATAGAGATCAAAGTTAAAAGAGAAACTGTAGTTACTTCTATTGCGGTCACAAACGCTTACAAATTCTATCTTTAAAGTGAAACAACAGTGCAAATACATAAGTAGACTGAAAGGTCTTTCAGTGGCTTTCGCACATCTGGGAGTGGACATGTTTAAAGCTGTTGAGAAAACCTGTGCATGCTCTCTGACCATCACTCCTGATTTCCCTCCTGATGAGCCGATCTAATGCCTCCATCTCACCCTCCTCCCCCCCGTGACCCTCCCCTACCTGGTAGAAGGCTCTGAGGTGTCGATTTAAGATAGAAAAGTTCTGGACTCTCAGCATGTGGTCATCTCTCTCGCTGTCGTACAACCGTTCCACCTTGGGATTCGGGTCTCTGGGAGGAACACAGAAAAGACACATCGGTGAATTTACTGCAGCTTGATCAAACAGCCCAGCACCACGTCTCTCTCTAGATGAGAGGTCCTTATGCAACAGTGCATTTAAGCAGAGAGTGAATAAAATTTTAATGAGCCAGAGAAGCAGGCAGTGAGAATCCACACGCAATTATTTGTTGAAATAATGTGGCTTAGGTCAGGCCAAATTAATCAGCTGTTCGGCAAATACTGACAAAGATCTTGTCTTTCCAGTTGAGAGAGAAAAGGTTTTATCCTGCTGAAATTTGAACACAAAGATAAGGAATTCATTAAAGATGACTAACAGGCTGGCACATATGCAGAACCCCATTTCATGATTCACTGGAAATTTGTGACAAATATGAATGGATCAGACATTTATGCCATCCTTTCACACAGGCGGCAGAACAATGCGCAGTTACAAAAGGAAATGTGATGAATGTTACATCAAATTCTATGCAAGCACATAACAAAACTAAGAATCTAAAGCCATGCTGGCAGCTCTGTGAAACTGCATTCAGGCACAGCATTGCTTTAAGCTAAATACGAATTCTAGCATGCTAACAATGACAATGCTAAAATACTGAGAAGGTATGTGTACTATGTTGACATCTCTGTTTGGCAGTTTAGTGTTCTAACATTTGTCTCGTTATCATAAAACAAAGAATTGAACAAATAAAAATGTTGCTAATCACCCAAGTGATGATAATTCATCTTGAAGGGGGGGACATGAATGTGTATACGGCAGTCCATCCTGTAGTTGTTGAGACGTGTTGGAGTGGTGGACTCCCATAGAGGTATGCTGCTAGTATGACTAAAAAGCATGTCTAACTTATTTTAATGCTTAGTAAATGGTTCTTCACTTAACATGGGTCTTTTAGTTTAATTGGAGAATGGGTTGTGGGCCCGTTTCCACATTTTTTAAACTTATTAACAAAAGCCAAGGCCAGTTCAGTGTTTGCAGCTAACTGCAAGTTGGGTTTTTTTTCAGTTTTCTGCATTAAAATTTTCCACAAATGCCTGAAAATTAGCACTTTATACTAATTTATCTTTATTTTTACATGACAGATGGACAGGGAAATGTCCTCACATGTTCATCACATTAGTTCTTATTTTCCTTTGTCTAGTGGCTACATCTACCACAGCCAGTGCACAGCTGCAAGGCAATGAAGCAAGGAAATGTTGATCAATCTTACATGACCCTCATGACCTCATTGAGGAAAATCCCATTGGTCAGCCTCATATAGCGATCTCGGGCACTCTGGGAAACTGAGTTTACTTCCATGTACTGGCTGTAGAGTGGGACGCCGTCCTCCCTGTCCACCATCTTCTCAAACAGCTGAACCTGAGAGAGACATTGAGGGATTATGTTGCGTATGTATGGAGAAATGCATGAGTGTGTACCAGGAAGTGTTCGAAGACAAAGAGGACAGAGACAGAGGCAGAAATAGGTACACATATAGAGACCAGGAGGGAGATGGAGAGGTGCAAACATTTTCACACAGGAAGCCACTTGAGTCGGCGCACCTGTCTGGACAGGTGGGATCTGTGCTCTCACACTGGGAAGCACTTCACAGTGACAGCCAGCCAAGCAGGACCGCAGCCAAGGTCTCTCTCTCAGCTAAGAAGAGCTGTGCCAATGCAAACTGCAATATAATGAGGTTTATTCCCACCTGCACCTTCTAAAAACTGCACTGTCGGTAAACAGAGTAACAAGCTCGAGTTGGTTCAGCTGATAAGGTGAGGCAGAGCACCTCGAGACCCTGTGCGACAGGGTAAACAGAGAGCGGCTACAGTGGATGTCCTTCAGCATATGTGAAGCGGGGTGAAAGCTCTCGTGTCAGTGAATAACTGCTCTGCTGAAGTGCCCTTGAGCACATAGTCTGCCAGCTGTAGGCGTTCTGTTGAACCTGACCTCTGACCTCCTTACGGCAGTGCAACAACACAGTGAATACAAAGGCTGAGCACAGTATCACATTATATGGTGAATACTGTTCATTGACCAGAAGGGGGGGGGGGTCCCCCCAGGCTGATTGGTTTCCCATGTGGAAAACCCAGCTGGAAATTCAGCCTGTTACAAACCAAACAAATCCTCAACAGATTTTAGAGATTGGATTGCCTTGAATACACAGTAGATAACTTTGTATTATGTTCAAATCAAAGACAGCCCAAGGACACGGAAGTTTGAAAGCTCAAAAAGCTGGTCAGTGAGAGGCAAGGGAAGCTGCCGAAAGGAGAAGTGGGGTGTTTTCAGTACACAAAAGAAAGAAAGCAGTATAGAAGCTTTTTATAGTTTATTCATTTTGTTCGCTTATTTTAATATAAGTGAACAGAACTGGAAACTAGACTGCTGTAGAAAATACTATGTCATAATTGTTTTTGACTGGAATAATAGTGTCCATAGCGAAAGCGGTTACTGTTAAAGCAGATTTCTACCCAGTTTCACCACAATCCACCGGTTTTATTCTCCTCTCTGTCTCTGGAAATAATGACCTTTTCTCTAACTGAAAGTGATAAATGATAAATGACATACCCATTGCGCCAACGCACTTTCCATGAATTCCTCTATTATCTCCATAATGTTAGAGTCCATTGTTGTGCTAGGAGAGCTGTGAAACACTACACAAGACAGCTAATTAAAAAGTATTATCAACGCTTTGCTTGTAATGAATCAAACAGAGAGAATCCATCTTGTGTCAAGTGGTGTAGTTTGACATTTGTGCGGCCCTTCCCCTCCCTCTACCTCTCTGCCTCTTCCTCTCTCTGTGTGTGTCAGTTAGTTTCATTGCAAAACCACACCGGAATTTTGAAAACGCACATGCTGGCTCTTTTTTCTGAGCCGACATGAACATACGCCCTCCACACATCGGGGAAGCTACATAGACATCTTTGCAAACACTACATGACCAAGAATATACAGAAAATGACAAAACGTGCATTGGGTTTTGTGCGCAGAGCTAAATAAATTTGGCCCTCGTTATAACACTTTTTACACCGGAGCTATGAGCAAACGTCTTTGTTTTTCATGCAGCATAATTCGAAAAACACGTTGCCTCTGTGAATTACATTTTTACAAAGTACATTATTTGCATAAGAACCCACTCAGCGCCATTGTTTCTCCTCAATAGCTGCTTCTCCCATGAAAGTGACGAAGGTCATACTTTGACTGCCGTTATTAAAGCTGTCGAGCTGTAGCGTTGTCAGTATTGCTCTAAGTCCTCATTAAAATATATGAAACCAAATTCAAGCACTGTGCAATAGCGAACTCTGGTGGCTCCAAGTTGATTCAAGTTGCCCATTTAAAAAAAAAATGCATTACATCATTATTTCCAAACACTGGGGAAGTTTAAGATGCCCTGCTTATATTTTGGTTGTTTCCTGTACCATGAACACTATTTTAAGAAATAACCTCAGCAGCTGCAGAATGGTTTCACTTTCTAGAGACTCATTCTCATCGGAGTGTGGGTTTATAGTTATATATATCCTTAATAATGTGGTGTGATTACAGTCATTTGAACCCATTTGTGAACACAAATGGCCCACAGGTGTCCTCTTTCATTTAATTACTGGGTATTTTAAATTTGAAAGAACTAAAAACTGCTTCCAAATGTGCTTTTATTTGTGTTCTTTGTATATTCACTTTGTTTTGTTTTAAATGTCTAAGAGAACCATCTGTGGGATCTAACTTTCTGTATTCTGCTGTGTGACTCAGGTGTTAATTCTAGAATTATTACAGGTGATATGTTTGAAGGATGTGACTAAGCCTGAAACCAAATGTTCAGCCTCACTCCTTTATCAACCTCTGCAACCTTATAATTAAAAAACACTTCTTCTGCAGCCGCTGAAAGCATGTTTATCTGCTTGCTATGAATAAAATAAAACATTCATTGGCCTCATTCTGTGATTGACCTTTATTTAAGAAGAATGAGCACACATGGGATATACCTGTAGCTAGGACAGATCACCATGATATATTCTTTGCAAATAAAAAGCATTTAAAAACTGTTTCGCGTTATAAAATAACCTCCAACATGTTGTGTCAGTGTGCTGTTGAGTGTGCTCCTGTGTGCTGCCAGCGTGTGCCGATACTGCTTGTGCAGCAGTTCTGGGATTAACTATACCAGGATTATCAGATTGTTTCAGAGCTGCCCGAATAGACAAGATGACAGCTTCATATAGGGCACCACACTCACACGCACATATACACACAAACACACACACTTAATCCAACTCTCCTTGCCGAACTCAGATAACCCAGTCAGGGAATTTGCTTCTTTATTATGTTACATGTACAAAAGGAAGCAGACTCTACTTAGCAGTTAAAAACTTCTACCTTTAATATATAATTCATGTTTCCATTTTTAACAGATTCCTAAGCATTTCATTGCAGGTTAGTACAAACTCTACAGCTGGGTGCTGAATAATACAAATGCACTGATGAACATTGAGCATTATGTAACTGTACCAAATTTGAGCCAAATGTCAAAACGTCTTAAATATGTGTCTGTGAATGCTGCACCCATTTAAACTGAATGTACTCTTCTAGTTACAACAAAAAGTACTACACATCTCCTGAACAGGTTCTCTGATGGTTGCACGTTCATGAGGTCCTGTACCGAGGAGATGTTAGTTTTTGTGTGTGTGCAGGGGCAAGAATCCCTATGTGTCGCCTTGTTTTGGCCATGCGGCTGCTGCATTGATGGAGCGTAAATCAAGCCTAACGTGTCAAAACCCACCAGGTGTTCTACCTGCCACCAGCCAACTCACACAACCAAGAAAACTCAGACCCCCCCTTTGCATCCCTTCCTCCTCAGCTCCTATTTCAATAATTTTCCCCTCTAGCTGGCAGGAAAAGGGGAGGCAGCCTTCTCCGCGGTGTTATCAGCACCCTTCTCGGCGTCTGCAGATTCAGGGGACGCTTCGGCGTCAACCTGCCCGAACTTAAGCATGGTGAGGGCTTTGGCTTTGAGGTCTTCCAAGGTTGACTTCACATCCTTCTCCAGGAGATAACCCTCACTGTCATCCTCTGGGTTCTCCAGAGCCATGGCTCCTTCCACGGACGTCTGCAGGTACCTCAGGCTCAGAAGCACTGACATCTGGACAGAAAGACGCAATTAAGATGCTGTAAGAACTGCATTTGTCATCAAATGAGCTGGTCAGAAGCTGTGATAGACTCAAAAAAACTGACTTTGTTGTTTATCAGCACTGATATCATAAAAAGGAAGTCAACTTGACAACTTCTGGCCATAAATACATTCAAAAAGTAAGTCAATCCAACTGCCTGCAAACAAAGTGAGGAATGATGGACATATTTGCAAATATTGCTCTTAACTCTTTGCATATGTCTACATTTTTATATGTGTACATTCCTGTTCTGCATGTAATGTGTGAAAAGACAAATTTCCATTGCCTTGCACTGAACAATAAAGTTATTTTTGAATTCTGATTTGAATTCAGTAGTGCTACTGATTCTCTTTGACCAAGAAGAATCAACATCATGTGAATAATTGTGTTTTATTGCAGGACTGGATGCATGAAGATGAGTTCATTTGAGTCAATACTAAAAATATTTACATTTTTTAGACTAATGGGTTAGGAACTGTATGAAAATTGATGTATGGAGGCGCAGGGGTTTTTACTGTAGGGCAGGCAGGTGTGAGGAGCTTGAATTATTATTCCATCAACATATTATTGTTAAGATTAAGGTAAGGGTAGATCTTGATGTCTGCAGGTTTTTAATCTAAAAGTGAAAAATAAGGTCCAACCCTCCCTCTCCACTCTACTTACTTTCATATAACTCCTTCCACAAAATCACTTCACTTCCCCAAACTCCCCAAACAATGATCAGTAAACACTACTCCGTCCAAATTTCAAACTACAGTAGCTGTAACACCGTCAGTTCTGCTCAACATATTTGCTGTTTCACTGCACACTTCCTACTTTTGTTTGATTTTGAGCTGCATGATTCAAAGCAGGATTTGGCTTTTGCTTAAAAATCAGACGTGATGTGCAGCTCAGCTTGAGGCCTTGTTAACTCTTCACATGGCAGCCTTCCATCGCCCTCATGAAGGGCTGGAAAAAACACCATACTGAGCTGCTGCATTTGAAAATATAGATTGTTTGATTAGCTGTAGGCAGTGTGTAATGATGCACTGTTAAACATGTGTATGAACATCCTGTGCCAGCCTGAGGTCTTGTTTGTGATTTGAAGAGAATGTGCTGTCAATACTGTTCTTTGGCAAAGGATTGAAAGTGCATGTTTGATTAAAAGGCATAAATCAATGTGTGTCAGTGAGGTTTTCTCTCTGTCGGTTGTCGGGGCAATCAGTAGAAAACCATGATCTAAAATTTAGTTTTTTTTCTTTTATATTTGTGTGTTTGTGTGTGTGTGATTTCAGGAAAAATGTGAGAAACTTCCCACGCTGTGATGGGTGCCTGAGGGCGGAAACATGACAGAATCTTAAATATTCAGTTAAAAACAAAATCATAAAAACAAACTCTCTGTCCCTTGGATAAATACTGTGTTCCTTCTGTTTTACCACACTTACAGAATAGGTGAAGTGTTCGTTACACGTCCCACCTGTATCAAGATGACTGACAGCACACCAGGACCAGTCGAATTCATCAAGTCCATGTAGTAGTCGATCAGAGCCTGCCTACAGCCGCGGCTGTACAGGTTGAGCTCCTCTGTTTGGTAGTCATAGCTGAAGTGGGCACTGTTGTCCGTCAGGCGGCGCTGCAGGCAGGGGCGAGGGGAGGCGGGGTTACAGCAGCTGAAAGGAACGCCATCCAACAGGTAACGGCCATCCACGTTACTCCGGATACGGCTGGGGGGATGGAGAGAAAACAGATGATGGAAACAGATTAGAGATGGGGGAAAGAAATTAAGGTAGAAGAAGGTGCGTTCATTTCATTGGAGGGAAAGCACAGAGAGTGTTATTTTCAGGCAGGTTGAAGGCCTGACTTCTAGCTCAATAGACACTCAACATTAGTGAGTGTCATCATGTCATAACCTTTCTGTTTACTCATTCTTTTTCACTTATTTCATCTTTGACCAACCTTTCTCCGCTTGCTTCATAACCAGCCCTCTCATCCATTTCTGTCATTCTCTTTAAAAGCAAAGGCCAGATCTATTTTTAATAAACTCCTCCTCTACCTTCACATCGTTCTATTTCTCCTGGCGCCCGTCTATCCTTCCTCTAACATATTGTTTGACCTTTTTGGATGTGAAGTCTGCCCATCTGTCTTTCATCTAGACCTCTTTTCCTTCTCATCTCTCTCCCGTGCGGTCCTCATCAGTCCAGTTTCTTCTTTTTCTAGTTCGCCGTCTCTCCTCCCCTCCCTGCATCTCATAATCTGCTCATCCCTGCAGTGTGATTCACTCACTCCTTGACGTCCTTAGAGGTGAAGTCCAGGTATCTGTTGCTGACCCACTGAACTTCAAACCAATCCTTGAAGTTGTTATTTCCACAACAGCGAAACTCCATCTGCAGACGATCAATGGTCTCTTTCTGAAAACAGCGCCCCGGCACGTCAGTGTCCTTGTAGAACCGAATACCATTCCTCAGGCCCACCTGACAGCAGAGAGAGAAAGAAGTGGGGTGTTTGTCTGATAATTTCATGAATCATTTCTTTGTAGTGTATGTCAAAAGTACCGTTTTCAGTCTAATTTGTATGCTAACTTTATTTCAATTATGCCTCATTTGTTGGTTAGATTATTCTGCACTGTAAATTGATTAATTGACAGTCTTTAAAGAATAGAAAGTGTGAAGATAAAGATCATTTTGAGGGTTGATTTTCATGGTTTCAATGCAGCATTTAAAGGGTGAGAGCTCTACTCTGTAACTTTATTGTTGGTATAATGGTTTCGGAAGTAAATGTGAAATAACTGGTTGTTTCAAGAAGACAGAAAGTGGTGAATGTTTCATGATTTCTCAAACACAGATAAATGAACACATTTTCTTTTTTATCTGCACCCTTTGCTCATTTGTAGGAATGTAGAATAACCCCTTTCCGTCCAGCCCAAATCTTCTCAACTCTTTGATTTTAGACACTGGCTGTCTCTTTCAGCCACTTAAGGGGGGGTAGGTTTCATCTTGTGTTTTGCTTGAGGATCTGAAAACACCATCCTCTTATGGGACTGATCTCTTTCCCACAACACCATACTGGCACCTACTCTACCACTTGACCTGCCAATCTCCAGTCATCACCCAGCCTAGTGACCCCACCTTCAGGGATTCCTCCAGGCGTCCTTGCAGGGCGTAACTGAGCACCACAACAGCGATGAGCAGACAACAGAGCAGTGCAGCTGTGGCAAACCAAGCCAGCAGGAGAACTTTCCAACGGGGGAAGCGGCTTGCGTCCAGGGAGTCCTGACACACACGACTGGCAACCCAGTTGGTGCCAATGGAGGCCAGGCCCACCATTATCAGGATGTTGGGCACCACGTGGATCTCTGTGTTGTCCATCACCTCAAGAAAGGAAGAACACAGTCAAAGATAGTAGCAGCTGCAAGAGCAGCAGCCTGCTCCAGGTCACTTTGTCATTTCCTCTGCCCACTTTAGCAGGTAATAATCCTGCATTCAATTAGCCTTATCTATTCTAAAAATGACCTTGGCAGCCTGGTGATTCAATTAGCTGCTGATAAACTGGATGCAAAAGCTACTACAGAAGTATTATGAGAAATGTAATTAATTGCCCCGGTTACAGCAAAAGTCAATTAACGCCTGAGTTTATTTTTGGCTGAGTTCTCAGAAAGTACCTTTGCCTCGTTGTTTTACCATTAAAAAACACCTTCTAATATAAGCATCCTGTGATATCTATCCAGCCAAATGTGAGCATTCAACTGTTGTGAATCATTCTGCAAGATCGTCTGGCTTCTCTACATTAGCTCAGTAACACTTCCTGCAAACTAAGAGATCACAGAAAGTGGTTCTCTGATTGGCAATCAATAAATATCTGAAGGCATGTGTTGATGGCCTGCAGCTTTCCTGTGCTGTCCACTGGATATCAATGCATTCAACCTATCCAAATCAATCAGTGATCAATCCAGCATAATGACTGGTTGGCTTGAACAAATGCACCAGTCTTGTGGAGGTCATGACCTCCACCTGCTGGTCACAGTACCTAATTTCAGTATGCAATGAACCACAAAGACTTTGGAAAGAAATGTTGATTTTCTTTTTTTTTTTTTTTTTTTTTTTTTTTAGCAAATCAATTTAACACACTACACCCTCATGACTTAACATGCATGGATGTGCCTTGCTGCCACTGTGTGTATGTTTACTCTGGTATTTTGTGTGCTGCATGTTTGTATTTGTGGATTAAGCTGTAGAGCAAAGTTTGAATAAAAGTCACTGATAAGCAGCAGCAGTAAACAACCACGAGCAAAGGCAAAAGTCTGAGCATATAAATCCACGTTTATGCAATTCATGTCAGTGTTTTTCGACTGTGCCCTCTTGGTCTTTACGCTAACCTTGCATTAATCTGTGTGTGTTTGTATGCATGGGAGTATATTTCCCTCTCTCTACCTCGGCCCTTCGGAGCAGCTCTGTCTTAAGGTAAAGCCCCAGGCAAAAGATGAAGGTCCCACACATCACTGCGAGCCAGGACAGCAGCCACAGGCCCTGGGCCAGACGCACCCGCCGCTGTTGGGTGAACTTCATCTTCAACAGCACCATGGCTCACTACCATGCACCGATCAGCACAAGAGAAAAGCAAGAGAAAGGGAACAGGAGAGAAGAAGGAAGTGTTCAGTAAAGTCTGATCAAAAATGTGTGAGTGTCTATCCAGAGGAGGCAAGCTGCATGTAAAGAGACAAGACAAACCCTACAGAGGTCGCAAGAGGGTGGTAGCAATGTTGCAGAAATATAGTGGTCAGTGCAGGCCTCGCTCTTGTTGTTTGGTGAGTTATTAGCAGGTTGAGCTCATCTAAGTTGTTCCAGGTTGAGGGGATAAGCAGGTAGATCCCTTAGATGGTAAAGGACACAGTCGACCTCAGAGGATAATCCAATAGCTTTCACTTGGATGCTGAAATTGTCCCAAAAAGATCTTCTATAATCCAAATCAGTGCAGCAAAACCACAAGAAAATGTGGAAAATAGTCAAATAATAAAGAAAGGAAGAAAAGAGATAGTCCTTTTTCCACAGATGATAGGTTTTCCCCTCAAGTTGATTAGTCACACCGCCGTAGCCCTCCTTTGAGCTGAAACTACTGATTTCTTCCTCTTGATGTGATGTTGTCTTTTGATGGCGCCCCTCTGGGTCTGTGCAGGTGCGGCGCCCCCCTAAACCGCAGTACCCATGGTTGGAGGACACAGAGACTGGCCAAAGTCGAGAGTTTGGAGCCGTAATCCCCCCAACAGAGTCCCTAGGATCCTATTAAAGTCCAGGGGCCAATGGGAAAGCAGGCCAGTGTCTGATCAGCAAACTTGTTCTGATAGACACGTAGTCTGGGAGGGACTATTGGACTATTACGACAGGTGGACTTACCTGAAACCCATCCACACAGACTGGGCGTTGTTGATGCCTCAGAAACAGAACAGATATCATGGACACAGTTAGCTGAGGCTAAATGGTAGCAAGGTCATGAGATGTGGACAAGCAAAACTGGCAAAACTGCTTAATTAAATGACAAAGCAAAGATATGTAACAAGAAGCAAGAGTCCAAGTCCCAAGTCTGACATGAGTGCTGGAAGAACTCATCATTTACTTAAGTAAAAATACCAATACCACAATGTTTAAATACTCAAAGTGAAAGTCAGTCTGCAATCAGAATCATACATAACTTAAAGTACACAAATGTATTTCACATAGGCTCTGTGATGATTTTTTTTTATAATACCAGTGTATGACAGTGTATGACAGTGTGAAAACAATGTGACAACAATGTGAGAGATGTCGCAGGCAGTGATGAACCTACAGAGACTAATTATCTGAAGGCTCCAGAGATAATTAATGGGAGAGGAAAGAAGAAAAAAACATATTGTTCTGAAACCTAATCAGCATTGAGTTTTTTCTTTCTCTCATGTTGGTGTGTGTGTGCGTGCTAATGTATTATTCATGTTGTGGGGACATAAATCTGTTTATATCTGTCACATTGTGGGGATTGGCAGTACTTGTTGGGGACAAAATGCAGGTTCCCATAATGTAAATCATTCAATTTTAGGGTGAAGATGTGGCTTAAGGTTAGGGTAAGGTTAGGTTTAGGTTAAGATAAGGGTATGGGTTAGGGTCAGGCAAGTAGTGGTACAAACATGGCTGAGTGAGCACGTTAGAATTGGGAATTGTTGGCTGCACTTTCTCTGCTGTTCTTGTGTGAGTAGCTGGCTATAGCTTTAGCAGTATGTCTGCCGAGCCTTGTGGAAGTCCGGTCACGCCCAATGAGTCTACAGGTAGAGAGCATGCAGGTAGACCGTCAATCAATTCATTACGACCCTGTGACAACCACAGATTTCTTCTTATTTAGTTTTATATTTTACATCTGATTTATTGATTGCTGTGAAGATAGAAAGAGAAATTAAACAAATTAAACAAAATGCTTTTAAAATACATGACCCAGCTTCAACTATGGTTATTAAATCAGTGGAGTGGAGTTAAAAGTACATCTTCTGTTGTTGTGGGGGTAGAGGTATAATGTAGCATAAACTTGAAATGTGCAATTAAACCACAGTAGATCAAAATTGTACTTGAGGACAGTACTTCAGTTAATGTACTTAATGAATTTCCACTACTGCAGACTTGACAGTGTACTGGTCTCAACCCAGTTAGACCCTAGCCAAATGAATCTGTTCCAAGTTAACAAAGGAGAAAACCTACTCTTTCAGTATTTATGAGGTGGCATTACAACGACACAACATCCAACTGTACATGAATAAATGATAAAAAGAAAAATGAGAGTATGTCTGCCCTGCTTTGTCTTGGAAATGGAGCACACCACATGTGATGATTACTTTCTTTAAGGTTGCCTACATGTCCACTGACTAATTAAGTGACTGAAATGAGGTGAAAATAAATGACCTCATGTGGGAGAGACTAATTCACGTAAAGTGAAAGTAAGACCAGGGAGAGGAGAGTTACGCTCGTATGGGATTATGAGCACAGTGCAATAGAGAGGGCGGCTGGTGGGGCCGCATCAATAGGATTAAACTGTTATTATAAGTATTTAGCTTGAGTCAGAGCTATAGTTAGGTTGAAGCCAGTCTTGTGTTGCCAGCTCTCATGACACACAAAACTGAAAACTAAATCAAACTCTCTCCTCATATGAAGAAACTGTCCATTAATGTCCTCTTATCACCAGCATTAATCACATTTGCAGCGATGTCTTTGAATGGGGAGACTGATGGAGAGATATGCTCATATTGGCATAATGAGCAAACTTGCTCGGCCCTCTAGTGGCAGACGTTGGTTAGTCAGTCCATCCAACAAGAGAAAGATATTTTAACTATTAAAGCTAAATAGATATTAAAGGCCTTTGGAGAATCATTCTTGGGGGTTTTGGAGATTTCTTTCTTTATTGTACCAAATTTAGGACAAATATTACATTTTAGATCTCTGCTGCCTCTGATAAGTGTAAGTCAGCTGACAGCACTTGAGGTCATCTCCTCTGGTCTTGCCTCGAGCTCGAGAGTTTGTGGGATGACATTTTTCATTTGTGCAGCGACACATACAGCAGACAGCTAATCCCTGACAGCCTCTCTCTGTCATGTTGGTTTGCTCCAATTTTTTTACTTTTCCAGCATTACAGCAAGGCCTCATGTTTGCAAAAAGGGTTATTCTGACAGAGTGGAAGTCATAGAAATAGTTTCTTCTTATCAATACCTTGAAGAAATTTTGTATGATCTGTCCAAAGCCCACTGCGAGTTTCTTAAGATCTGGACCCTTTATGGCCTATGTTATACGGAACTTATTGTATTGTGCTTTTATTGGCTAGGATTTCAGATTTCTAACTTTAGAACCTCCTGACATGCCAGGACTCTATTTCTGACCCTCACCCCAACGTGGACATTTCAGTTATTGCACAGATGGACGAGCACGTGTGCAATCTTTCTGTGAGCGGCATTGTCTGTCCCGTCTGTTTGTTTTTGTTTTGTCGTGTTGTAAAAAAGGAAATGTTTCATAAATAAAATATAAAAGGAAAAAACATTACATTTTCACTGCAGCTAAGAATAGCAATAGCTGTGTCCGTGTTGTTTGTTACATAAGGAGCGAGTGCTCTTTATGATGTTTGAAGATGACAAGAAGAGAGAGAACAAGAAATCATGAATAATGAGCAGACGTCTGTAATATGAGATGCTGCATTAATTAAAGATGATTATTTTTATTGGTAGAAGAGCTGACACAGTTACATGTTGAATGGATGCAGGCCTGCAGTATTCAGAGTTGCATAATGCAGAGGGTAAAGTGTACACTGATGAGAGATGGGAGCTATACAGATCCAAATAACATTTCTTCTTCATAACTTCAAGTCTCTTAAGTGTGCATCATCTTAAAACATCTACCCCATAATATTTCAGAAAGGAAGGGATGCATTATATATACACATACACAGTCAATAAATATTTGCACAAAGTAATGCATTTTCTGATAAACTAAAATTACCTTTCACATAAATCAGTGAATCATTTTAAATATTTTTTGTAACTTCAGATCAGTTTAAGGGCAGTTTTCCTGCTCTGAGTATCTTTTATCACTCTAACAGCTCAAAGTTGTTCACAAATATGCAAAACAACCATTAAAAATTAACATCAGCAAACACAAATGAGATCGTGTCTGTAAAAGCTTCAGGAGGTGCTGTGTTTCTGCCTGGTTGAATCATTATTAACAAAAGCAGAAGTAATATCTTTTTCATTGATGTTGACACCAATGTGACATTGTGTCGACAGGCTGTTGTTGAAAGATGACTATTAGGAGCTCACTGAAGCGAGTTCAAAAGCAGATGCATTGCTTCAAGAGGTAAGTGAGCCCCACTTAGCTCAGCACTGCGCTGCAGTGAAAAAGCTCGTCAGCATTATTCTTCAGGTAGCTAAATCAGTCTTTGTCATTCAACCGCCATTTATTGAATTAAATCAACTCACAGAGCAGCCATCTCTCATAAAATCAGACTTAAGTACATGGCTGACAGAAGTCCTTGATGTCTCCCACTTAAAAAACTTTGTCTTTCTCATTGTACTAATCAGACTAAAACGACGCTGTTGAGCTCTCTACTGAATGGAGAGCTCTTTCTATCTGAGAAAAAGATGCATTAATCTTAAAAAAGGCTTTTGTCAGAGGTGATTCTTCACATCAGCTTGACGTCTGTTATCACTGACAACAATGGATGACTCATTTTATCTCCTCACACTGGCACTTATCTAAGCACAGACACCATTTTGATTCACATTATTGTCAACAGGGACAGGGGAGACTTTGTGCGCAGCTGCCATCAACATGCTCTCTTTTCTTTATGGAGCAAATTATAAGGTAACAGGGAACGGGAATATACATTGTAAAGAACACATTACCAGAATCACCACTTAAATCAAAATATATTTTTAAAGCCTACATGGAAATTCACCAAATATCATAGAAATAGGTAATATACAGCAAATTAATTATACTCCATCTTCTCTGTTACTGCAAGTGTTTTTGTGTAAATTGTTTTCCTCACACAGTTCTTATGTGGAAATCTAGTGTGTCCAATTTTTATGTTTCAACGTCATGCAAAGAATTTTTATCCTTTTTCTCTATGAACTCTGGTTTATAAAGTCCTGTGAGCGCCTAAAAGTACATTATATACAAGCAAAAAGATGGATTTCCCCAGCTTCAGCACAACTGGTCACAGTGCTTATGTCTGACAGCACTGACATACATGAATGAATACACATTTCAATGCAATAAGATGAGACTATACATTCATCCTGCCTCGTTTTTGGATGACATTTTCAGTCTGCCACTTTGCCTGTATTTTCCGCTCCACCCACCCACTCCTGGCCATCCTGCTGCTCCTTCCCTACACCCGCCTCCTTATGGGGCTGCAGCTGCTGCATAAACTCATCCAGGATCTGCTGGGCTGACACGGATGTCACATCCACAACGTCCTGCTCCAAAAGTGTTACTTTCACCCCTCCCTTCCCACCCCAGCTGTCACCACCCACATGGGCCTGCTGGAGTTGTGGAGGGGTGTCGGCATGGTCAGTGCCCAGGGGAGGCTGCTGTTGGCTTTGGGGGTAGAGAGGTTGTGGTCTGGCAGCATAACTGGCAGCCAGATTTTTACAGATAGCAGTGCTGATGTCAGCTACAGAGAAAGGTGGGCTGTGGCTGGACTCATTCTGGCCTGAGAGACTTCCTTCACTTCTTGCTGTCTGCAGCCCCTGTTTAAATGGTATGAAGGCCGTTACCCTCTGCGGACCTGCCTCCGATTTTGTCAGCCAATCATGTGCTGCTTCATCCATTTTAGGAGCGTGGGATTGGCCTGCTTGTGGAGTGCTGGCAGAATGGCTGATTGGAGCAATGGTCGTCAGAAGCTTCTTTATGGCCTCAGGCGAATCAAAGTGCTTCTCCAGTAACTCCTTTATCAAGCACGGCACCTGAGGATGACACACCAAACATAGACATGAACTCTAAATTCAGTCCATGCAAACAAGGAAGAAACATAGCCTCACTCTGCATCATTCCAGGTTATTTTGATTCTTTTTAATTAATTTTATAAAGTACAAGGATTAAAGCAGTGGTTCCTGATCAGTGTCGGCTCGTGGCTCCTTGTCACAGCTTTCGGATGTCTATCAGTTGTTATCAGTTCTGCTAAAGAGAAAATTGTCCTTTAACCTCCAAAGACCTGAACTCTTGCATGGCATGCATTTTTAATTTCTCTTTGCTATTTGGGCTGATTGGGACCTGATGAGTGTCAAAACAAAGAATTATCTTTTTACATGATGTAGTTTCTGAGAAAAATGATGTCCACATATGAGGACATTTGTTTTAAATTTGCAGAGCAAAATTTAGTATTGTGGTCTAGACAACCCAAAATGTGATGTCCACATATGTGGACGCCAGGTCTTAGGAGGCTAAACTTCCCCCATAGTTTTCAATCACAGTTCAAATGATCAAATATTTATCAAAAATATAGATGAAATGGAAACAGATTTTTGAAGCAGAACATTGTTCTCACGACCCTCAGATTTATCTTGTGACCCTCTGAGGGGGGCCATAACTACTTATAACTTATACTTATACTTATAACCATAACTACTTATATACAGCGCAATTGCAAACATACTTGTGTTTCACACGTGAATTTTTGGACAATGGCTGATGTGCTTTCATTATATTAGATGTCACTTATTCATATAAAACACATAACCAACAATTAAGACTACTCCACCCGAAAAATTCATTTAGTAAAATATTTTCAATCTGGTGACATTTACTGTCTTCTGTATCTACTTCAGTTATGTGAAAGTGAGCCTGGATGTCCAGTAGATGGCACTGTGCTCACATTGATGTTCTGCAGGGCTGCCATGGTCCTGTGTGCGTCCTCCAACTCTGAGCTCAGCTGGGACACGCGGTTTAGTAGGTACTTCCTCTCACTGCTCAGGCTCTCTGACTGCACATGCGCGAGCACACAGAGCAAGATATGCAAGAAGGTGGAATTAAAGTGAAAGAAGTTCAGGGTTTGTGAATGCAGTGAGACAAAATCCCCTCTAATCATTTACCCGTGGCTTTGTCAATGCTATCTGCATGCAAGTTTTCTCACCGCTATATGCAGGTGTTCCCCCAGCAGGTTATTGGCTTGCTTGGTCCCAGAGTGGGTCTCTAGAAGGCTACAAGACACAAAGAACCACAGAAGAAAGAAGAAGAAACCATAAAACTTGAGTGACCTATTATTAGTATTGTTTCTATACACACCACTTTACCATGTTATTATTTTACATCTGGGGTTATAGACAGTTGTTTGTCAGGCCAAATGGCACCCACAAACTCTCCTAATCAATATGCAACAGCTGACACCAAACTGGAGTCTAGTGTGAGGTGACCATTCACTCCATTTGTCTGTTGAAGAAGGTGTGGTATGTGCCTGGTATGCTGCAGCTGTTGTTTGGTGATAAATACAGGCTCGACAAGGTTTGGGTCACAACAAGCCTCTCACTGCTGAGTGTGAAGGGACAAGACAGATGCCTTGAGCCTTCTGTCTCTGTTGGCCAGGGAAAATGGGTCACTGCAGAACCAAAAGACCCACAGAAATGTACAGGGGCTTTATCCAGTATGTTCCATGGATCAATGAATCTATAGAAACTGTTATGTAAAGTCATAGGTTGAATTGATCGCTTTTTATTGAATACAATTGGCTCTGGAGTTGGTGTGTGTGCACACATCACACTATTTCCCCCTCATACAGAAGCATCTTGTCCTTTATGCACTGCGTCATCATACACACACGGATGATATGTTTTCCTGTCCTGTGCAGTCTCCAGTATTTATTTGTGCATATCAGTCACGTTAACTCATACTGCAGGTTGAATGTTTCTCTGTTTTTGATCACAAACCTTTTATATTTCTCCTTGACATGGCTGAGCTCGTCCTTGGTCCTCTGCAACTCCGCCTCCAGGCTCTCGATGCAAACCACAGTCTGCAACAAGTTCTGGTGAAGATCGGCATTCTCCTCCTGCAACGCCCTGAACACAGGAGAATGATGGGAGATTGAGTTTTGCTAGAGAATATATTTATCCTAGAGATTATTTAGTTGCAATCTTGGATCTGGATACCTATACCTATACCTATACCTATACCTATACCTATACAGTAGGTATATAATCAAGGCATTTAATGAGCTCAAGAACCATTCCTGACGATTTTTTTCGTCCATTTTATGAATCTATTCATCATGCATGGTCAGACTTGACAAACACTACAAAGATGGCTGCTACAAAGGTTTTATGCCAGCAAAATAATCAAGACTCACAAAGATCAAATTCTCTACACCCATTTTAAGAGTGCATCAGCTAAATTGTACTAAATTATATTAGAGGAATAGCGTGGAAAGACAGCATGAATGGATGTGTATGAGGGTTTTCATGTGGTGCTTATGTTATTTTGTCCTACTTCTCTTTAGTTTCTCACATATTCATTCACATAACAAACACAGAGATGGTTATATAAAGGAGTGCCATAACTACACCTCTTCCTGTTAAAAGAGGAGTGGAGACAGAGAGGATGCTCATTCATGTAATCAATAACCACTGACCCATCACAAGATAGACAGAGAGGGAACAAAATGAGCCAGAGAAATGTACAAAAAGCATCACTCAAAATGTGAGTAGACAGAGAGTATGTGACACACTTACTGGAGACGATCGGCATCACACAGCGTGTCCTAGAAACAGAATGAAAGGAAGATAAGAGAATAATACTCATGCAGGAGACATTAGGTAATTTAGGATATAAGACTAGCATGGCTTCCTTTCATGCAGTGCAGTCCTTAAATATTTGGACAGTCTTCAGCTTTAATTTGAGAGCGTCTACATCCACCTTCCATGACCTCCATAAGACTTGTGATCATTAACACTCCCTAAACACCCTGGCTGGACGTCAGAACCTCAGCCTCATAGTCATTGTTTCATTTGAATTCCAGTGTGCTGGAGTAGAGTCAAAACAATGAAAAACACACCACCGTTCAAATACAACGCGCACTGCAGATATCCAGCGTTAGCATGCCAACTGCAGCTTTTGAACAAAGCCATTTAAAGCTGCTGATCTCAGTCTGTAATCTGCAGCAATGATGGGAGTGACTGAGTCCAGACTTGTTGCTATAAGTGAAAAAGCACAGATATATAAAGAACAAAGAATAGCAAGAATATGGACGTCACATCCATCCTTCCACCCAGCTATTTTTGTACACACTTACTACTGTTCAGGGTTATGAGAGCTGGAGCCCGGCCCCACATGCATCGTGTAAAAGGCAGAATACACCAAAGATGGGCCATCAGTCCATTACTGCGGACATGACAGATTGAATAAACCACTGAGTTATGGCAGACCCATGCCCAGAAATGGATTGATTGATTAGTTCTGCGAAACTAAAATGTAGCTGGGATTTTCCCTTTTGTATGTGTGATTTTGCACATGTAGGTGTGTGTCTGAGTGAATTCAATGAACCTTTACTTGACAAGATAAACTCAGTGAGACCAAATCCTTCACAGTGACCACATGGAAAAAGGCAATGTTACATAATGTTATGTCTGTTTAGCAGTACATGACAGTGTAAGCCTGAGCAGATTCTTACATAAGAGCAATGTGATATATGCTCTTATCCAGCCAGCTCACTCTCACAGCTTGCTGAGTGCTGGCTGCTAGTGTGAGCTGGTGTGAGAGATTTGTCTCAGCGTGTGTGATGTGTGGTGTTACTTTGCCTAAAAAGTCGATTCATTGAGCATACAGTGCCTCAAGGCTGATCTTTGAAAACAAACAACTGTACCATTTAAACCACTGTACTGATAACTCAGGCACTGTTAACAGGAGTTTCCCTAAAAAGCGCAGCACTCTCATGTGCTGCATTGCTGAGGAATGACTCAGCTTGCAATGCGTAGTGCTTGACACATCCCACACAGCCTGTGACTCAGCTACACTGCGTCTGCAAGAGAGGAGCAACACTCCACTCGTTATGTGCTCATCCTGTTCTTTCTACTGAAATATCTCTTTTGAAATTGTTTGTTCTTGGTTTTGATTGAGTCCTGTTTTTGCATGTTTTGAAGCAATACAATGTGTATAGAACACAACACATTTGATTTGTGTCTGTCTCACAAATACCCCATTTCATGGCCATTTTTTGGTATAATGCTGAGGTTTCTCCACCCCTTTGTTCAAATTCATTGATCTTATTTGATGAACATTTTAAAATGACCACATATCATATGAATCAATATGAATAAATTAAATGTGCTGAGGAAGATATCATTGTTGGGTAACTCATAACTTATTTGTCACTTAGAATGTCTTGCTTCCAAGACTGGCAAATGACAACACAGAAACAAGCTTATTATAGAATTCAGCTGTATATATGTATTTAAACATGTGCATATGTGTTTCAGATATTTGCAACCATGATGTTAACAACCAGAGCACATTTTTGTAAATCATCCCTGCCCCTAAAGGTGGTGAATATCAGTAAAGCTTATAACATTATAATAACCGCACCTGCACATATGTTTAAAACATTTTAATATTACTACTGGTGACATTTCACTTTCAGATTCATTATCTGAGATCTGATATCTCCCTTCACTCCTGTCTTTCCCGCCTCATCTTATTTTACGCTCTTGAAACTGGAAATCGCTCTATTAAAGTAAACTCACCCTGCATTGTTTAGAGTGCCCCACATGCTGTGAATGGTGTCGACCGCTGTGCTCCGAGCTGTGGCTGGTGGCTGTGGAGGCGGTGTCTCTCGCCCTGGATGAATCTGATTTTGTGGATGAGGATTCAGATCCGAGGCCCGGCCCTACAGCAGGGCCAGGGTGCGTCTGTTGAGGCTGGTGCTGAGGGAAGTGCTGAGGGAAGTGCTGGGTATGCTGACTGTAGGAGGCAGCGGGCTGCTGTTTGCGGTGGTGGCGTTGTTTGGGCTGGCTGGGTTCTGGGCTGGTGCTGGTGCCATCTGTGAGGTGAGGGCCACATCTAGTATATCTGACCTCTGACAAGGAGCCTCCACTGGGTGACGGCCTCCTGTCTTTACGGTTGCTTCCATGCTGGGTATTGTGGCCAGGAGAGTGGGAGTAGTGATGAGGCGGGGGGCTGCCATGATGGTTCTTAGCTGCGTAAGAGATCAGTTTGTCGGGGTTGGAGCCGTCGGAGTGTTTTCGAGAGCTGCTGCGAGCTGCTTTCTCCTGCCTGCTGTGCTGTTTCAGAGGCCGCGCTCTCTCCTCCCCTGAGCTCTCTCTGTGCTTCTTGGGTGGGAGCTGAGGCTTGACTGGGCCAGGTGTTTGGGTTGGGGCAGGTGTCTTCCCAGTAGCTTTATTATTGTGTACACCCAGGATGGTGAGATCCGATGGACTTATAACCTGTTTAGTAATCTCATCTAGAAAGGCTGAGAATTGCAACTTCCCCTGGACAAAATTTGCCCTGGCTTGCTGTATCTCCACTTGAGTGAGCCCGTTCCCCTTCTCTCCAGTGGGATCTTGACCCTTGGGAACTCTAGGGGACAGAACCTCCATCGACTTAGCCTTGCGAATGTCAGTGAGAGGCTCCTTGTTTTTGAGGATTCCTTTGCTGGGTAGCTGGCTGGAGGACACCGCTCTCTTGGGGCCCTTGGAGACCCCTAACAGAATGTCCTCCTCACTGAAAGCCAGGCTTCGGTTCAAACTAACTGTCTTATACAGAGGTCCATAGTTCATGTGTGGTGCTCTGGAACGTTCCCCTCCAATATCACTTTCATTACCCTGCAGAGGACCTTCATCGCTTCTGCTGTGACCTCGGTCAAGAGAAGATAAAACATGCTTTCCCCTCTTTTGTGGGCTTCCATGTATCTCACTACACACACTGCCATTTTTTCCATGTTTGATGGTGGCAAAGACAATAGGTTCGTCTTCCCTGAAGCCTCTGCGCACATCTGCAATATTAGAGCAGGAAAGGGAATGCTGTGGCTGTTCAGCATGACGGAGAGAGAAGGGATCATTTGCACTCTCCTCTGTGTACCAGGAGGAAAAAGAGGAGGAAGAGGAGGAAGAAAGGGAAGAGGAGGAGGCCCTGGAGACAGGTGTTTCATGGTTGTAGAGTATCTCATCCTCTTCACTGTGGTGAAATTGTTGTGTTTGATGGCGATGGTGGGCATTGTGATGGTGGCTGTCACGGAGATAGTGACCGTGTTGATGGTGACGGTGTTGCCCATGACTTTCATCCGTATTTCTGTCTGTGTCATCGAACATTGTGTACCTACAGTACAAAAACACATGAATATGAGCAGCTTTAACGGTGTCTCTGGACCTGTCAGATATGCACACACATAACTGTGTTGTATGATATAGTCAGCGTATTTCTGAATTCAATCCATCATCATAATCTGTATATTTGATTCCAAAATGCAGATGTAGCTTTCGTTCAAAAACGGCAAACTGCAGGATATATGTGACTTTTATGTCTTTTTGCCTCTGTCATTATATATAATGACCAATCTGGCAGACTGGAGGTAACTACCCTACCTGTGTGACTGAGGGTCTTGGTGATGGTGAGGGTGGTGATGGTGGTGGTGCTTCCTCGGCTTCATGATCTCGTCTGGACCACAGGGGCTGTGAACAGGCTTGAAAAACTTCTCCATCACCTGTCTCCTCCTTGGTGGTGGGCTGCGGATGCCGTCCTTGTTTGGAATGACAATACAAGGGGCACTGATGGTGATCCGTGTCGATACTTAGCTGTTTCCTCTGCTCTGCAGCTTCAGTTTTTTGACAGTATTTTACTCTATAAGGCTACAACTTGCCTGTTGGTACCAGAGATCAATGCTTCAGTACAGACCTGCTGCTGTTTCTCCCCACAAAAATAAGAACAGCATGTGGACAGCTATTCTGAAAATACATTACATTGTAAGCTAGCTAATAAGGAGTTCAAAAAGTTTCCTCTCAATAGTAATAGTAGAAAATAAATCTCCAAGCGTTTCAGCAAAGTATCCAGTTTGTCCAGATTGTCTCTACCTATGTAAATAAGTTTGTCTGTCTCGATGGCTGGCCGCAGAATAATGGAATCACGGCTCATGAGCAGGAATGTATGAATTCCTGAATGGTGGCTTGATTTTGCATCAAGCCTGATGTAACAGCTGGGTGCTCATTGAACCAGATGAAAGAGCAAGACCTTTGTCCTCATACAGGGGACAATCGAATCAAGCCCTGTGGGACAGGATCTATATCAGGGTTCATTTAACCCACTGATGTATCATGCAAAAGTGGGGTTTGACCATATGTTGGTGCTGCCTCATGCTTCATGCTTCATGTTCATATCCTATACTCTTGCGTTACATTTGTTGTTTACTTTGTTTTCACCAGTTTTGGTAATACACAAAAAGCAAGTATGAGCATTAACCAGATATATTGAACTTCCCACAGCTTCCCCATTGATTTTGCGAGGTTTCCTGTTGCTATCTGGCTGAGGCCTACATAATTACACTTACTGGGGGTGGGTGATTTGACAATATATACCATGGGACAATCTAAATATGTCATTTGCCATCAGAGATTAGGCCTATATCATATGATTTCTACTGTGGCAACTAGCCCTTTAGTCTATCTGGTAGTATTATATCATTTTTGGCAATGATACAAATTTATAATCAAGACTGTTAATAGTCAGATTGAATTTTTTCAAGATGTTTGCATCAATGTGATTGATCAATCAGCTTTTTAGTTTGCTGGATTTGCCACAACATTCTTCTTTGTCAAGTTATTTAATTGATAAACATCTTCTCAAATGATTTTCCAGGTTTGTGGTGGTGTGCTGTATTTCAAATTTCACAACTCCACCTCTGGCTCAGCTTCATCCCTATGTCCAAACACTTCCCAGTCATTATCACGACTGAACGTGCCTCAGGACTTCTAACAATCCCTGAGTCACTCACTGCGGATTGAGAACAACTCCTTCATAATGACTTTGATCAAGTATCACACAAAGGTCTTGATGAGTCTATAGTATGAAGGGCCTTGGTGTGGCATTGTTATCACGTGTGTGTCAATGACTATATCCTGTCTAACAACTGTGAAAGAGATCAATTCATTAGGTTGGGTGGGACTGAAACTCATCCACAGCTGTTGTGATCAATGGCATGGAGCTATCATGAGAGTAGTTACACAAGGGAGGTTGCCCAGACTTGTCCAGGGTACTGTAATCAATGCTGAAAACCAGTTCATCAGATGAAAACACAAATGGCATGTGTTTACTGCACCCTGCGCCCTCTGCCGGTGAACAAACGTAACTGTCATTTTGGCTTTCTGTACTGGTAATTTTCCACCCTGTCACAGCAACACACTCCCAAGCACTGGCTGTGTCTGGATATTTCTAGTTTGATCACGTACACTCTGTAAGCTGCATTAACACTGCAATGACGTATCACTTAAGTAAACGTTAAATTGGACACTAAAACCTTGATCAATACCATGAAAGATTGTATAAATGGGTCAATAACTACACAACAGCCTAGAATCTGACACCACGTGATACATTTGATGAAAAAGTGTTGCCCGGACCAGCAGCTTTACGACAACTACTAAGCAATCTACCATAGAGAAAAATGCGTTCGCATAGGCCATCCAAGTTACAGGGGATGAGATGAGTTGGCTGTTTTCTATTGTTCATCAATCACAAACAGCATATCATTGCGGTAAATGGGAAGTAGATCCGCCAATTCAACCAAGCTATTCTAGTTTGATCCGGTTTGTCGGACCGTGGAACACACGACTAACGATTCATTCGCGTAGTCGTTCGTGTGACGTCAGCTGTTTTGATTGTTCCTTCCAATGGTGCAATGTGTTGAAAATGCGTCTTTTCTGTTTTAATTGACCTTACTGTTTTCTTTTCCATATATTTCCAAACGCTGGTTTTAACTGACTATATTAACACAGCCATACGTTGTTTACTCGTTGTCTTACTTAGCCTGTTTGAATGGGAGCACCTCTTTGTGAATTAGTACTATGTTAAAGAGTGTCCTATTGATATTTTCCCTACTTGATTAATTTATTGACTTTCTGTTTTGAGCTGCATTCGAAAGTCTCAATCGACATTTATAAGTGGATTTTTCATGTGAAAGTGGGACTACTTTTTATCGGATGAATAACTCGTCTTGCTGTAGCCGACTCACCCAAACAGTATAAATACTGCTGGTGACGCCATTTCGTGTCACACTACACTGCAAGATCGTCGTCGTGTAGTGGGGCGCGGCAGGTTAAACGCCTTTCTTTTTTTCCTTTTAGAGTTTCGAGATTCACTTGTTACGACTGAAGAAATGCCGTTTCGTACTACCTCGTTTAATATTTGTAAATAGTTTGAATGTAGTGTGTTTTGATCAGTCAGTGAACATTAGGCCCAGTCTCGAACGCTGATAACGCTAGCTTTAATTTCAAGCTTCAGTGCCAGTGGCTTTTTCCGCAAGACTTTTTGTTTAATAACGAAGCGTTTCAACAGCAGTTGCCAGTGAAAATTAGCCTTGATTCGAAGTCAGTCTTTTTTTTTAACCCTAACCCGACACTTTGTTAGCCGTTGAGAGCTACAGGAAGGCTAAGCAAATCAAATATGGCAATGTTGGAGCTAACCTTGTCTAAACGTTTCCTTTTAGTGTTCGCCTTGTAAGCGTAACGTCTTAAGTAACTTTAAAATATGAACATAACTGGGTTATGATATGTATTTAACTAAGAATCTAATCCAAGTTATTTTGTCTATTTTTAACGGTAGTTGGCTCATGACGGGAGCTGTGACGTAGAGCCTGAAATGTTGGCGATTGGTTGATTTGAAAAATGCGTGACGTACTTGACAAAAATGGAAAGGGAGTGGTCAGGATTCTCGCAATCTCCACGGAGCTGCATCCAGCCATCGCAAGTATTTTACTTTGTTAGCCTTCGATAGCTGATTGTATACGACGGATTAATTAATTAGCCGTGTAATGATGTACAGTTTCAGTAAAAGGGCTATTTTGGAATTAACAAAGCAGCGAAGCGGCAAGTCGACTGACGTGGTCAGTTTGAGTAAGGAGGTCAAAATGTTGCGTAAGAGTAGATATAAAGCAGACTTTATAGGCAGCAGGCAAAGAGTATATCAACTATGAATAGCAGTAATATGAGAAATGTACTCGTTGTGGTTAAAAGTCTAATGTTAATAACTTAATAAAAGGACAGAAGCACCGGTCTGAGATGACATTGATAACGAAAATCGAGTCTGTTAAATCAACTGAATAGAACCAGGGCGTCTTTTTCCAACTAAAGAAACAAGATTATGTTTGTAAACCAAAGAAGCAATCGCGACAATCACCATTTTTGAACATATTTAAAATGGGGTCAGTCTTTGACTTTGTTCAGACCTTTGAAATACAGTTAGGCGTTTTTTTGTAATTCCACCAGTGAGTGGTGTTCTCATTGCCTTTTTCTGCTTGTGATTTTTTTTTTTCAAGTTTCAAATGATAGTGTTTCCTTTGACCAAAGAAAGGAAAGCTGCAGTTTTTAAAGTGCCTTGGAAGAAATCAGTTTATTTTACCAGAGCTTTAGCTCAAGGAATCACAGGCTCAGATTCTATGTGGACTTTTTTGTTTTCAGTTATCAACTTTTTTGTATTGTTTAGAGAAGACAGAAGATTTTCTTTTTCTTTTTTTCTGGGGGGGAAATGGACTGAGTTATCGAGGGAAGGAATGGACTTAGTTATTGTGAGGAAGAATGGACTTAGTTATTAGAGGAAGATCTCAGGACCAGCGCGGAGCGAGGCCATGGGACACGGGGAGGACCAGAGTGGAGCCAGGCAGGACAGGACCAGAGGGCATGGAAGGAAAAGCAGAGGGGACCCAAGAGGGCAGGAAGCAGCAGCAGCAGCAGCTGTCGGCGAGTGTACACCAGAGGGAGCCAGAGGCGCAGGGCAGGGTAGCAGCACAGTGGCCAACGGTGAAGCAGTTGCAGCAGTTCCAGAGCAAGCCAGCCAGCCAGCCAGTGATGAGAGGGTGGGAAAGGGCTCACAAGTGTCTTCTAGCTTCGCAAGTTTAACGCATGGCGTTGGTTTGTATATTGGGGTAGAGGTATCTCTGTGACATTCTCAGGTATTTAGTATATAATCCACTTTCTAGAAGCACCTATTATAGAACACAATTTCTCGCACCGCTCTCTCTTCCTCTTTTCAGGCAAGCCGTGTAAAGCGTTTTGTACCGTGGTCACCCCTCCTGTTGTGCGCTGACATGAGTGTGGTGGTGTCTGCTGTGGTGAATGCCTTGATAGTGTGCTGGCGAGAAGAACATCTTATCGGACTTCTCTACCCCTGCGATCACAAGTAGTTCCCCCAGCCGGAGGGCAAGGCAGTCCTTTGTTGTTCATAGGTCTTCCCCCAAAGAAGTTCTCGGCATTGGAGTGTGAGAGTGGATGGTCTCCTGTGCGGCCGATTGATGTGTGTATTCAGCAACCCTTCAGTGCGTCAACTGCGCCTCAGTGGTACAGATCAGCTACATCTACCTCTTAACCCCAGCAGTGAGTTAATGCATGAAATGTACATGTGGGTGTAACTATCCTGTACATTAATTCATCATTGCCCATGCTGTCTAGCATAGAGTATTTGTGCAATTATTGTGTTGAACTTCTAGTTGATCCTGGCTAGCAAAAGATTTTTGGGTTAAGGGGAGGGGGCGGGGGTATTTAAAACGTGTTTCGAGTTCTTCTTTTCACAGGCCCGGCCCCTAAAAGCTGATCATCGAAAGAACCCCCCTGTGCTAGCCGCTCGGTACAAGTTGAACTCATTTGCTATAGTGCTATGGATCAGGATCATGTGCATCCACTGCAGTTTAAAGAAATGTAGGAAGGTATTTGGTACTGTTCTCTAAGTCACTAGATTGTTTATTAATTCCACACTATTTGAAACGTGTTGTAAATGGGGTTACATGCACATCTTGTGGGTAATGGGAGGGTGGGTTGTGGGGCGTTAATCAGTCTTTTCCTAGACTTCACAGCTTCGTGTTACCCAACGCAAAATGGCTTGAATAGGCAACATCCAGGTGCATCCAACAAGAATCAAGTGGACACTTTGCCTCGCAGGATAGCAACTTCAAAACTAGTCTCCTGATCTAGCAAGAAGCTCTGTTTTCCCAGGGAGTGTGGTAATAAGTCTCTTTACTAGTAGTCATTGTAATTCTGTACAGGCTTCAAGTTGCTTTGTGGGGTTGGGAGGGGCTGTGTATTTGTGACTCTTTCAGATTAAGTTTGTATGACCCACCCTTCAAAAATCGACAAGTCCACGCCCACAGTTCATAAGGATGGGGAATCCTTCACGTTCAGGCTTGCGGTATTTAATTGCTTCTTCTGGAAAATAGCTTCAATCTTTTACGAATTGTATTCAGTCATGCAGTTTGTGTCCTTACTAAGGCAGTGTTGTAATGCCACAATTGTCTTGTAGTTCTGTATTGCTTCTTTGGAGGGGTATTGTGGGGAGAGAGGCTTTTTCCTTTGCATTTTTCAGTGTGCTGTGTCCTGTGCGCTTTCCAATATCCGAGATCATCAGGAACTCTCCTAACTCATTGTATGTACAAGTTTCCTTGCGCATCGAGCATCACGTAAGGTCACTAAATGTGTCACATTTCTCTTAACATTCATTGTCTGGCTAAATGCCTTCATTGCAATTCCTTTGCAATTAGTTACTATGCCTTGTATTGACAATACAATGAGTGAACTATCTGTAAAGGATTTTCTTATTGCATAATAAATGCATAGCTTGTTGTGATTGAATACAGTTTTGGTATGCATTTGTTCTTTTTGGGGGCTTGTGTGGGGGAGCTTTTCTTGTGCTTTTTCAGGTATGACTAAAGCTTGGAGCTTTGTAGAGCACGGATGTGACCTGCGCTCGAATGACATCCTTTTCAAAGTGGAAATTGAAGGCAGATAAGTTGAATCCATCAAATATTGATGTTGGAAAGCAGAAAATTCTCAACCCTAGAGGGGTCACTTATCTTGAATGGGCTCAACTGCCCTCATTGTTCTTGAAAGCAACTTGCTATACTTGACTGTAGAAATAGCACGACTGTGCTTTCTTAACAAGAGTCTGGTGATAACGGGAAGATTTGATGGACCTTCATTGATTCTGACGTTATCTGCAGTAAAGCATTTGGGTAAGGATAACAACAGTCAGTTCTACGATACTGTGAGGGGGGGCATAGGGGAATTTCTTTTCTGCCTCTTTGATCTTTCAGAACAGTCCAAAGGAAGAATGCAGTCTACCTAGGACAACACAGGAATCATCCTGCCCTTTGAAATCAACCAACACGCAGTTTGAACAAGTGGAGTCAGGTTGTCTTTTGACATGTCTGTAGATTGGAACAGCTAGCCCTCAGCTACTGGCCCTTGTGCAACTGTGCAAGTGGTAGGTTGGTCATATTTCTCGAAATCGCGCAACTGTGCGAATTTGTCTAAATTTAAGTAGCTGAGGAAAGCTGTGCATGGTGCAGCTTTAATTGGTCTGAAATGCAGCGCAAATGTGTTGCTTTAGTTTATATTGTGGTATGGTTTTGGTTGGGTGTATTCCTACACTTCTCTTCACAGAAATCAGAGTGCAAGACTGGTTCAAGCACGAGTGAAGGCCTCTAACCTGGAGCATGTAGTAAGATGTTGGCTTAACTTGTCAAAATAAACTTCTGCAATGTTGTAGTTGACAAAGTGACATCTTGGAACTGGCTTTATGTTAACCTCAAATCATCAGTAACAACAATGCTTTACTAGCATATTCCTCTTTGGCCATGGGGCCCTATTGCTTTACATCTTAAACCATAAGATGAGTAGAGGTCGAATCTTTGAGTATTGTGTGGTGGGTGTGTTGTGTAGATCACTCTTTGTTTCAGATCATTCTCGTCTGTCCGCTCCGATCTCGCCTGCCTCTGAATGCAAAGCCATCTGTGGAAGCTGTCAGCGAATATGAGTGTGGCCCCTGAATGAAGTACCAACCCCCTGTGCGCTTGAGCTTAAATCTGAACCCCCGATGTCCTTCGCAGAAGCCCCGCTCTCTGTGTTTGTGTGTGCCCTTTTCTTTTCCCTTTGGTTTCTCAGGTCAAATTTCCTAAAAATTGTCTTAATTTGTCATCTGGGATGGCCTAACCTGTGATGGAACACTGAGAATCCAGTCACATTAAGATCAAGAGCTGCAAGCTTGTCTCGCTAATACTGCATCACTTCAGTCTCATGGGTGCTAAGTTAAGTAATTTCGGTTCCCTTGATTTTTCTTTAACATACCATGGCTTTAATGTGTAACTCAACATGTTGCATGCACATGAGCTCTGCATAACATTTTATTTGTAATACACAACATAATGTTCATGAAGTCGTTGTCAAACATTGCAGTAGTATTTGGTCCGGGGTTTTCTGGGTGGGGCAACACTCTTCTCTCTTCCTTTCAGATTTCTTGTTCAGCTTATCTTGATATGAGCCAGGCGCCTTAAACCTCTGCAGGAAGTCATGGGATGACTTGGTACAGCCAGCCTCTAGGGTACAATCTTTAGCGTCACTGTGGAAGGATAGCTGTGGTAAATGCTGCTACGCCAGTCGCGGTAAACGATGACCATATTGACATAATTTGTCATATTGGATGAGTATTGGAATAAGTGTGGGCTATATGTGGGAGGGGGTGGGGTGGGGAGGCTTAAATTGTCTGTTTGTTTTTCCATTACAGCCTTCCTTGTCCATTTTGACCCTCAAGTCCTGCTGAATTGCAAAGGGAAACGGCTTTGAGTTTCACCAGGGACGCTGGTATCGTGGCTTTGTTGATATGGATGAAAGCAAATCGTGAATTCAGTCGTATGCCAATACAGTGTCGTGGGGAATGCTGGGGATCGGGGAAACCAGTTGTCTCTTTCTTCTAGTTTCAGCCTCGTGACCAAGAGAAATCCCCATGTGGTGTCAGCATAAAATAGCAGCCAGGTGTTGATGGGTTTTCTTTTCCTGGAGGAACAAACTTCTGGTCTTGTTCCTCCAGGTTTTGCTTTTACCCTTAAATACAGCAACAACACAAAAAAAAAGCAAAAGACTCCGGTGGTGGCACTCCTGACTTTGTCGGGACAGGGTTCAATCCCCTGCGGTGTCTTGCTTTTTTCTAGTATGCTGTGTGGGGAAAAAGTTATGTAGGCCTTCAAGGATCATTTCATTTACAAATGTTCCACAGTCAAAATGGGTTTCACAACCATTTTACCTCAGGCCTAAAGGTCCTGGTTAGGTCCTAGAGAGATGTTGAGCTAATGCGTACAATTTCACCAGACATTTAATGCATGAAGTGGAACTACACTTTATTATCCAGGATGGTTAAAATGCAACAGTTGCGGTAAACTGGGTTGTCAGAAACGTTCACATTTTTCATGGTGAAAATTTAATGTTTTTGAAAAGTAAACTACAAAGGAACGTGTGTTTGTAAGAATGTTTAAATGATCAATAAAGCTCCCTTCTGTTACCCTGGCTCATTGTGAGATGTTTCACTCTTCACATTACTGCTTGTTTTTCAATAAAATGTGAGCGAGAATCAAAGAGGTCTGACATCTGTGAGTTGAAACACTTAATAAGAAGAGGACCTAGTCAGCTGAGCAAAGGAAAGGAAGCAAATCAAATCAAGACCATTAGGGGTACCTGCATTGATTTCAGTTCCCTCCCCCTTAAAAGGTCTTTAAAGGTATTAAGTCACTGGCGGAATCAAAACTACCGGTGAGACTGGATTATGCATGCAGGAGGTTGCTAAATCATGGTTGGAATCTAAATGTATGTACTCAATATTAATTGTCCTTTAGTCTCGTGCTTTTCAATCATTTGTTGACCACAACTGATTTCCATAGCAGCTTCTTGACCTGCCAACAAGTTGCCATACATAGTTAATTATCGTGACCATCAACACTAGACAGTGGGGATAAGTTCTGAGACAATGACTCTCCAGCTCCCACAGTACTGTCCTATCTGATAAAATTACTTTGTTAGTAGATACCCCAAAACTTTCAGCTGAGCATGTTGGTGTGCAGCACTGTGGTGTTTCAGTTGGAGCTTTCAACAGTTTGTTGGTGCATGTCCAAATAGGGTAATTTGGGTGTGACAAATTGACAATGACAGTGTTTCACATGCAATCTAGATGCAAGGTATATTACTGAATAGGTCCACAAGGGGCCCCAGGGATCATGGGCTCCCTGAGCCAAAGGCTGACTTCTGGTGACATTTCTTAATGGAGAGCCACATCACAGAGGCAGTCATAATGACACCATTATTTTTTGGAAACAGTGGATGAGCTATAGAGTGAAGGGCCTTTTTTCTGTATGCAGCACGACTGGATTTACTGGGCCTATACTGACCCCTTGATTATGGTTATTTACCGTTTCTGATTTTGACACAGTTGTACTAGACTGGTAATAATGCAGGACTGATCATTGAGTTATAATGTGCTTTTATGGTGCATATTACATTTATTTAATTTTACAAATTCGTAAATAATCATTAATTCCTCAATGTTATTCATAAAATTGATTTGAACTTCTATAGAATGGTGCTTTTTTGTGCCCATCACTACAAAGAAACAGTTGTGGTTCCCCAGTGGCATTATTAAGACAGATTGAGTGCACGCCAGTAAGTCATTATGAAGAGCACACAATATCGCTTCCTCACATGATCAACTAGAGACTTTGACTTTGGACAACATTAACATACACATAAAAGAAATCCATGATGGAAGCGTGTTGGCATTTTTGAGGGCGTGTACAGCAAATGGCATTTAATGTGTTATGAGTTCTTTTAACGCAAGTGTATTTCAGCAACAGCAATTAAAATCACTTACAAGTACCTGTTTGTTATTGGCAGGGTCCACCTCTCTCTCCACCAATATCAGGCCTTCATTCAAAGGGTCCTGGTCTTTATCTTGCACCCCTGTGGCCTCCTCATCAAGATCATGTTATGATTCGCTAAAAAGGGGCTTGGACAGAATTTCAGATTGTGACTTTGCCAAGACATTGAGACTAATTTATCAAGGAATGAATGATTTTTTTCTGAAGCGGTTTTCACTTACAATGTTATTCTTAATTAATTTGAACACTTGCACAGAAAATCAAACTACCGCGGAACCAATGTGTACATACAAAGTTTACACGGAGCCATTATACAAGCGTACCATTTGCTAGCTAGCTCCTTCTAGTAGTCTGTGTAGTTCTCCTGTCGCTGTGTGTGTGTGTGTTTGATGAGGTGTGGAGGAAAGAGATGTGGTCCTTTTTTGCCAGGGATCCTGTCAAAGACTTCGCATATGAAATTCTTCCAGACACCCAAGAAAAGTCTGGAATATGGACTCTACATCGGGGGAAGCGAAAGGTAAGAGAGGCAGAGAGCTACCGATCCTGCGCTAACGGGCAGTTAGCCCGCTTCGTTATGGAGGCCTGTCACTTAGCCGGCTAGCTAGCGTCAGTTTCTGTTCGCTACTTTGATTTAGCATTTAGACTCGACGTTCTGTGTCATATCGGCCTGGTTGGATGTCAGATATATTAGTATCTTTCTCCCTGAGTCATTGTCAGCGCTCATTGTGTTTTTTTGCTTTCTCTACGTATCGTTAGTTTTCGCTAACGAAGTGAGGTCAGGCTTTGTTTACTCCGAGGGACAGACACGTATTTCTCGCCACGTCACCTCGTTTTAGTAGAGTTTTCAGCTGTTATTAGAATCGTTTTCGAGCAAATGTTTTATCACATAAACAGAAGTTCCGTCCCCCATCACTTACAGCACTTCACATAACCAGCTGTCCTCACTGTTATCGTTAAGCAGCTCAATCTGGACCGTCACTGTCAGCATCATCACTGCAGGGCCGGATAATGACAAACAAGCACCAACTTCCTGATCCCATCATGTTAATGGCCGATTCTTTAAATATGATCGTTCTGAATTTAAACTTTAATTAATTTCCTTATTGATTTGATTACAAAACATTAACGTATAGCATGGTAACGTTAATGGGTTAAATATCGCATGTCAATTAGTGAGTGATTCATTTCAACCTAACCTGTCTCCTCAGACCAATGGAGAGCCAGTGTCGGTGTTTGTGTACGAGGTAACACAAGGAACAGAGCAGCAAACCCAACTAGCCAAGGCTGCCTTCAAGCGTATGAAGACCCTGCGCCACCCTAACATCCTGGCTTATGTGGATGGATTGGAGGTATATGATTGTTTGTGTGTGAGGCTGCTTTTGTAGACATTTGTAGCTCTGTACACACGGCCATTATTCCCAAAGTAGTGTGTTTACTGATTTAACTAACATATAATTGGTGTCTATCTGCTTTTCTCTACCTGTTTACTTTCAGATAGAGGTGAGTGTGAATATAGTGTGTAGTATTTGTACACAAGTTGTAGTGAGTAGAGTGCTTTACTACAAAATGTGAATAGATTCTTACATTGTTCTCTCAGTTCTTTGCACTCTACAATATTGTAAAATATGGTTTCCAATCATCCGGTTATGCTGTATTGTGTATTATACACTTGAAAATGGTGCATCTACTACATACAACTGCACAGTATACTGTATGATTTTGCCTATTAATAAAAATCTGTGGTGAAAACAATCATGTTTCATATGAAACGCTGAGTGTCATTCAGCCATTGAGTTGAGTATTTTAGCACTGAAAATGGTAATAAGTATAATAAGAAAACATATAAAATAGTTATCAAGACACACTTAAAATAATAGAAGTAATAGTTGATTTTACTTATGGTTGTTTCACAGACAGAGAAGAGCCTGTACCTAGTTACTGAGCAGGTGACACCCCTGGCAGTCCACCTGAAGGCCCAGGCAGAGAAGGGTGGAGCTGGGGACCTGGAGGTCTCCTGGGGACTGCACCAGATAGTGGTAAGGACAGGAGCCACCCGACACTATCAGGGGAGACATAGTTCTGTTAGCTCTTATTCCACTCCTGCCGTTTGCCTCCTCCCACAGAAAGCTCTCAGTTTCCTGATTAACGACTGCCACCTGCTCCATAACAACTTGGGTGTGTGGTCTGTTTTTGTGGATCGAGCTGGGGAGTGGAAACTCGGTGCCCTCGACCATGTGGCCCCTGAGCAGGGTGACCCAAGCGGGGTCTCACTCCCTACTCCCAAGGCTGTTTACCCAGACATGGAGAAATATGACCCACCAGAGATGCCCAATAGCAGTGGAGAGAAATGGTAAGAGATGGGTATGAAAATACAACAGGAGCAAGTCATAAATATAATATGTTATACACAAAGAAAAGGGGAGCCGCAACAAGAATATCTGGAGAATTGTATTGAACTGTGTGTTGCAGGGCAGGGGAGGTGTGGCGGCTAGGCTGTCTCATCTGGGAGGTGTTCAACGGGCCGCTGCCTCGCACGTCCTCTCTTCGTTCACTGGGAAAGGTACGATACCTTTGTGTAATTACTGCACCATTGTTATAGATTCAGTGGTGTGTTTCCACTTCAGTCCTCTGTAGATACTTCAAGTTGTTGTTAAAGGTGTTCAACATATGTTGTAGTAATGTCAGACATACTTCTAGTATTCAGTAATTCAGTATTCTGGCCAAGATACTGGTATTACAATGTAATACTACAAAATCTTCACATCATTCTGTTGTTTGTGTTGCATTAAAGGGCAGATATTTTAGTCAAGTCAGTTTTATTTATACAGCCCAGCAGGGGCATAGCCATCATTTTAGAAGTGGGGGGACAAATTGTTCAGAGGTCTATTGAGTGATTTATCATCCTCTCACATTCAATTGCACCTCTCCTTAGCAGCTAAAGAACCACATAACCACAAACAGCACAGCACCAGGGAACCGACTTTAGTTCTTTAAAACTGATATACTGTCAACGTCAAAATCTAAAATCTAAAGCTGTCAAACTCTGGTTGAGTTGACATAGAATGACCCTGGGACATCTACAGGGTGAGTAGCCAGATAATTAAGTGCCATATGAAAACACTGAACACCAAAAGTTCTGCAAAACACCATTCCTGTTTAAAATTATCAGCACCAAAATTAAATGGAGCTGACAAGGTAACAGGGTAATAAGCCACATAAATTAATTTAATGGCAAGAAGTGACAAGTGAAAGTGACACAACAATAAACATATTATTTATTATATCAACTATGACAGATGTGCAAAATTAATTAATTAAGAAAAATGGTATGACCTATGCCTGCTGCCTAATACAGTAGTCAAATAATACACTGCTCTTTCTATTGTATAAAGATTAAAAAATATGTGCAAAACAATAGTGAGCACATGTTCTGTGCAGAAATTGAGGAGGAGTGGGTTTATAACTAGCTAGCTTAGCTAACTAAATTGACATCTATTTGATATCTTTTAGCCAAAGTCCTTGGCAATAATATACAATATAGAATGTCTTTGTTTTCGCTAAACATTATCTACATGTAACAGCATTACTCAACTTACATGGTTTGTGTGGGAAAAAACTTTCCCAAGTTTTTTGCCTCTTGGTTGGTTTGCTGAACATGTTTGAATGAAGCACAACCTCTGTCTCTGATGACACACGGCAGAGGTGTTTGTTTGCCGCCTTTTAGCTCTGTCTACTCATGATGCATGTAAAGGCGGCTCGGAAAAACGTGTTACAACATGTTAAAAATGAATTAAGTGGCTGTAATGGTTGTAAAAAGTGCGGGGAAAGGAGGGCACAGATACGGGAAGTGCAGGGGACATGTCCCCCCTGTACCCCACGTCCGCTACGCCCATGCAGCCCAGTATGACAAATCACAATTTGCCTCAAGCAGCTTTATGTTCAGCACAACATAAAGATTGTAACAAAGGTAAAGAAGAAGCTTTGTCAAAGTGAACTTTAGAATAATTAGCAGAGACTGTGAATGAGATGCACGTGTTCTTGCTCAGTTGCCCTCAAGCAACGAATTGAGCTTCCTCTTTCAACAGTGACGCTGAAAGTGATCTTTGTTTGTGAGATGGAGAAATGATGTTCACACAGTTGTGTTCTCTCTCTCGTTTCCTCACAGATCCCCAAGGCCCTGGTCCCTCATTACTGTGAGCTGGTGGGGGCTAACCCCAGAGCTCGGCCCAATCCAGCCCGCTTTCTCCAGAACTCTAGAGCCCCTGGGGGGTTCCTCAGCAACAGCTTTGTGGAGAGTAACCTTTTCCTGGAGGAGATACAGGTCCACAGACTTGCATTAAGACACACCTTTATCATGTGTAACAGTGGTGTTCGTATTAGTGCCACCATCAGATCTCACCAGTAAAGTCACAGTCTAGAATATCACGATAAAAGTGGATCAAGTTTGAATGGGACTGTCATGGTGGGGTCATTGTTTAATTTGATGAAGCAGTTACAAGCAAGTACCACTGGAGACTGTACCTTAATATAACTAATAATGCTATAATTGATTGTAATATTAGTGGAATTTAAACATTCTCTCCAGATCAAGGATCCGGCCGAGAAGCAGCAGTTCTTCCAGGATCTGAGCGACAATCTAGACTCCTTCCCTGAAGACTTCTGCAAACACAAGGTCCTGCCTCAGCTGCTCACCGCCTTCGAGTTTGGCAACGCAGGCGCCGTAGTCCTCACACCGCTCTTCAAGGTGAATGCTTACCTCCATAGGCAACTTTAACGCCAATCAGATGTTATACCAAACATCGCTGATCATTTCAAAGTAAAACATAAACAAAACCCTTTTCCAAACAAAGTCACAATAAGAGTAAGACACAGTTATTCTGGTATTAATATCTGAGGGATACACTTCATTTCAGGCCCCCTCCACCCACTTTTTAGAAAAATTCCCTGATTTTATCTCCCTCTGTCTGTACGCCAGGTGGGAAAGTTCCTGTCAGCAGAAGAGTACCAACAGAAGATCATCCCTGTTATCGTGAAGATGTTTTCCTCCACAGACAGAGCCATGAGGATACGGCTGCTGCAGCAGGTGTGTAAGCCCTGTTTCATCTCAGCACTGACTATTTTACAGGGTGGTCCAGTTTTTGTTTTATTATCTTTCCATTTGCCATTCAACAAGAAGTCTTTGCAGCTCTAGGGCAAGGAAAGAAAAACAAGGTAAAAGTAGGAGGAGAAACTGCCATTGTTAAGCATGCGTAATAGGATAAAAGTGTTTATTTGCTCTGACATTGTTTCTTCTCTCTGTCTCAGATGGAGCAGTTCATTCAGTATCTGAATGAGGCAGCAGTCAATTCCCAGATTTTCCCTCATGTTGTCCACGGCTTCACGGACACCAACCCTGCCATCAGAGAACAGACTGTGAAGGTAGTTTGCTTAAGCACAACCACAAACCAGGAGTGTTACGACATATTACTTGTGTACTGGATGTTGCCAGCCTGCTGTAGCCACAACTCTTGTCTGTTTCTCCCTCCCCACCTCCAGTCTATGTTGCTGTTGGCTCCCAAGCTGAACGAGACCAATCTGAACCAGGAGCTGATGCGTCACTTTGCCCGGCTGCAGGCCAGAGACGAACAAGGCCCGATCCGGTGCAACACCACCGTATGCCTGGGAAAGATCGCCTCCTACCTCAACGCCGGGGTAAAATACACCCACATCATTGTGCAACACTTAGGCATTTCATGCTAAATGCTTGTACCAAAGTCCAGGAAAGAATCTGTTCAAGTGGAGGAATCTGATTGTCCCTCTCTTCACAGACTCGTCAACGTGTTCTGATTTCTGCCTTTTCACGAGCCACTAAAGACCCCTTCCCAGCTTCACGCTCCGCTGGAGTTCTTGGCTTTGCAGCCACACACAACTACTACAGTGTAACAGAGATCGCTGCCCGGATCCTGCCCACCCTCTGCACCATCACAGTTGATCCCGATAAGAGCGTCAGGGACCAGGTACACATGAGTAACAAAGATTTGTGACCACATAGTGTTTCTTAATGCCTTTATGAGTGACTGATAAATTATCGCTGTGGAGATAAGAAATCAGTTTGCTTATGGTCCGGGTGCTCCATAGTTAATCTAAATATAAGAAGAGTAATTAGATTGTTATTCATCAGAAGCAAAACACCTCATTCATTTTTAATCATGGTCCTGTCACAGATTGTAAAGAAAGGTTGGGCTGGATTCAAGTGAATTACAAGTGAGTGCAAGAGCAACATAGCAGTAAATGCAGTGATATGAGTACTCTCATGTATTACCCACAACAGTAACCACCTCTGGCTTATAAATTCAACCTTTTATACTGATGTTCAATCTCTGTAGCCTGTTTTTTGTCATTGCTAGAATATGCTGATGTATTTCTGCTCAGGATGTTCTCTCCTGCCTTTCTCTCTCTGTCAGGCATTTAAAGCCATCAAGAGTTTCCTTTCCAAGCTGGAGACTGTGTCAGAAGACCCCACCAAGCTGGCTGATATAGGTATGAGATAACACATTGCACTGAGCTGCAAAGTCTACTCTCTACTTTAATGTCTCGAACTAGTGATGACATCTTACATATTTGTTTCTAGACGTGGCTCAATTTCTGCAGCTCACTCAAATATCAGGAGAATAAATATTTCTGAAAGTAAAACTTGAGATCTTCTGTCCCATCTGTCCTGCAGAAAAGGACGTAGCGTCGTGCGCTCAGCCTGCAGGTGCCTCTTCCAGCTGGGCCGGCTGGGCCGTGACCGGCATGTCCTCGCTAACATCTAAGCTGATCCGCAACGCTCCAGGGACTGAAGGGGGGCCAGCAGCTGAGGGCAGCGAGCCTGCCAACAATACCAGCGTTACCAGTGCCACTGATGACGCACCTGCACCTGGTAGGGTCACATTTGATTTGCTTAACTCTCATAACATAGTTGGACTCACGATGGATAGTTTTCAAAAGAGGATTGAAATCAATACAGCAGAGCAGAGATATCTTCTTTCTTATTCCACACATTATTCTTCCTTGTTGCCACTTGGGTGTGTTATTCTAGCAGTGGCTAGTGAAACACTGAAACACTAATCTCATGCAGAGATAAGGAGTAGGCTAACGAGATCTGATAAGGTCACTATTCTCTAACTCCACACCTCCAGATTTTTTTCACTTTCAAACTTGTTGTCTTCAGCCTCAGGCAACCCTGACCCAACTGACATTACTTGAGGCAATTTATCACATTTTGCGCAGCTCCCTCTGGAGCCACTAATGGCTTTGTTCACACATGTAGTGACCCCCAAGACATGTAAACACACATGGATCATGTATAATAAGTGGTATCTCCTTCAAGTCACAAATATTTTATCTGAAACCTTTTATGTTCTTTTTATTTCCATCGCAGGTTCTGAAGATAAAACTCCACAAGCTTCTCTGACTCACCATGCAGCCTCTCAACGTGCCAACCAATCACAGACTCTTGAAGTAACAGACAATGATGATGAGCCAATAGGTGACCGCTGGGATGAAGAGGAGGACTGGGGAAGTTTGGAGGTAGGATTTCATCACTTTTGATTAGTGAGAAACAGTTCAGTATGTGAGAGTATGTTGTGACATAATTGTAATTTCATATCTCATAAATTGTTGACTCTTTCTGTTCTAGGAGCCAGAGAAGGCTCACACTGAGCCAGATGACTGGAACAGTGACTGGTCAGGAATGGCAGCATCCAAAAAGAAGGCCAGTGACAGAGTATGAGCCCTTGAATCTGGATTCATATTACAGTACCGCCTTTAGTGCTAACGCTGCTCTTTCTAATGCCACTAACACCAAAATCTCTATTAAAAGATACCTGAATGTGAAAGTGTTCTGGTTTCCATTTGTAGTTTGAGTAGAATTGACCAATCACGTTTGAGCAGGCTTTGGTTGCATACAGATAAACGGGCAGAACGTAGAGGTTGAAAAGAAGTTTGTAGTTAACGTTCTTCTTGTTTTAGCTGTTTCTATCATTTCAGTTAGTTTTCACGTCAATCATTTATCATGTCTGTGATATCTAGGTGGGCCGGTCGTCAGCCTCTGCAGCGGTGAAAAAGCAGAGCTCTGACTGGAGCAGCTCAGGTTGGGACGCTGACGACAGCTGGTCCAACGAGAAGGAAGGGCAGGGTCAGAGCTCTGCAGGCGAGGAAGGCTGGGGCAATGACTGGGGCGAGGAAGACACAGACACAACCTTGACCAACACGACGCTCTCCCTGCCCGAAGGGGTGCGCTTAGCCAGCGATTACAACTGGGACACTAGCAGCAATGGAGCCAAGGGGGCCAGTCAGAACGACATGTTTGGTAGCATATCCCAGAGAAACACAGCCAGCACAGCTGCCACCACGGTGAGGACTAAGGGAGGTGAAAAGGCAGGAGAGCGAGAGAGACAGATTAAATTAGTGTTGATTCGATTTGAAACTGTCAGAAAATGTGAATCCTGAAAGTGATGAAAAACCTTCTATTAATAAGGCTAAAACATTCTGCATCATTGTTAATTTGTTTGTTGAAGTGTATGTTGTTGTGTAACCAAAGGATTCTAACTAAACTGCAATGATCAGATTTACAAATGGAGGTAGAAGCATAAAAGAAGAGGAGACATTCGTCTACTCAGATCTATTGATAGAGGCATGGGGAAAACACCTGGCCTGGCTCTGTCCAAAGGTTAAAAAAGTGCACCTAACCACAGCCTCTGAAGCTCACATTAACATGTATCTCATTAGTCAGATCCGCACAACACTTGAAATGTAAGATTGATACGGTGTGGTTTCATGGGGAGTGGCGTGCTGAGCTAGCTTTCAGAGCTAAGCTAGCTGTTTCCCCTTGTTTCAGCTCTTTATGCAAAGCTAAGGTAATCATTGGCTCACTCTAACTTTATTTTAAGTCATGACAGTGTTACGCACGCAGTGCTCAGCAAGTGAATATACTTATCTACTAAAATGTAAACCTTTTTCTTTAAATTAGGTCAAAGTATTGCTTTTTCTGGAGGAAAAGTTGATGTATCGGTTGGAAAAACATGACATTTCAGCTCAGTGATGTGTGTTGTGTTTTGTCCTTGTCAGGCTGGCGATGGCTGGGGTGCAGAGGCTACCGGAGACTGGGGAGCTGAGGAGAGCTGGGAGTCAGTGGATGGAAACCAGGGTAAGTCTCTGAGCTGCCCCTCTTCCCACAAATATGAACCTTTATTTGCTCAGAATGAGCTGCAAAGAGATGATGAATGTCACATGTACACTTACTCTGGCATGTAGTAGACCCAGCCTTGTGTGCATGGGTGATGCTGTGTGACTTCACTTTAACTTCCTCTGTATTGACATCCAACCAGGTCTCAGCAAGGCCGAGCTGTCCAAGAAGAAACGAGAGGAGAGGAGGAAAGAGCTGGAGGCCAAACGGGCGGAGCGCAAAGCTGCTAAAGGTCCTCTCAAACTGGGCGCACGCAAGCTGGACTGATCGGGGATGCAAAGAAAGATTTGAGGGTGAGAATGGAGCTGGAGGAACATGGACCACGGGGACTGGACCCGGAGACATTCCACGAAGGACCCGACAGAAATGTTACCAGTGGAGGAAATACTGTGAGCAGTCGCTGTGATAGAGGTGCCTTGTTGGTTGAGCAGAGGAAAACGTGGTTGGTCAGTAGATGACTCTGCTTCTGCCAGATGGTGAAAAAGCAACAATCCAGTGCTTTGCAAATGCATTATTGTGAATGGCAGAGCTGAAACACATGCAGAGACAGAAAAGAGAAAATCCAGAGAGACATGAAGCAGCACTCCTTGCAGCAGAGTTGGTCACACAAAATGTCCCTCCTGTTTTTGTTTTTTTTGTTTTTAATACATAGCTCATAATGTTTCAGCTGTAAAGTTAATGTATATAAATGGAGCATCTTGTCTTGAAATGACATGAAGAAATGACTTTTTTTAAAAAAAAAACAAATATATGTAACAGATTTCAAATGTATTATTATACTGAATGTTTTTCAGTACACACACGCACGCGCACACACACACACACGGTGGATATGAATGTTTTAGTTCAGCTGTCACTAACTTACAGATTCATGACTTAAAATCAATCCATGCATGCACTTGTGTTTTTGTGTGACCTAACAAAAGGTTTCATGGCGAAGAACTACAACTGTGTTGAGTTTACTTTACACATACAACACTGTATTTTACTGTACTGGACTGGCCTAACGGGACACATTTGACTGGTATCAGATCAGTACATGTACAGCACTGCAGACACGTGACGAGCACATGGTGGGGATAAGTAGTTTAATTAATCCTGGAGAACTGGTTTCAGATGTATGCGTTTACATGTCATTTTCTGTGTCCTCTGTGGGGTAGTGCTGTGGTGGAGGGGTCATGAGTTTTATTTTGAAATCTTTTGAAGGTCCTGTCATACAGTGGAATCTGGATAATCCTGCAGATCTCACTTAAACCTTCCGGGATCATCTGAGGAAGCAAGATTTCCCCATCAGTCCCTTTTGACAGTATTGGGTGTGGTCAAGGCAAAGGAGAGCCGTAGAAGTTGCTTTTATTCTTTTAGTTGTGCCTTTTATTTAATTGCAGATCTGCTCTGTATGATCACGTCCAAGAACTGTGAAATGCCTCCCACCAGCAGATTCTGTGTTTTCATCGAACCTTTCAGTGTAACCCCACATCTCCCATCTGTGCTGGATGTGGTGTTGTTGGGTTTGGTGTAAGATGCTGTTTAGATAAACTAGCTGACACAATCAGTGGCCTTCACCACTGGAGCTAATGTCCTGGTACGGGGTGGTCAGGTCAGGTAAGGAACTGTGCTCTGTTGGTGGACTGAGGAAGACTGGATGCAACCTTTTACAGAGAATCCAAAATCATGTAGCATGTGAGCTATTCTAAAAATAAATATCATTAAAAGAACTGTATGCTTATTCTTTAAAGACCATACTCATATTCCTCCTTAGCAATGAGCCAAGAATTTAGTGAGTTGACTTCAGAATCTCCGCCTCCTCCACAATGTAACAGGTGAGCATTTTAGCAGACCTCAATATGAACTATTGCTTCAATAGAAAATATAGCCATGGGAGTAGTACTAATAATTTAGTGAATTATCCATCTATCTGCATGGTAGTGCGCACTGATTCTGGAAAGAAATACAGCTGTCAGCATTTTTTTAATACTAAGTACAATTTCATTGATTCACCTCATTTGTAAGGAAGTGCAGACTGGTGCTACAAAGACCATATCTAGAAGACTGAACAGATAAAACCAACAATATCTAAATGGGTAGATGGTTAGTTGAATTTTTGATTAAGGAAATTACTCAAGAGAATCTGCCCATGCGTAATGATAGGCTTATCTAACTACAGTAACCTACCAATTAAATTAGTCTTCATGCTTTGTACCTGTTGCCATGTTTTTTTTTTTTGTTAGAGACAACAAAGAGATTGCATGTAGCATAAAGAAACGCATCCATGTGCACACTAATACCACCACAGCAAATACTATGAGGCAAGGAGACCTTGAATTTGAGCACTTTAAAATCCCCATAATCCTCTTGACAGGACAGGAAAGAAATCATACAAACAGTTGTAACAAACAAACAAACTTCAGTAGGCCTGTTAACATTTCACCAAAACCATGGGTTACATTCATGAGGAGACATTAGTGGTGACCCTCATTAATCTCATTAATCACATTAAAAGTTATACTTTTGCAGACATTTCAATCTGTAGAAAACTCAGCACATTCTACATGTTTTCTGGTTTTGAAGAGGTTGTGCCTCTACCGAACACTCTGTACTGTATGTTTATAATAGATCAGTGCATTGTCCCAACTACGTGAGACACTTCCACTTTCGCTATCTCAGTTACAAACCAGTGGTTACTTCCTGCTCTACTTTAGTCTAGAGTTCAGTCGATCACAGATACATGAGCAGAATAGTTTAATAGTTTTCATCTAACTGATAAATAGCTACATTAAATAGCCTGTTGTTTTTCTTGGAAAATACAAGATGGATTATTACACTTTAATGGCAGCACTCATAGCTCTTCAAACCCAGTTCAAGACTTTTAAGGACAATGAACAAGGGCCAAACAAGGTATGACAAATGTAAACATTTTAATTACTTGTAAGAGACAAACAGATTAAAACCTTTTTGAATTCTCTGACTTCAGGATGTGAAACTGCATGAAGCTCTGTCAACAGGACTGACATATGCAGAGGCAGTTGATCTTGTTGACTTGATTCAGGTAGGCTATTCAGTGTTAAACATGTACTACAATAAATGCCAGTTTGAGGGCAGGTTGAATGTTGCCCAGGTTGTCCATATAGGCAACATATACAAGACCCAAATGTTGCAAATATGTGTTGCATATTTTTGGGAAACGCCCTTCCTGTCGATCTTTTCAGCTTGTGCGTAATTCTGTCTTCCTCATAAACTACGCATTTATAATTGTAGACTGGAGAGGTCTCAGTCATTGTTGTAAATATAAGAAAAACACGTTCATACAAAAACAAAATATGCAAAGGCGATTGTTATCAGTTATCAGGATGGCTGTATAAGGAACCAAGCTGACCTGCTGATGTTTTAATGATTGCTTTGTTGATTTTATATACAGCATGCTGTGTGTGCCTGTATGTGTATAAACATATACATTAATAAATAAGATTTATTTTTATTGATCACACATACTGTAAATGTACAGTATGTGAACATTTCTGCATTGCGAGGACATTTTGGCTGATCCTCACCACTTCAAAGCACTGTTTGACAGTTCAGACTTAGTTCTAAGCTTCGGGTTAGAGTTAGGTTTAGATTCAATTTAGTAAGTACCAGTGAACTGAGAACTAAACATTTTTTCTCATTTACTTTAACTAAGTAATTAATGGTAAAATCTCAAACAATTCAAATTGACAATGGATGTGCACATTGTCAAAAAGATAACTATTTGCACTAAATGAGGTGAGCAACCTTTATATAATGAAATTTCATAGAAGATCAAAAGCCAAACATCAGATAATGAATATCACTTTCTCATGACAACCATCAATTGACCAATGCACTTTGCAGGCGGTTTAAATAATGAAAATCTATGAATCAAATACTGAATGCAGAATAACTAAATGTGAATCATGACAGTCCAAAAAAAATGTTAAAAATCTTCATACAAATTAAATGGTAATACTGTACTGGAATGTACTGTCTGCTTTAAAATAGTCAGCAAGCAGTGAATGAAAGTTCATGTAAAATATTTCTTGATATTGTATCTAATATGATTCCATTTTCAAAAAAATACCAGTTAACAGAAATACAGGATCAATCTGTTGTACTGGAAGAAAACCTTCGTAGAACAATGATAGAGCTTTCATCATCTCGGCGCTCCATGCCACGAAGGATGAGGGATATTAGGAGGATACAGAGACACCTGAGACGACTGCAAGAAGACTTGAGAGCTGCCATCAACATCCTGCAGGCTAGGTCATCCTGGCAATACACGAGGGGATCTCCTTCCAGAAAATGGTTCATGCTGAACGGCAACAAAAACAAGGTAAAAATAACTGTTGTCTTATTAAATTAACTTTAATAAAAAAAAAAAAAAAAAAAACTTCTTTTAAGGCACGTTAACACCATCATTACAATTTGTAGGAATACCTATATATATAGTGATAGACCGTCTGGGCTTAATTGCTTATTAATTCTTCCTAAGAGAAAGTGATGAGGAAGAGAGAAAACCTGTTCAAGAGCTCTGCTGGTTTTAAAAATATTAGTAATGATCCTGAGGAGCCATAAGAAAGAAATATTTTTATAACATATTTATTAAGTCAGTTCAAAATGATTTCACATTATAATTCAACATGTTTTAAGTTTAAATGTTCTCCTCGGAGTCCACACATATCCATCATTATGCATAGCTTTTTCATACAAGGTAAAATTTATTATTATTAGGCTATTTTTAACATTATTATTTGACTGTCAGTCTGCCTGTCTATCTAGACGCTCAAAAGAAGTTTTGTTGTTTTTCGCTGGTGTTGAGTGAAGCAAATCTAGCGGGACTTACCAGCATCAGGCTAGTGGCTGCTGCTAGCTAGCCTGCTAATGTTGTTGTGTCCTGTTTTCATAGCATTCATCATTCCTTAATTGTTAGCTTAGCTAGCTGTGTTAGCCCCTACAACACAAAAATGCACTTACCACTGTCTCTCTGTCTTTTTTCCTCCTTTTCTTTTCTCTGCTTCTTTTTTTCGGCTCCAGAGGGATAACTCCTCTTCATTTCTTCTACATTCAGGGTGGGAGGTGAGGGAGCGTGACCCAGGGGGGCAGTGGGACGAAATCATGTTTCGGCACAACACCGGACAAATCAAACTTAAATTTCACTTTTCGCGCAGTACAGGGTCAGGTGCAGGCTGAAGGTAGATGGAACGGGGTTTGCCACTGCGGTGTCATGTCACTGCAAAATGCCCATTGTTGTCGTTGCAGAGGAGTATATTTTGGCAGCTTAAGGGGGGGGGTCCTAGTGGCCGGGGGCTCCAAACAACTGCCTGGCTTGCCTGTCCGCAAGCCCCGCCCCTGGGTTGAAGTATGCTATAGGTGAAAGTGTATGATATACAGGAAACACAGAAGGCACACTATGATTAAATGTCTGAGCATAACAGTAGGTTAAGTGAAATAGTAATGTTCCATCACACTTCCAACTTCAATGATTGCTCTCATTGTTAAAGAGGATATATTCACCGTGACATGCACATTATATAAGAAAAAGTGGAATCTTTTTTCATGTGGTAAGAAAGCTAAACTCTTAATACTAGGCTGATCAAGACCTTTGTGGAAATTATATAGTCCTATTTGCTAAACAAAGGTGGTTTATGGTATTTCACATTCAGCAAGTCACACTTGATTATGTTACAGAGGTAAAGAGTAATCAATCATAATAATAAAGATGATCGTGATGAAGATCATGCAGGTGGTCATAACTGTTGTGGATGTATTAATGGGTAGGACTCAAAACTTTAATTCTAAAAACTCAATGAAAGCATAATTGAACTGACAAAATTTCTATGTAAATTTTAATTTATCCATGTAAAAATATGAGTGAGAAAAAATACAGAAAAAGTAATTCCACTCAAACAAACTTGATTTGATGAAGATAGAACCGCTTTCTTTAAATCAAAAACACTTCATTACATTAATGTTTATCGTTCATCACAATATTCACTGTCATTCAAGTTCTTTGAGGTTACAGGATTATAAAATTGAAAAATTGTTAGTTACAATTTGCTGTTGTTCAACTGTAGTTCCAAAGGTAAAGTTGGGAGAACAATGTCACAAACAGTTTAATCATATAGATTTTTGCTGCACTGTAGCTGGACTCATATTAAAACAAAGATGAGAACTGACCATATTTGCAGTTCTCCTGGCCCCCTTAATCCTGCTCCTTTAATTCATGACTTTACCTGTCCTCTGCTTCCTGATACATGTAGGTTAGCACAAGATTGCCACTGCGAGTCCGGTCTCTTCCCAACATCCCATCAAGATCAATCGATGAAGATTTTGAATCTGAGTTTCTCAATCAGTGTAAGAGCATGAACAGAAGCCTAATGTTCACAGAGGAGAATTTTGAAGACATACTCAGACTGCTGGGCATCGATCTTTCTGACCTTTTCACGCACTACAAAAGCATCATGGAGATGACCTCTTCCCAACATAACCTTCTGCAGCAACATCAGCAGGTATGCCCTGGCCCTGGCCACCAAGGGCCAGCTAAGTCCCCCCATCCTTATTCCAGGGTGCAATACCAGACCTGGGATCTGAGTCATCATCCAATATATCTGATTCATCCTGGTATTACGTCTCCATATTGCACATTAGTTTCCAACAGGAACTGGCCATGGTTAAACACGCCTGCCTAAAACAACACACTTCCTCCACCAATGCAGCCTCTTGGGCTGTTTTAATACAAGGCCTGCTCCCTTCATGTTTTACTAGAACTGGTTCATTTGTAATTTTTGTGCAATATCTGAATTCTCTTCTTTTCTATAATCTAAACGAATAACTGTTTGCACAGAATACTGAAAATGACATCCCAACCCAACAGAACCGTTCACAAGGAAACAATCCAGATGTGCTGAAGGGCCTCCTCAGGGAAAGTCTCCGACGACGCCGGTATCGGAATATGAATCACTCAAGGAGTCTACGTTCAGCAGTATGTACTAACAAGACCCTATGATTTTTATAAAATAAGTAGGGTTTGTTTTTGTCGTAGCATGAGCACGACTGTGGCCGTGGTCAACTCAGCATGACTCTCATACCATCCCATGCTCCATGTCCTCTGCAGCTTTGTGTGCACTGTCAGCATTCATTGTGCACAAACTTAAGCAAGTTGCACTGGAGATGCCATTGCTCTGTGACACTGTAGTGGGAGCTAGGGACAAACCTACAGCTGCAAACTGTAGAAGGAGAAGGCATGAAAAGCTGTTCAAGTTGTACAATATACATGCTGTTTCCTACTTGCCTGAAAAATGTGGTGGTTATGTGATTGCCAATGTGTTTTTGATGTAGGCAGAAGAGGAAGTGATTGGTTTGAGGTTACCACAGATCAACCAGCTAATCATAATATAATGACTGTTCCCTTCATGTTTCAGTAGGACTGGTTAATTTGTAATTTTTGTGCAATATGTGAATTCTCTTCTTTTCTATAACTCTAAACCAATAACAGTTTGCGCAGAATACTGAAGATGACACCCCAACCCAACAGAACCGTTCACATGGAAACAATCCAGATTTTCTACCACCACAGGTAGGATTTCTTTAAGGACAGGTTCTGAATTTTTCAAGTCTGTCTTTAAACAATAGTCAGTCGCCCATGTGAGGATTAAAACAGGTTTTGCTCGCTGTAATAATTCATCTTGTTCATACTGTCCACTAAAAGATCCCTTTCCAAATGTGTCTTTAATGTAAGTGATGGGGGACACAGTCCTCAGAAATGATTGCAAAAGTTTATCTGAAGTTAATATGAAGCTTCAGACGTCCAAATTACACAAATCAAGTGGAGATCTTCCAAGATTGCAGCCTGTTTTGTAAAAAAAAAAAAAAATCCCTCTTTTGGTTGCCATCCTTCCACTGCACATCAAGATGAATACTGACCACCATCATAAGATCAGGGTCAGAGAAACACAAAGAAGGAATTTTATACTAATAAGGCTGTGACTTTGGTGGATATCCACTTGATGTGATCAATGCAGATGATAGTGTGTATTTGTGTGTATTTGCACGTATTAAACAGGTGCACTTAAGAAGTAGTAAATTACATCTATCACAAATAGTCATTCTAACTTCTATTGCACAGTGAGTCATTGTTTGCAGAAAATCTAAATGTAATAACATCAATGCAGTGTAGCGTCTCTTTACAATCTTGTGCTGAAGGGCCTCCTCAGGGAAAGTCTCCAACCACGCTGGTATCGGAATATGAATCACTCAGGGAGTCTACGTTCAGCAGTATGTACTAACAAGACCCTATGATTTTTATAAAATAAGTAGGGTTTGTTTTTGTCGTAGCATGAGCACGACTGTGGCCGTGGTCAACTCAGCATGACTCTCATACCATCCCATGCTCCATGTCCTCTGCAGCTTTGTGTGCACTGTCAGCAACATTCATTGTGCACAAACTTAAGCAAGTTGCACTGGAGATGCCATTGCTCTGTGACACTGTAGTGGGAGCTAGGGACAAACCTACAGCTGCAAACTGTAGAAGGAGAAGGCATGAAAAGCTGTTCAAGTTGTACAATATACATGCTGTTTCCTACTTGCCTGAAAAATGTGGTGGTTATGTGATTACCAATGTGTTTTTGGTGTAGGCAGAAGAGGAAGTGATTGGTTCGAGGTTACCACAGATCAACCAGCTAATCATAATATAATGACTGTTCCCTTCATGTTTCAGTAGAACTGGTTCATTTGTAATTTTTGTGCAATATGTGAATTCTCTTCTTTTCTATAACCCTAAACCAATAACAGTTTGCACAGAATATTGAAGATGACACCCCAACCCAACAGAACCGTTCACATGAAAACAATCCAGATGTTTCACCACCACAGGTAGGATTCATGGCATGAGCAGGGCCATGGCCATGATCAGTTCACTGTCACTCATATTATTTGCTTTGTTGCTCATCATTCCCCATCTCTCTTCCTCTCTCATCCATTCATGTCCCCACTTGTGGCTAGTTGTAAATTGCCATAAAAAGTAATTAATTCAAATTGCATGCAGAAATGAAAGCATCTGTACATGTAGATGTGTTACATCATTGAGAGACATCCTAAGACAACATTTGCAAAGCCAATTCTTTTTTAAAGTTTGAAATCTGTCATCGTTTTGCCTATTTACTGGGAGTCTTCTTCCTGCCTGTTTCGATTGGTATATTACTACATTTCTTGGCATGTTACTGCCACCTGAAGATCAGTGGAATAGTGTGAAGTCAAGACTCTCTTAAGTTGCAGTGTATTAAGCTTTCATGACCACCGTAATGTTGCCAATAAAACATATATAAAAAGAATGAACTTGTGAAGAAAACGATAAATGTAAGCATGCGACACCTGTTTATGATAAATTTGGTGTAGGACAGTCAAACCTCATTCTATGCAAATCAAACAAAAAAAAATGAAAACAAAAATGTATAATTGCAAAAACAAGTTATTTTTTCTTTCCTTTCTTTTTCAAGAGTGATATTAGCATCAGCCATGCTGGAACTTCTGCACAGCTGCATAATGAATCCGGCATTCAAAGACAGAAGAAGGCAACACACAAGAAGGTGTCTACCACAGAGGTGACCACTGTTTCAGCCAAAGGCAGCAGCAGTCCATCTTTCTATTTGGTCAGCATCAGCACAGCCATATTTAAGACAATGGCTGCCAGCTGTGCTGCAATTTTCATTTTCATTTAATTTTCATGATCTTCAACAGAATGTTCAGGCAAATTTACTGAAAGAATTGTAGCAGAACTGGCCTCTAACAGACCTTTCCTTACCCTCTCTGCATTCCTTCAGGAGAAATGGAGTTGTAAAACACCCCAAATTTCAAGAGCTATTGACCATTTGAACTGTTACAGGGACAGTGCTAAGTTGAACAGAGACAAGATGTCTGGCTCAGAGACATCTCCTCCACACTCTTTCGGGGGAGCAAGAGACACAGACACCTCAACATCAAAGGTTGCCCTTTTTGCCCCATCTTTCCCATGGAGGTGCTAATTCCCTCTTGATAGCCCCATGGGAGATACGGACAATAAAGCTGTCTAGGTGAACCAATGCCAGACCTCAGAGGAATCCACAAACAAAATAATGCTGATGGGTTGCAAATTAGACATTCCTGAAACAAACTGTTTTGTAGATCTGTGTGTCTTGTTCTCCAGTATACCAAAATAACCAATTCTCTATGTTTGATCTCACTTTGGATTGTCTTACAGTGTCAAGCCCTTAATCTGTGTGATATCAATGCTCTTTCGGTGTTTGTAGCTTGTAGAATGACAAAGCTGTGATTTTAACTTTTCTTCCAAGTTTGTCTGAGTTTTTATCATGGAACCATACTGCCATCTCGAGGTTCGTAACGGTTAGGTTGAATACGCTTGACGTGATACATTTATTAATAAGTAACCGTTATAGTGATGATCATTTTGGGCAAATATAGTCTTCCCTTCTTTATTTCTTTATTTTGTGTTAGTTATACCTTGAGTCATCATATATATTAAGATGAGTATTAGAAATTTATCATGATTCCGTTATTATGAGTTATCATTTAACGTTGTCAGCCACCCATAAGAATTGCCTAACGCATGATGTGAACAATGTTGGAATGCCATTGAAAATTGTCCATTCAAAACATATGTGATTGACCATAGTGAGAAGCAGATGAGCCGCTCGGTCGAACCATTAATTAATCCTCGCCTTACAAGATGAAATGACGTCGCGCGCCTACGAACCATCCCCCATGCTCGACAGCCTATCGGTGATTAGACACGCCTTGGAGCGAGGAAAAACATCTGCCGCATGCAGCGGGCAGTCAATCTGTCTCGTCAGTCCAGTAGTTAGTTAGTCAGTCGTGTTTTGCGTTTGTCTGTCTTGTCTTAGTCTTAATTTTTCCTTTTCAGTCTAAGTTTCTATTCTAGTTTTTTTTTGCCTTCGTTCGGTCCTGTTCATCGAAGAGACATTTAATCTTATTGTTAGTAATTTAAAGTCCTGTTTCACGGTCACCACTTATTACTAAAACCTGCAGCCATCTGCTAACCCGCTGGTTCGGGCTAGACAACCACCAGAAGCCGCTCCTCGTCTGTAACCGACACCGGAGAGTTCCAGCCCCTGAAACATCCCTGTCCAACACCGGCTCGCCACCGTGGTTTGCTCGATTCGTCCAGCAGACTGCCGCGCAGATCAGAGCCACGGACACAGCTTGGAGTCTTCGTGTCAGTTCGGAGCAGACATCAAACAGGAGCGTCGCTGGCCAAGTAGGCATGTTAAGCGGGTTTGAATAAGAGTTGGTCCGTGAGGTTATGATACTGTAAATTTGCCTAAATTCTCTTAACCATTCGTTCAGTAAATTAACCCTACATTTGCGTCCCCAGTTTTCTCTTTAACTACTTCTCACTATTGCCAAACTCATTCTGCCATTGTTTGCCATAAGTTTCTCTCTGCTTGTGTTGTTTCAGATCTCATATATTCTCTGTCGTACTATTCATGATACATTATTCATTATTCATTTGTGTTTAATAAATAAGTTCTTTTTTTATTTAAGCCGTGGTCAGACGATGTCCTTTTGAGCTGAGTAATAACGATCCCTATCTCCGGAATTTACCCTTCAGATTATCAGACTGGTTTACTGCTGGTTCATTCGTTATCATAACATCAGCGTTACAGGAGTCAGTCTCCATACAGTCCTTCTTAGCTGAGGAAGGTGGTGCCCCGATATTTTATTAACGAATGCAATACCAACATTAATTTAATTCCCCCTACAAAAATATATCTAGAATTAAGGGATGTCTGTCCGAAGAAGACATGGAAAAACTTGTTAATGCATTTATTTTCAGTAGGTTGGACTATTGCAATGGAATCTATGGCCTAAACAAAAAATCAATTAGGCAACTACAGCTGATTCAGAATGCTGCTGCACGAGTCCTTACAAACACCAGAAAAATGGACCATATCACACCAGTCCTTAGATCAATACATTGGCTTCCTGTGAGTCAAAGAATAGACTTCAAAATCTTACTGTTGGTCTACAAAGCATTAAATGGCCTAGGACCAAAATATATTCTAGAATTATTAACTCCATATGAAGTATCCAGACCTTTCAGGTCATCAGGGACATGTCTACTGTGTGTTCCCAGAATGAGAACCAAACAAAGTGAAGCAGCTTTCAGTTATTATGCTCCTCACCTGTGGAACATTCTCCCTGCACACCTGAGGTCTGTACCAACTGTCAGCTCATTTAAATCAAGATTGAAAACATTATTATTTGCTACAGCTTTTAATTAAAGTAAATATATTTGCTCAATGACTTCTTAATCATTCTAAATGCTAAATTATTGTCTTTTACTGGCATCTGCTTTTAATTTTCCTTTAATTGTATT